>JANBXA010000411.1:2590000-3127500 GCA_030556225.1 Cricetiscus sungorus | reverse complement strand
GATCTGAAAACGTGGTGGGCTATGCTGTAAGGATTGAAATGAGGTGAAATTGAAAGCACCACGGGGACAAAGATGTATGTAGGAACTTTGAGTTCCTTGCTGTCATTGACTGAGGCTCTGGGGAGGGAAATGGCCCCAGTGTCATTAACACATCATTTTGTTCACTTGTTCTAGAAGGAAAATGGTAGGGTGCAGAAAAAAGACACGTCGGTTCTGGTTTCACACAGTGTCTCAATGAGGTCTCTGGCTCCTCTTAGCTTACCCTGCTCACAGTGTATTCCATAGGCATGGAATCTTGAATGGCAGGGAAGCGGGGTATGTGCAAGAATTGGCATCCTATTAGAACCAGCCTAGAAGGATCCATATGCTAAGTAGTTAGACTAAGGTGGACATAGTCCGTCACAGGTTGGGCATAAGTATGTTAAGTGTTATTTATTCACCAGGTATCATCTTACCACTTAGTGCTGGGATCCAGATGAAAATATTTTATGTTGACCCTAAGATGGGAAGCCCCTGGAAAGCTGCTTGTCCTTGCTTCCCTGGGAGCTGCTGGGGATTCTATGAGAGTTTTCCAGTCACATTTTGCAGGGTTGGTTTTCTCCATAGTTATTAGTGTGGGGAAGCATCACATGAGCAAAGCAGACAGAGAGCTGAATATTATTTCTACCCCTTAGATAAAGGGGATCACATGAAAACTCTACTGTAACTGGCCCCAGAGCTCTGTAAATTCTGTCCTGTTAAAATGTGGGCACAATGTTCCTTGGACATCAATAACGATAATCTTCTTCAGTACACTGATTCAGTTTGTATTAAAGCCCCTGGTACTGTTCACTTCTGTAATGATCAATTACATGAACTTTAATAGGGAAAATGAGGGTGTGCATTTTCTTAGAATACAAGCATTGGCTTTGAAGGTGAAAGTGATGGCAGAGGTTCATTGTGAATCATTTTAACATGAGCACTGTGTAGATGTCCTTGCTTCCAGCTAACAAGCCTCAAGACATCACACATGCCTTGAAGCTCTGTGTTTACTTACTCTGGCACCATCCAGAGCGCGCTCTTGGTCTTCTGCATCTGTCCCCTTCAGTGCCTGGTTGCAATGACCCTGTCAGCACCAGGTTGTAAGGGCAAGGTTAATTGCCTTACTGTCAGTAATTTTGAAGAGTTCTGCTAGTAGCTTCCAGGGAAAATAGAAGGAAAAATATAAAGAAAACTAAACTAAATTGTAAAAGAGAGAAAAGGTGTTGTTTTACTTGACTTAATGGGTCCTCTGACTACAAAATATTTTTATAAATTATGGCTACTTTTTCTCTGAATTTCAAGAATAGAGGGTGGAAATCTACTTAGGTAGATGAGTTGCTATTTAAGTATTTTATTCTCTGGGATAATAGGACTCCCCATTGTAGACCCTACATGATACATAGGAAGAGATTTATTATAAGGAATTTGCCTATACAGTTAGGGAGAATTAGAAGTTCAGAGAGCTGGAGACTGAAAAGATGTCTTGTGAATAATTCAAATATAAAAGTAGACTGAGTTGACACCCATGGCAAAACTAAGGCTTCATTCAAGTTCAGGGGTGAGCTAAGAGCTGACGGCACAGCTCCAGAAGCCAGCAAGAAGATCTCTGATTGTTCATTCAGACCTTCTTCTTAATTGATCTGTGAAGCTCAACCAGTCTTAGGAGGAGCAAACCAATACACCCAGTCTACCAATTCAAGTGTTAATTTCATGCAAAACACCCAGACAGACACACTCTGAGCAGAGTACAATTAAATACATGGACATCCAATGATTCCTTCAAATTGATGTGTAAATTTAACCATCACATCTGGCATATTTATTCATGTGTAAAACAGCAAATTCACATGGGATATGGAAAACTGATGGTTATTATCAGAGGTGAACAGGAAAATGTTATTTGTGACTACAAGAACATATTTGTCTCACTACTGAGATTCTGAAGGTTTTGCACTTTCTTATAATATTGTATGCATGGCTCCAAGAGTCCTGTCCTGGAGGGGGGATCATAGGAACTTTCTTGAACTTGGTTTAAGAACACAGGGGAGAATCACCATTCCTCCATTCTTACTCTTTCATCACCACAGGAATAATTTGGTCTCAGTGTTTGAAATAACAATGCAAAATGACTTCTTTCACCCCTATAGGGGAAGGTGATTTTAAAGGGGGCCCTCTAAAGAGCATGAACAAAACAAATGGTTTCTCCCTTCGCCTTAATGATTATCCCCTAGAAAGGAGGTCATGGACAGTGCTTGACTCGGCATGTGTCAACAACACACCGCCACTCAATGACAACTGATATGATTTTTAAGGACTTCAGCACATAGCACTATAGGGCATAAGAAGCCTCACACAAGGCCAACTACCTAAGAAATGCCTGTCATTTTGTTATCTGACAAGCTGGAGAGGATATTGAAGATTAAAATCCAGTCTGTCATCTCTGACAAGCATAAATGTGTGTGTGCATGTGCATGTATGTGCATGGGGAGGGTAGATGCTCTTTAAATAAATGAAGAGACAGCTATGCCTGCCATAACTGTGGAATGGTGGCAGCAGAAATACACACGGCTAACAGTGACAGTGTTGTGAACACCCAAGTGACCAAGAGGCTTACAAAAAAACAAACAAAACAAAACAACAAAACCATAGACTCAATTGGGGATTAAGGAATATTCAGGGGTTTTACAAAGGAATCTTGGGACACTCTTTCCATACCAACCTCTAACTGTATCCACAGAACAGAAAAAAAGAGACTGCAAATGTAAATGTAAAATATTTCCACCCAAAGGCTTCAATAGACAAATTCAGCTCCCCTTGAAGTAAGGGGCAGCTGATACTCAGGGACGTTTGGTCATACTGTCATCAATCCTAGACAAAATAAAAAAGCCCACCTGATTCATGCTGCCCTAAATTACATTATTATTATTATTATTATTATTATTATTATTATTATTGCACTACAATTCATCATTCTAGTGTGGTATGTAATCTCCATGTGGGAGAATCATCACAAGAAGTCCAGTCAGAAAACATCTGTATTCTGTCTATTGACATCCAACCCAGTGGTGAAGGGAGGTCCAGCATGCCACCCACTCTCAGGGGAGAGCCCTCTTTGAACGCCTTCTTTGGCCTCTTACCAGCTGCATGTGTGATGTCATCTGAAGATCAGAGTAGCTTCACTGGGCAAGTCCTGGGAGATGACCCTGCAACTCCCACAGTTGAGTCACTTGACCTTGGTTGTTTGGCTCCCAACCCCACCCTGCTCCATCTCTGGTGAATTCCAAGATGATTAGACCCCAGAAAGCTCTTGCTTTGCAGGCTGTCACAGACACTGTGCATCTTGCCTATGGGGTGTTGGCCCGGTGACTCTGCAAACATGAAAGCCTCTGTGTGTCTTGACATGAAAGCCTCTGTGTGTCTTGACTTTAAGGCCTCGTCTAAGGAGAAGAAGAATAAGGGAAGTTATTTTAATCAGGTTCATTTGGTGTGAGGAAAGGGATTCAACCAAGACAGGAACCACTCTAGCATTCAGAAATGCGTATCTACCTGTCTGACACACAGGAGGGTCTCAGGAAGTGAGTAAGCAAAGGGAAAGGTACTAAAATTAGTGGAAGTAAAAAAGAGATATCTTGAAAGACTATTGAGGAATTTAACTGGCATAAAAACTGGAAAACAAGACCATGCTTTGCAGAGGGCTTGAATCCCAGCATGATTCTCCACTGGCCTTCCTGATGATGTTTTCTAGTGATCTCAGCATATGCCAGGACACTTCAGCCCCCGTGCCCATTATGAACAGAGAAAAGGAACTACCATCCTGAGTGGCCCAGATTGATCCAGAATCTGCATGGTGGCTGATTGTGATAGGGAGTGAGACAATGGAAGTATCCTGTGACATTGACAGGTCAACACTTAAATTGTAGATCATTCAGAGAACATGTCAGAGCCATTACGTTAGACAATCATCTTGGGGAAAGAGAAGCTTTTCAAAGAAAAACACATGATTTCTCTCTACACAGACAATAACATTACCAAGGCAAATATTGTTTTCTTTGCAAAGGTAAAACCATCCTTGAATAGCTTACTTTATTTTTTTTTAAATCACAACCTAAGACTTACTAGCGAATAAAATATTGAAAAAACTCTGCCTTCTTAAGTCAATGTTCATACACATACACATTTTCTATATTTAAAAAAAATGAACAGGGATGTGCCTCAGTGGTAGAGCACTTCCCTCAATGTATGAAGCCTTAGATTCAATTCCAAGGGGAAAGAAGGAAGAAAGAAAGAAAGAAAGAAAAAAAGAAAGAAAGAAAGAAAGAAAGGAAGAAAGGAAGGAAGGAAGGAAGAAAGAAAGGAGGAAAGCCCCCCCAAAGGTTCCTATAAGTAGGAAGATGAATCTACACCCCATGAGATATTAATGAAACATTTAGAAACAGCCAAGAAAATTCTTAACAGAAGAAATCAGACACTAATTTGTGCAATTCCACTGCAATAAGTATGTCCAGAATATATACTGTGTTTATTTCATGATTCTATGTGTTTGTTTGTTTGTTTATTGTTTTATTGAAATTGAATCTCTCTGTCATCCATGATAGTCTGGAACTGTGTCTTCTGAGAGCTATGCTACACAGGCAGTGTCATACTCACGCTGTGATGAGATTATTTTTTTCTATTAGTTCAATGTTGCTTTCATTGAAATAGTGACTAACTGAACTCCTGTGTTTTGTGACGTTATAGACAGTGGAAAAGCTTGAGTAGCCGGAATCAGCTGAGAGTGCCACAGTAAAAGTAGAAACAAGTGATTTTCTTAAGAGATTGTCTGTATATACACACATGCGTGTGGACACACACCTGAGCCAGAGTTTTACAAAACCCCATTTACTGCATATATTGGCTTTAAAATATATTTTGTCTGATAATTAAAGTTTTAATAGTTAAAAAGAAATTTATTTCACCACCCTCCAGAATGGATTTGAATCCATAGTTTCCAATATGCTGTTAAAAATCTAAATGGGAAACTTGGAGTTCTTATCAATAATGTAAAGGTTTAGTCAATAGAGAGTTTGTATTTCCCCCCACTATTTCCCACGAGGTAAAGAGTCGTAGTGTGGTTAATTAATGGCCTGGATTTTTAGACTTAGGCGTGAGTAGCTAGAGAGCACTGAAGATGACTTGAATTGAGAACCTGGTTCACTGCTGTAGTCAGTTTCCCAGGCAGGGAGGGCGGCACTCTGGAGTCATCTGGGGGCCTTGTGAGTGTTGCAGAAGTGAAAACAAAAGATCAGCACCCAGAGAACTGCACTGCAAATCGTGAGCACAGGCTCCAGAAGGCCATCATCTTAAAAGTTCCTTCTCAGGCTACTGCAACAGGAAGCCTGAGCCCAAGTCGTCGCCAGGCACCCCCAAGTGAGCCTTTCCTTGTTCATCATGCTGGCAATACATGTTATGCCGTGTTTAAAGGTATGTGCTTTACCCAGGAGCAAGGGGGCATTAAATAAACAACCGAGATTAACCTGAGGGAATAGCACAGTTGAACCACTTCGGGACAGTGAGTACTTACTTTATCGCTACATCTACAATATACTTATTAAAGATTTTACAAAGAGAGGGGGAGGAAAGATGGATTCAGCTTAAAATGTGCACTGTTCTTGCAGAGGATCCCAGTTCAGTTCCCAGAACCCAGGTCAGGGACCTCACACCTGCCTATAACTCCAGGGTATATGATGAGTTTTTCTGGCTTTGTACTCCTACACACACACACACACACACACACACACACACCCCACATACACACACACACACACTCCTAAACATCTTTCCTTAAAAGTTTATGCAGTCCATTGAGAGGATTAGGTTACATGTTGAACACTATTTTTATTAACTGAATTTACAGTCAGAATTAAATTTAATTGCTATTTAATTATTAATCTACCCAGAGCCATTTAATTACTCAGTCAAATAGTTTTTAATAGTTGCATATTTTTAAAATATGCTTAGTCTTCACTATTTGTTATCTTTACAAAACAAAATTTACCTAATTTTATCATGACTTATGCCTTAGATTCTACACATATACATACAGTGTGTGATATGGAATTGCTGAAATGTATTCCTAATATGTCTAAAGCATTCTGTAAGCTAATTTAGATATTTAAAATATTGGCAGGCAGAATACTTTTCTGTATTCATTCTAACAAGACAATAAAAGGATTTGCAATTAACATATCCATTTTTCAATGTAAACATGTTACTCCAAAAACTTTAAGACAAGTTGTTCTCTGAGATAATTTAAACATATCTTCTGCAACCTTACTTATTAGTTTATATGTTTAATCTGTCCAAAAAAATTATACCAATAAACCTGATTTCTGTGCTGACGATCACAGTTGAGATTTCCAGTAGCTGATACCCTGACAATAATTACTTCTGCTTGAAATAATAGCATGTGGACATTTGGTGATAGTGATGACTGGATGTGTCTGCTGAATACACGTTTTTAAATTTTCTAAGATGTTATCCGACCCTTATCAACCCATTTCTGTTCGCCTCATAATCTCATGAAATTAAACATACTTTAGTTTTAGCCTTCACAGATTTACTTCAGTGGATTTTAAAATGAGTGCATTTCTTTCACAGAGCCCTTAAATACCTTTATAATAATTAATAGTTGCCCCTTTTGAGAATAAAATTGAAATATCATAGACATGTGATTTTTGTAAGATTGTTTTACGATGGCTATTGCCACTTAATCTGGTAAATTAAGCTGGTTATGGTAACATTTATCCCAGTATAAGCCAAGTTCTTTTTTGTTTCAAATGCAGACTAGTTTCCTTTTAAAGTTCTAGATATGTATTTTATAGCTGCCTTAAAGTATCGTAGTCAACTGCTAAAAGCTTCCTCAACTGATAATTGTACACTTTCTGTGTTCTCTAGCTCATATTTATAGACTAATGGACCTATTGTTCTTTTTCATGCATCCCTATTATCTCTGAGCAACTGTTGACACATTGTTATAACTGATTGTGTGATTTAACCCAATTACCTTCTATAATGGTGTGGTGTTCTGTGAGATAGTGCCAGTAAGGGTTTTTAAGAGATAAATGGGCTACTGAAAGGTAGCCTATATAAAGAAAGGAAGGTACCAGTTTGAAGCATCCTGAAAACTGCTTCCATTTGTCTTGGTTTGGGGTTTCCATTACTTTGACAAAACACCATGACCGAAAAGCAAGTTGGAGAAGAAAAGGATATATTTGGCTTACACTTCCATATTGCTGTTCATTATTGAAGGAAGTCAGGACATGAACCCAAACGGGCCAGGAGGCCTGTGCTGGTGCAGAGGTCATGGAGGAGTGCCACTAACAGACTGGCCTGCTTCCCCTGGCTTGCTCAGCCTGCTTTCTCTTATAAAACCCAGGGCCACCAGCATAGGGACTGCACCACCCACCGTGGGCTGGGTGCTCCGCCTTTGATCATTGTGTGAAAAGATGCCTGGAAGCATTCTTTCAACTGAGGCACCTTCCACTCTGATGACTCTAGCTTGTCTTAAGTTGACATAAAACCAGCCAGTACACCATACAAGTAACTGGATCAACAGTTAAAGCCTTATGCAAGCTCCCATGCCCAGGAACTCGGGTGCCACACTCCAATGGTATCCCACTCTTGCTTGATACCTGATTCTGTCTGAACTTTTGGGTGAGATGGTCTTGTGTTTCCAAGAGGAGGTTTGGCTTTCCTAAACTGTTCCATTGTTTTATTTATTTATTTTTTCAATTGAGAGGAAGAACAGGAAGATGGGTGACAGGAACAACATCTGATTCTCATTTTTTTTCTGCATTAGAACCCATGTAACCATGCTTTCAAAACTTAGCTTTCTATTTCTTTATGATTTGAGACAATCACTTTAAAACTAACAAATAGGCAAGCAAACAAACAAACAAAAAAACTGTCATTTGGTCTCTTCACACAGTCATTGTATTGCTTCATTTTATATGGTTTTATTAATGAAAAAAAAATCAGAAAGGAATGTTTTTGAAGGGCCTTCCCTCCCTTCCTGTGGGGTATCTGTAGTCAATGGGGAAATCTTGGGTGTTCAGGGATCCTGGGAAGCTGAACAGTTAACAAGCCTGAGCCCATCTGCCTGGAAAGTTTGGAGATCTCCAACTCTGACAGCTTGCAACATTACTGTGCCAGAAAGTACAGTGTAGAAGGCCACCTCACCTTTCTACGTTAGCCTTTCCAGAGAGGAGAAAAGACAGAGCTGAGGGGTAGATAGAAAAGGCAAACCCAGCCTCTGAAAAACACTGTTTCCAAGCCTTTTGAAGTCAGCTATAATTACCACGCTGGTTAGAATTCAAGTTAGAGTTTCTGCTTTGCCAACTTAATTAGTAGTTTAAGCAGGCAGAAGTAAAATACGGTGCCGTGCTGCTCGGTGATTTGAAGGTGGAAAGAAAATATGGACTTGCTGTTCCTGAAGGAGCTGGGGGAAGAGAATCTGAGAATCTGCTTGTGTGCCCCTGTGTTTTTCCTCTGGTTACTCTAAAACAACAGCCCAGAGCCTTCCTTTGGCTCTGAGAATCAGAGTAAAGGTGCAGTGCCTTTTCTTAAATAAATGTGCATCCAAGTGCATGTTCCTGTTAGGTCCATATGACTTCATTATCAGCTAATATGGGTCACAGACCTGCTTACTCCAATTCATGAATTTCTTTCCAAAACCCCACATCTTCTTCTAAAGTCCTTCAAAAATTTTCAGCTCCCCCTGAGGACTGGCAGTTATGGAGTTGTGTTCTTCATGATGCTCATCTAAGGAAGGAATCAACATTGACCTGCTCTGGCCTCCATCCTCTTCATTTCTGTCTTGAAGATCTTTTATTTCTTCCTATTCCAACCCTAAATTATCCCAGTCCAAGTTTGCATCCTCTTGTTAAACAGAAAGATATTTCTTTGGGGAAGGTTAAGGACAATAAACAAGCCTTGGTTTGTGCTGGATGATAGTAATTAAGTCAATTCTTAGCTGTGCCCCATTCTTTGAACTTAAAAACATTCTGTGTATGATTAACGTTTTGTGCATGAACTTCCTTATGGCTTCAGTTGTCAATATTTCATTGTTTTGGTTACTCCTTTTGCAAACCAGTATAGACTGGGCTCTTCTTCAGTGATCTGAAATCTAAATGACAATATGGTGGAGGTGAATTACAGGAATTCATTTGACAGTTTTCTCAGTAGCACAAATAATTACAATTTTCATATATGATACCTAGGGCATGCATATCATTAAATAATAAAGTGAACATTATGCAATTTAACTGCAATATGATTATCATACAATATTTCTCTATCGCCTACTAAAATTTAAGGGTGAAATGTTGATTAGAAAGTAGCCATGGGCCAATGAGATAGTTTAGCACCTAAAGGTGCTTGTGACACAATCCTGAAAACCTGTGTTTGATTCCCCCAAATATATGTAAGGATAAAAAGAAAACACAGACTCAATAAAGTTGTCTTCTGCCCTCCCTAATACACTATGGCGTTCACCCCCACATACCATATATATCCACAATAAAAGTAAATATACAAGATTGAACAAACCTGAGGAATAGAGCCTACCTGTATGTAAAAGCGTACACATGGTTTAAACTGTGAAAGTGAGTTAGCCAATCACTCAATCACATGGGATAACAAAAAACTCAAAAAGTCTCTCACTGAGAATGTGCCATACGCTGGGCTTTCTTCTAAGTCAACACCTTTTTTCATTTCCATGAGAGATTAAAGGATGCAAACAAGGTATTACTACATTAAAATTGCGAGCCTGATTTTTTTCCAGGCAATCAAAACCTATGTTCTTATTATTAGATTGAATTTCCTCCTATTTGTAGCTCCTGGTGGGACTGAGTTAGGCAAATCTATGAGAAAGCAATAGTTTTCCTCCTCTTTCTTCTTTTCCTCCACATCCAGAGCGTTCCTACAGTGGTCTCCTCTTTCTTCTTTCCATCCCCCCCCCTTTCCTCCACATCCAGAGCGTTCCCACAGTGGTCTCTGTTTCAGGCTGTTGTCAAGTAGAATCCCCTCTAATTGGATCCACGATGCCAAGTGGGTAATGTGAGTTTTAAGGGGACATTTGTATGTTAATGTGGAACAGGCCTATGAAGGCCTCCCTCTGTGACATTCAACATTCTTAATCCAGGCTAATCCTTATGGCAAAGATGAACTGTCTTAAATATGTTGTCCAGAGACGAATGGGACCTGTCAAGTCCATTCATAAAACTCCCATTTTGGAGGGGAAATTAAAAGTCAAGGTGATAGAGAGGTTGTACTCATGGAGGTGCAGATGACCAGCATAGAAGGTCTGTATTGAGAGCAGGAGCAGATCCAGTTGGGAGAGGGTGGAGAGGAAGCAGAAGGATTAGATGTAGAGGACACCATAATCAGGATATATCAATATGAGAATACTATTTTCAATAAAAATTCTATTTTCAATAAAAGGAATATATAATTAAAAAAAAAAAAGATCTGTGTTGATGGGAAAAATACTCACACGGGCCATTGCTCAGGGACGGTGGCAGCCCGTGAAGTGAGTCAGCACATAGGAAGACAATGACCTCTACCTTGGTCAAGAGCAGACTGGATTTTGTCACATCTTTTTTGCAGCCTTTTATCTCCTCCTTTCCTGTTCTCAAAATATCAGCCTTTGTGCACAAACCATATTCCCCAAGTACGGTTTCCCCTCAGGTCTACCTATACTTGACATGGATTGGTAATAAGGTGATCACGGTTGGCCCTGTAAATAGGCATGTTTACTGTAGATCTGGATTTGCTTACTCTGTGGTTTAAAACCACTGAACACAGGCACAGTCTGCTGAATTTGGTTTTAATGAATTGGGGCAAGAGAAGGTTCAGGACATCACTGTGTCACCCTGGCTAATCTGAATTCTCCAGGTCAAATGAACTTTCTTTTTTATCCTTCCAAGTAGCTGGAATTACAGGCACACATTACTGTGTGTTGCTCTTAATAATGTGTGCTTTCAGAGACGTTACATGGCATTAAAAGAATATGTGATTTCTCTTTTGGAAAAAGCACAATTTTTTTCATTCTTGGGGCCTGTTCCTCCTACAGCCTATTTTGAAACCATGTATTTTCTGGCTTACCTATGACAGGGAATTTATGTCATATTATGTTTTTTGATGATGAATCATTTTTGTTGTCTTGGGTTTTATTTTTTGAAATTACAATATAAAAACATGGTTTCCCATTCCCTTCCATTTCGTCTCCCCCACCTCTCCTATGCAACCCCTCGCCCTCTCAAATTCGTTGCCTCTTTTTCTCTGAATGTTGTTACATACATAGATACATATATGCATGTGTTTATAGATTCCTAAAATACATAAGAACAGCTTGCTTAGTCTGTATAATAATGTTACCTCCTATATGCATATGATCTCAGAGCTGAGCACTTGGTATCAGATAACCAGTTGGCAGGGAGGTGTGGGGAGTGTCTCTCCTCTGGGGAAGACCATTTCTCCTCATCTCAGCACTCCCCTGGTGTCTCATTTCCTTGTCTAGGGTTGAGGCTCCTAGTTTTCCCTTTCCCATTAGAATTTCCACCGGTGTCATGGTTGTTCAGGCCTTGCTTAGGAAGCCATGTTGGCAAGACATCATGAATCTAGCCTCTCTAACACTTCTAAAAGACACGATCCCACAGCACACTTTTAAAAATCACTTTAATGTGAAATAGAGAAGTATACTTTCTTAAGATAAAATGAAATAAATGAATCCATGATACAAATAAGTTCTTTTAATCACAGAGCTACTGCTTCTGGAAGCTCGGCTAGATGTACTTTATTTTACCACTCACAACTAAAGAAAATAAAAATGCAACACTCTGTATGCTACAAGCCAGAGAGGCCACGCCTGGAGCCCGGCTGCTCGTCATCTCTCTTTAAGCCATTTTTTAGCCTCCCTCCTTCAGGATGATGCGTTTTGTAGCTGTTGTCACTTCTGTGGTTGGAGGGGAATGGGGAAATGAATAGGATTTGAATTCGTGTGGAAGGGTGTAAGCCTTGCCATGAGCCCTGGGATTTGCAGAAGCCTTTCAAGCTATTTGTGCTGCCGTGTGCCCAGTGTCAGTTAATATTTCATCTCAGCTCTGCTTTTAGTTTCTAAATGACAGATGTTTTAAAAATCAGTCTAAGGTTCCCCCCCCCCACCTCTCTCCCCATGTCTCCGAGCTCCGGACCAACCCTGTTAGCTCTTTTGATTTAATCTTCACAGCTCTATACCCACTGGAGAGACAGAAAATGGATGCTAATATAACAAGACAGACACTTAGGAAAGTCTTTTTTATATGACAGCATGACTTCCCCTGCAAATAGGAGACATAAAGACATTTCTGTCTTACCACCAATGACCATAAATATTAACACTAAGGTCAGTTCACAGTTTGCCATTGTTATGACTATATTTTAAAGTTATATTTTGTGTTAAGTAAAAGTATTTTGCTCAAAGAAGAGATCTTTGTATGTAATATTAAATTTTATACAGTTCTGTAAAGCATGTTTCTTTTTTGTTACTGAAAATAGATTCTTCTTTCTTACAATCCATTTCAACCTCGGTTTCTTATCCCTCCACTGCTCCCAGCTCCGAAATTGCTACCTCCCCTGTCCCCCAGATTTACTCCCTCTCCATTTTCTCTTCAGAAAAGAGCAGGCCTCCAAAACACAAGAGTAAAATAGAACAGAATAAGATGCATTAAGACAAGGAGAAAGCCCTCCTATGGAGGCTGGATGAGGCATTCCAATTGGAGGAAGAGTCCCAAGAGCAGGCAAGAGTCAGATACACCTACTCCCACTCTTAGTCCTGCCGGACACCGCGCTAGCAGCCATGGCACATTAGCAAAGGACCTGGTGCAGACCAGGCTGGCCCTGTGCTTGCCCCTTTAGGCTCTGTGACCCCATGCACTCCTTGCTTTGTTGATTTGGTGTACCACATTCTCTTGGTCCTCCATCCCCTCTGATTCCTACAATCTTTCTCCCCCCTCTTCCAAAGGGTTCCCCAGTCTCCGAGGGAAGGTACCTGACAGAGATCTCCAATTTAGACTCTCTCCACATAATGTCTGGGTGTGGGTTCTTTACCCTTTCCCATTTACTGCCAGAGAAAGACTCTCTGATGACATCAGGACAAGGCCCTGGTCTATGAGTATAGCAGAATATCACTAGGAACCAACCGTTTCACTAGTTTAGGGTTTTGTGTTTCTTTTGCCAGTCCTGTTTGGTTCTACCCTAGCTCTCCCGGCTCTCCTGTCTCCAGTGTTGGCCACCCAAGCTGTGTAGAGCATGCGCTCCCCCTGGTGGCATGAGCCTCAAGTTAAACAAACAATTGGTTGGCCCCTCCCACAAGATCTGTGCCACCCATTGTCCCAGTACATCTTGTCAAGCAGGACAAATTGTAAGTCAAGGATTTTGTGGCAGGGTTGGTGTCCTGGCTTATTACTATATCTTAAAGTTGTATTTGACTCAATAGTAAAATACTTTGCTTGAAGAAGATATCTTTGTATGTAAGTTAAATTTTCTACAGTTTTGTAAACTACTTTCCTACAAGTTTAATGAACATTTATTCATGGGCGATGTAACAAAACGGATACAATCATAATAATTACTGAAGAAAATGAAAATTTAATTCCTCATCATGTACAACTCAAATAAAGATGGTTCAGGGAATGGGAATGCTAACAATTCAAGTCAGTTGAGGTTCATGAGAATTTGTCCTAGGGAAATACTACTGTATTCTCCATCATCGTCAAGCTGTCTGTGGGCTTAAATCACTGATGACGAACAGACATTTGTTTTGTTTTTATCAATATCAAGTGCCTAAATTGCAATAAACAAGAAAAAGCATGCATCTTATAAATAAGAATGTACTCCAAGTCTGGAAAATGGTGTCAACTGTGGCACGGCCCAATTAAAATGAAATGTTTTATGCAAGGTAGTCTTCCTTACAGGCAGTTTGCTGATGAGTAAAAACAAAGAGGAAAGACGTGCGCTTCCTGATGTTGCATTAAATTGTGTCTCATACATCACAATGTAGCTCAAACCCTCAGAGAACGCTCTTTGACAAGCATCATACAGAAGGGGAGAACCCGTACCTTCTAGCATGTGGTCCCTAAATCGGGATGTGTACAGTGGGCCTGGGTAATGCATAATTTACCAGCAGTTCTTATTAATTTTACCTCACCAGTAATCTCACCTCTAAAGATGTTGATGAACCAGGGGGCCAGGGAACTGATGCTGGCGACTGGCTATGCTTCTGCTTTCTCAGTCAGGCCTGCTCTGAGCAGATCTCCTTTCCTGTGGGGAGGGGGGGGTCTCTTATATTCCCCTTTCTAAAGTCCCATTTCCCTTGGGTGTCTTTCTGTTGTGTGACTCTGGTCTGTCAAGGATGAACTGAGAAAATCATGTTTGGAAGGAGCATTGTGTTTGGCTTTCGACAACTGACAGAGGGGACAGATTTCATTGTTTGGTGTTCCAAAGGCGTCTGCCATCCACTGCAGAGTTGTTACTTCTCCACGGCCATGCTAAGGCCGTTTCTGCCTTCCCTGTGCAGATAGTGGGGGTGTGTGTGATTAGTAGGCTAATACCAAAGCCACTATTCACTGACATAGTAATGACAGCCGCGGACAGCTGTCACTTATAATTTTAACATAAGATTTGTTGGGTTTTTTTTTTTTGAATGTGCATAGAATCACTTTTCTCTGATATGTGTTGCTTCTATTGTGCACACTACCATCTGATATCATCTGTGTTGGTAGTGCCCAGTGTCTCAGAGAGTGAACCCTTTGCCAACAGGCAGTGCCTCCCACTCAGGAAGATGATACAATCAAAGCCTTTTTTATTTTTTAATCTCATAACCCAACTGTGGATCACTGTCCGTGATCACTGCTGCTGGACACACAGAACTGAAGCTATGATTTAGGTGTTGAATTAAGGTCTTCTGACCTACACTGATGAAAACATTATTCCAGGCAATTAGCAAAACTTGTTAAAGTTCCAAGGAAGGATTTATGTTGAGGTCTTTGATCCATTTGGACTTGAGTTCTGTGCATGGCGATAGACATGGGTCTATCTGCAGTCTTCCACAGGTCAGCATGGGACTGACTCAGACCCCCTGAACATGGGACTCAGCTAGAAGGCCTGAGCAGTCTAAGGAACCTCAGACAGTGGAACCAGGATGTATTCCTGGTGCACAAAAGGACTTTGGGTGAACATCCCCCATGAAGGGATACTCGCTTAGCCTAGACACAGGAGGGAGGGCCTAGTCCAAATGACTTGACAGATTTAGATGATCCCTCCTGGAGGGCATCACCCTACATGTGGAGTTGGGGGAATGGGAGGGGAGGGTGGTCGGGGTGCATGTGAGGATGGGAGAAAGAAAAAGAGGGAGGGAGGGAGGGAGGGAGAGGGAACTGGGATCGATATGTAAAATAAAAATAAAAAAAGAAATTAATAAAAAAAGAAAAAAGTCTTTACACACATGAGCACATACACACATGCATAGATACATGTGCACGAACACACACATACAAACACACATACATACACATGTACATGAATACATACACATGCTTGCACACACAAACACATGCATACATACACATATGCATGAATATACACGTACTTTCTCACACGCATGCATACATACACAGGCACACACATACAAACATGCATGCATACATACACATGTGCATGGATACACACATACACACACAGTACAGTTTTCTGTTTCTCCTCAGAGTCCTAACAGGTACTAACAAGAGGCCAAAAAAAAAAAAATGATCTAAGGAAGATGATGAATTAGACTTCCAGGATGGAACAAGACAGCTTAAAAAACGAGAAAGAAAGGAAAGTCAAAACTTTACCTATTTGGAGTCTCAGCCTTCACTCATTTGGATTTCATAGAAGTGTATTTCATGAATGTGTATTCTTTGTGTGTTCTGTTTGCATATGTCCTGGTGCCTTTGGGTGCTATTGGTAATATTTATCCCAATCTCAGAGCTTTGGCTTAGAATAATGATAATAATAATGATGATGATGATGATGATGATATAATAATAATAATAATAATAATAATAATAATAATAATAATAATAAAAAATGTGGGGACTGGAGAGATGGCTCAGTAGCTAAGAACACTAGCTGGTCTTCCAGAGGTCCTGAGTTCAATTCTCAGAAACCACGTGGTGGCTCACAACCATCTGTTATGAGCTCTGATGCTCTCTTCTGCCCTGCAGGAATACATACAGACAGAACACTGTATATACAATAAATAAATACATCTTTAAAAAAAAAACAAATGTGGCCATGAATTCACCGTAATCTTTCTTTTTTTGTGTTGTGTTTTTTAGGTAAGTAGTTTGATACCCTTCTTTATCAATGCTGAAAGAAAATACACCTGCCTGATGCAGAACCAAGGGCTTTAAAAAAGTGAGCTAGAAACTGGTGTGCATGGTAAAGAATGACACTCTCCTACTGCTGGTAAGAATGTAAGCAATGTTCAAACAAGTTTGCTTTCCTACAGGAGGGGACTGGCAGGCTGGGAAGATGGGGATAGGTGGGGTGGATTGTTGCTGTGCACGTACAGAGAAGATTCTAAAGGATGTTCATGAAATATGCATTCACATCTGCTTACTGCCTAGATAAACGGTTCTCTTCTGGTTGGCTCTCCACGCCTAGGCTAGAAATTATTCTCTTAAATACTATTCTTACACCTTTCCCAGATGGAAACAAATGATGCAGTATTACAGATACTATTTTTTCAGTCTTTGTCTTTCAAAGGGAGTTAAAGTAGAGGAAATATTTTTACTATTTCATTTTAATTTATACAGCTCTGCTAAAACTTAAACATGTGTACCATGTGATCATGAATATGCAGATAGCCTCCATCCAGATTCTGGATAAGTTAGAGAAATGCCAGCGCTCTCAGATGACTTATTTCTTTGTTCTTTCCTCATTTTATACATGGTAGCTCCTGTGTACATATTAAATAATATGCAAAATACATTTACAATGATTCTGTGTTTCGTTCATACCCATAGTTATTGTGTGGTCATCTATTTGAAGATTTTAAAACACCTATGTTAATCAGGCTGATGAGAGGATAACACTTCTGCTAATAATATGTTTCATTTAATATAAATGAAAATGATTCTATGCAAATGACAACTATATTATCAGAGATGTGTTTAACATTAAAGATGAACAAATTGCAAAGACCAAAATACTTCTGAGGCAGACTAAATATTGTTCTCTCCCAGATTATATGAGCTTTCTTCCCTTCTGGTACCATTTTCCTGTTCATCATTTAGGTGTTGTTCATTAAGATACCATGCCTGGTGCAAATCCTTCCACAAGAGCTCCAACACACATTGGCTTATCCTTGTCCTGAAATCATTTGTCAGTAGAGGCCATGAATTATTTTTACTACAGTTGCTGTAACAACTGTCCCGGACTGCTGATTTAAATGGCAGCCATTTATTTCCTAGCAGTTCTGAAGGTTAAGAGTCTAAGATTGAAAGGTCTTCAAGGTTGGTTTCTATGCAGGTTTCTTCCATGGAAGACAACTGACTAATTATCTTCTCCCTGGGCCTCTGGGTATCTGTGTCTGGATTTCTCTTAATATAAATATAAGTTCTTCTTTATAAGTTCTACGGTAATGACCTCCTTCAAACTCAATGGCCTCTTTAAGGCACTTCTCTGTAAATACAGTCACATGACATGGAATCATGTTTCAGGCAAAGACTGAGTACACAGAGTAGCTGTTCATGAGCGAGCATCACCAAGTGGTCTCTTCTGTGATCTGGATATGACACATGCACAATAACAACATCTCCTAACAATACTTTTCTTACGATTTATCTCCATCACTAAGTAAAGCAAGGTGGTATAAGATACTTTGATGTTCAGAGAGTCAGAATTTCGGTATGGGGGTGTGCAGTTTGCTCCAATATAGTCTGCGTATGGTTCCTTGCTTAATTCTTGTCAAAACATTCCATGCGTATATTTGTTATACCTTTCCCAGTTAGAGTATAGGCCTATCAAAAATAAAGACTGATCATATTTTAATTTTTATTACATATTCAGAATGTAAGGATGTAAACAGAGGATTGAGGCATGTAGGTTATTCAAATAACGTATGTTATTTGAAACTATTAAAACTGTTAGTGTGATGGGGCAGGTGAGTGTCCTTTACTTCTTGATGAGTTCTGCTCCCTTATTTTCACAAGGAAAAAACAAAAGCAAAAACAAAACAGAAGTCTTAGGTCAGGCTGTGTTCCAATGATCCATTCCTGGGAATCCATCAGCCTTCCAATAAGCAGAGGCACTCTGACAAAAGAAACACTGACCTCTAACCCTGGGTCAAGGAGTTGAGGGCACTGAACCCAGGTGCATGCCACGGAAAACAATTTGGGCTGGTGGAAAGTAGCTGCCTGATTCAGGGACATCTAAATGTCAGGTAGGGTTCTGGGAGGGGAAATTGTGAACTTATTTATGATCTTGAGGTAGGTGATAGAATGTCCTGGAATTCAAATTCAAGTCCTAATAAATCATGTTTTAAGTCCTTAAATCATGTCTAACACTCAACTAAGTCTAATTTCACACACTCTAGTACAAGATAATTATTCTAACTAAAATTTCATCATTAAATAATTGGTTCCATTTATATTGGCCTTACTTAGTTTCATTCTGTTATCCTTAATTTCAAGAGCCAGCATTGAAAAATATTTTCTGTGCTTTAATGCAGGGTCACACTAAACTCATACCATGCTGATGGTTGTTCAATTAAATTGTAAGCATGGTTCTGCATGTTTATAGAAAATCTCAAGGTAATATAAATCCACCAAACTTTAGGATGGCTTTCTTATATGGATTACTGGATGTGTTTTGAGACTAGTTATCATACCTGTGTAATCTGATATTTTCCATCTAGAAAAAAATGGAAACAGAGTATCTACTGAGTACTTTCTGGTATTCAATGAAAGTACACAGAAAATTGAACCCAGTCCTGGCAAAACGAGTAGAAAGTGTAAACATTTGATTTAGTGTTGCTTCATTTCTTCCCCTTTGCAAATGTTAGTATTACTTCCATTCTGTTACTATTCCATACTACAAGTTAGACCAACAATAGGAAGAAGCAATTTTCTAACCTACAGAAAGCCATGGGGATTAGCTAAAAATTAAAAAGTTACACATAAATTAGCACAATCAGGTACTATAGAGCAAATACATACTAGGAGATTTGGTAAAATATGGAGAAGAAGTGTTACTGGGTCGTCAATTGATGATGGTGGTTGGTTTGGGTTTTTTCTTTTTTGTTTTTACCTTTGCTTTGCTTTTAGATAGAGTTTTGCTTTGTTGCCATGTCTGGCTTGGAACTCACTATCTAGATCAGGGTGACCTTGAACTCACGGAGACCAGCTGCCTCTCCTATTGGGATTAAAGGATGCAGTACTGTCTTTCAAGGGGCATGTGAAAGGTGTCAGGAAGAGCCTTGTTACTATGTAAGAAAGAGTAAGCGCTGGAGGGTACTTTGTGTACTTGTGCAAGTGTATGCACACATGTGTTCATGCGTGTTCCATAAGTGATAGTGGCTAAAGTGAAGGCAGTAGAACAGGAAAATCAGAAGGAAGAAAGTCAAAGGGGTGAGTCACTAGGAACTGCATGCGCATGCGCGACATCTAGATGTGGGAAAGCATGCAAAGAGAAAAGAACATGGAAGAAGGCCGCTGTGCTGGGATGAAGGGCACTCAAGCTGAGTCTAAGAAGGATGGTAGCCAGGCTGCTGTGATGGCTCGGTGGTGAAGGAACTTGATCTCACACCTAATAACCTGAGCTTGACCCCAGAGACCCACAGACACCTCAACAGACACGTGTGTTCACACACACACACACACACACACACACACACGCGCGCGCGCCCATGCACGCACACGCACACTTCAAAATAAATAAATTAAATAAAGATTTGGGAAAATGATGTTAGGCCTGAAAAAGTCTCCATTGGATGGAAAGAGAGGCCCATATTTATTCAAATTCATGCTACAAAGAACTTTTGTTTCCTTCCTTCAATGCTTTACCCTCTTTCACCAGGAGATACAAATTCATGGTACATGTACTTACAGCGAACTCATAGATACTGCCTATCTGATAGATATTATCAGTTCATTATTTATGCATGTTTCCTAATTGATCTGCAATTCTTTAACATCCCAAGATACCGCATGTTGTAAGTAAATACCACCCAGAAAGGAAGTTGAATGAAATATCTAAGTGTCACCACCCATTTGATCCCATTATCAGAGTCTTGGCACACCTCTCTTGATTTCACCGAGCCCTTGCTTGATTGAGTGATGAAAAACCCAGGATGGAATGATCTCGAGAATTTCCTTGTAGTGACTTTGGTAGCACAGGTGAACCTTTGCCCGTGCACTGTAAGAGAAAGACCTGAATGAAGTTAGTGTCTTCTGTGACTGCCCTCCTCCACCCTCAGAGTAACCAGTGAATGGTGTTCGCACACTTCACAGTTCTCAACAAAGCAAACTTTTTGCTTCGGCTCTTTGGTAAGAACCCTTGCTTGGGGTTGGTGTGCATGAGTTGATTTAATCACGTCTGAAACAGTGACTACCATAATCAGTGAAGATTCACGCCACATTTCAGGACACTGGGAGCTCTCCATATGGTGCCTATGTGTTCACAAGAACACTTGTGTTCCGGTTTAATGTCAATTCTTCTACCTGCTATCGTTCCAACTGAGTCTTCTTTCTGACCCCCCAATTGTTCTCATCTAGTTAACAAATGTGCTTCCTCAAACTCTAATAAAAGGTCCCTCTGTGGACCCTGAACTATGATGTATGCACTCAAGCCATCAAACAAATACTGATTTTAGTGACTAACGAGGGAACTTATACTCAAAAGACCGCGTGTCGGTGGCACAGCAATCTGTAGATATGGAGTTCAAATAAATGCTTAATGGTGAAAGCAAATTCTTCCTGCAGATAGACCACAAAGACCTTATTAAAAGGGATTTGCTCCCTCTACTCCTCCTGACCCCTTTGTTTTAACATATGTGGACAAAGGTGGGTTGTCAAAGATAGTAAGGCTTCTGTGTAGGAAAGATGCGGTCTGTTCTACTGTGAGCGAACCACTGAAAGGCTTGTATCTGGAGATAGTTTTGTGAACCAGCACAGCTTCCTTTGCTCCCCGTCTACCCTACTTAGTGGATTTTATGCTTGATACTGAATGATGAGAGCCAGATATCTACAAGAGCACTCCATCTGGGGGCCCAAAATGTTACTACTGTTTACCTTTTTTTTTTTTTTTAATTAGCCTATTTTTTTAACACCATACCTTGCATTTTTAGGTTTAGGGAGTAAGTCAATCTGCTAGTTTAGGGATTTATATTTTTTAAACAGACATAAAGTAACGTGATACTGTACTCACCCAGCTCTCATAAAATCCTGGGGAGTCGGAACCACGGTGTTGCCCTGGAGATGCAGTTAGGGAAGAGAAGCACTAGATGTACACTCTTTGTGCTGAGCCCGACACAGTGGAGATTCCTTGGTATATTGATGTTTAATAAGGATCAGGAGAAACAAATAGGCCGAATAGATGTTTATTCAGGGAGAGATAACTTACAACATAGACAGATGAACACCAGCAGGTTCCTGGTCCCAAGGATGCCTCCCATGTTCTCCTGGCCCCGTGCTGCAAGCAAGAGAGCTCTCCGAGCCCCTCCTCAGACCTAGTTCCCCCAGTTAATGTCCACCCCTGTCCCCACTCCCAATGGGCGTGGTCAGTGCCACAGGTACGGACAAAGTGAATATCATCTCACTACTATTCCCCTTTCAGTCTAAAGAAAAGATTGGGCTTGATACAAAACTATATACAAAACTGTGAATAACAAGTGTGCTCTAAGAAAAGGAAAATTGGGAACATACAAACTTAAGACCTAACTATCTAGTCCTAGGGTGAAGTCAAAACAGGGCTTATCATAGAGTTGTCCTCGGTGGAAAGCTTAAGTCTAGTACCTAATATATCTAACTAGAAAAAGAGAATAATAGTTGTGATAGTTTAATCTACAACCTCATCAAAGACCTGAGAAGGAAAATAACAGTATTAGAGTTGGCAGGAAGTGCAGATGGGCAACTTCCAAAAGGTGCAGCGAGGACAGAAACAGCAAGCTACCTGGACAGTCACCCAAGGTCTCACAGCAACGTTGGTACAGCCAGTTTTGGTTAAGGCCTAGAGTACCTGAAAGACCACAACAAAAGCAGGGAGGAAGAAAGGCTGTCTTAGCCTGACTTGGCAAGGTTCAGCAGTCTTCTGTTTGTCTCTTGCAAGCACATAGGACCGCGTGTCCAGATCAGTGGTCAAGGTGGGGGCAGTTCCTTGCCCAAGAGGCCATAGCTGAAGCGAGGATGAACTCCAGAAGGAGCAACAACAGTGTCCAACATACTTTCGGGAAAGTGCACGGTGCTGTCAGGAGCAACAGTGTCTCATGTCAACGGAGTACTAATATAAAAACATTTAAATGCCATGTTCTGCAGGTCTATGAAGTGTTTGAAGATTAAGCAACTATGTCTGACTAATCTCATAGGCAAAGGAAACATGGGTGAAGATAATCTATAATACTCAGGAATCTAGCTATAACACTGATAGAAACTTCCCTGAGTAAAGCAGGGACAAATACCTAAGCAATATAACTATGTACATATATATATACATGTACATCCCTAAAACAGAGGTAGAGTAGAAATGTCTAGACCAGAGGTAGAACTAGAGACATGGGAGGCTTCCTAGGCTAAGGATGTAGATCTTCAGAAAATTGTTCTGCCATGTGATACAACTGGTATATGGTATAATAAATTAAGGCTAAAATCATTTGGGGAAGAAAACTAAAGACCATTTATACTAAGCTGTTGTTTGCTAGTATCAAATGCACATTTTAATTTTAGACAAAGGAACAATCAAGTATTAATTACTTAGTATATTTGTTGATGTTTTCTAAGCAGCTCTGTGGTTGTAATCTTAATTGTCTATGTTACTTAACCAGGCAGTGTGAAAGTACCAGTGTGTTTGCTAACAAAATACGAGTGGGTTTTACACTAAATCTCAGATGTTCCATCCATTTTTAAAAGTGAGATCTATTTTAAGAACCATAGATAAGAAGTTTATACAGTCATGACTGGGAATGAACCCTTTCTACTAAGACGTGTGTGTGTGTGTGTGTGTGTGTGTGTGTGTGTGTGTGTGTGTGTGTGTAAGATTTCTTTGGTATTCAAGTGAAAGCGAGTTGTTCTATCTAAGATGTCATATATAGAATAAACAATGTACTTCCCTAGATGAACCTCAGAGAGTTGACAGAAGCCCTTAATAGTTGATTCATTTGGGCTTGTCTTTGCTGGTGGAAACTGGCATCTGTCCCCAGCTCAATCTGAGGACAGATGTGTTCTTTCATGGTGGTCACATAGCACAGCAGTCCTCTATGTCACAAAACTTAGGGAACGGGTTAAGATGAAGCTTTGAGTGACTTGCTACTCAAGTGGTCGTCAGAAAAGAGAGGCTCCTGCTGTCTTGACTCCTACTTTGTGCCTTACCCCTTTTCAGGGGAAACAGAAACAGGAATCTTATGATGGAGGTACAGGAAAACCTCTTGGTTACTGGACTGGAAGATGTCCTCATTTATAAGAGTTTACTAGGAGAGCCAGGTACCTTGGATGCCTTAGGACACAGGGGGAGAAAAGGGCCCTTCAACTGGGAAATGGAAGTATGTGGGGAAGACTTCCCTGAGATGGAGGAAGAGGGACGCAGCCAACAGTTGACTCACTGTGCAGACCGCCCAGCATGAGCTAGCTGGGTATTTTTGGGTGGTTCCATCCTGAATGCACCTCTGGGTAAATCAGCGCTCCTGGGTGAACTTCAGCAGTAACAGGCCTGGTGTCTTGGCATCACCTTGCTGCCTGACGATCCCAGTTTAATTTCCCAGGACAGTTGGTTTCTACCAGATCAGTTAGTGTTGTCTTATCCTGCTGTCTTCTGTAAAGACCGGATAATGAAAACCACCCCCTTAATTAACATCTCTATGTATTTTAATTTATTTGAGAGATTTTGTTATAATTTCATTAAGAGAATGTTGTAACGAAATTTAATCCATTTCCTGTATATTTTTTTAAATATTTGTATTCCTTTGTAATTCATAGCTATTTAAGGCATGCATGTGATTTTCGTCACTTGTGATTTTTCACTTATGCTGCAGTTCTAAACGCCTTCTAATTCCTCTACAGTCATCATGCTCCACATGCGATGCTTTCTTCACATTCGATAACACGCACACATATATAATTGTTGTGTTAATCATACATAAGGCAGTGCCTGTTGGAAGGTCTTCTGGCGAGGGGCTGAAGTGTGCTTGCTGGTGTTAGTTCTTGGTCTTAGTTTTGTGCCTCAGCAGGGACCACTTCCCTGTGTCTCTGGGAAAGACACAGCTGGCGTTGCCTAGCCTGAGAACACTGAGATGGCATACAAAAAAGACACAGCAGCACTCAGCGTGCTGATGCGTGTCAGGTAGGATGAGAACCCACAGCAATCAGTTAGTAAAGCTGGGGTGGCATGGGGATTCGACTCATCTTTAACCCAGTGGCTCTGTGGCTCCCTTGTGTGGAAGGCAGGCAGAGGACCACTTAAAAGGATGTTGCAAATGGGGACCTGACGCGCAGCACAATGAGGGCACACTTAGAGGACAGGGGCTGTGATGGAAGAGGCAGGGAAGTGGTGAAGTCTAAGTGTCTGAGCAGTTGGCAGTACTCGGCTAGGAAGCACCACTGAGAAACAGTTAGGGGTTTTCCTAGGATGCAAAATAAGAAAACTGGGTAGACTGAGAGGAGGAAGAGTTCCCTGGCTGAGCTTGAAACTTTTGGTGGCTTCTCTAGTGGAGCTTTCTGTGTGCCAGCTATGCAGATGTGTCTGGGGTTCAGAAAAGGAATGAAACCAGTGAGCTTGCCTGCCTGCCTGCCTGCCTGCCTGCTGCCTGCCTGCCTCCCTGCCTGCCTGCCTGCCTGCCTGCTGCCTGCCTGCCTCCCTGCCTGCCTGCCTGCCTGTCTGCTGCCTGCCTGCTGCCTCCCTGCCTGCTGCCTCCCTGCCTGCCTGCCTGCCTGTCTGCTGCCTGCCTGCTGCCTCCCTGCCTGCTGCCTCCCTGCCTGCCTGCCTGCCTGCCTGCCTGCCTGCCTCCCTGCCTCCCTGCCTGCCCACCTGCCCACCTGCCTCCCCTGCCTGCCTGCCTGCCTGCCTGCCTGCCTGCCTGCCTGCCTGCCTGCCTGCCTGCCTGCCTCCCTGCCTCCCTGCCTGCCCACCTGCCCACCTGCCTCCCTGCCTGCCTGCCTGCCTGCCTGCCTGCCTGCCTGCCTCCCTGCCTCCCTGCCTGCCCACCTGCCCGCCTGCCCCCCTGCCCGCCTGCCCGCCTGCCCGCCTGCTGCCTGCCTGCCTGCCTGCCTGCCTGCCTGCCTGCCTGCCTGCCTCCCTGCCTGCCTGCCTGCCTGCCTGCCTGCTGCCTGCCTGCCTGCCTGCCTCCCTGCCTGCCATGGGTGAGGTGAGGAAGGTGAAAACACAAACCCCTGGGCATGCCAGTCATTGAAAGAACCCAGAAACCAAGAGGCAGGAGGATTGCAGGAAGGACGGCACTGGAAGGTGAGGAGTGTTCACTGGGTTCAGGGAAGCCCAAGTCAGTTGGCGAGGGAAATTCCTGCAGTGGCAGGAGTGGAAAACAGACCAAGGTTGGTGCAAGTGTACGTGAAAGGAGAGAGCAGACACAGTGGATGCAAGCAAGATTAATCACTTCCAGGAACGAGGCTTATCGTGAGGAGGTAGTGGTAAGTTTTTGAACAGAGAAATTGGAAATGAGGGTTTTTTAAGAAAAAATAATTCAGAATAACCAATCCCCTTTGTAGCTTTGTGGGAAGAATTTGATGAGAAAGAAAAGAACAGGGGAATGAAGGTTGAGGCTGTTTTTCAGATGTTGTAAAGAGATAAGATCTAAACTATTCAAAAGAAGGAAATGGTGTGTGTGTTTTGTGTGTGTGCATGTGTATGCACGTGTGTCTATTTTGTGTGTGTTCATATGTGAGCATGTAGACATGTGTTTATGTGTGTATGCATGTGTGTCTATTTGTGTGCATGCAAGTGTATGTGAAAATGTACATGTGTGAGCATGCATATGTGTTTGTGTGTGTATGTGTGATAGAAGTGCTGGATGAGAGTGCATATGAGTTTGTCACATTGCTGACTACACACAGAGAATGCTTCTTTTGTCTGCTATTCTTTTTCTCTTGGTAGGAATCTCATCTGCTGTGTGTAGGGAGTGGGAACCCAAGGCTTTGAGAACAAAGAAAGGATATTTGCTACCATCCTTGGGCAAACTAGGAGATGGGACTGCTTAATCATTGCCAGAATTTAAATATATACATGTGACGGAGCTGCAGTGTAAGAAAGATTTGGCAGCCGTGGCCTGATTCCCCTTAGCCTTTCTAGAATGCATGATCAGCTGTGGCCGCTAGATGGAATCAGTGCACCCTGCATTCAAATGCTTATCTGCCTTGTTCCTTTTGTTCCTAGTTGACGCTGACAGATTGATATACTGAGTAGTGAATTTCTTGATAAGAATCAAGATGACTTAAAGAAAAAAATCCTGACACATCTCTCAAATGTATGCGCAGCTTCCAGAGCAAAGAGAGGCTGTGGCATCCCCTAGTGATGAATGACTTCCACACTAAGCAGGATGGGATGTTCCAGCACACCATCTCTTCCAAACCTATGCTTCAGAAATGCTAATGACCTGGCACTAAGAGATCATTTACATAACCAGGATGGAGCTTTTGGCTTTGCGTTTTATCTCGGAATAAATCAGCAGTTGTGTTGCTCCAGAGATCAGCCCGAAAGGACAGAATGCTGGAAAGGGGGCTGCTGAATGGCAGCGGGCACGTAGCAACTGAATTCTGATATTCAGCTGCCCTGTGATAAAGGTGTGTGTCATCCTTCAGTAGCTGAAGGGATAGACTCCAATCTCAATCTGTTTTATTTTAGAGTCTCCAGAAATAATGTGATAGAAGGTGAAGAGATTGGAGGAAATCCATCACGCTAAGGAGTTCCCTGACACTTCCTTGTTCAGAGTGCTGTGCCGCTGGCAGGGCAGAGAATGAGTGGTCTCTTACTGCAGCAGCAGGACCGCTCCCATGGCTACCAATAATTCCACAAGAAAATGGCAGCAAACCTAGAGTCATGGTTTAACATCCCAGGTGTCCACCCCTGTTCTATTGCTGCAAAAGAGACACAGTAACCAGGGCAGTTTATAGTGTGTGGGGAGGTCTGGTGCGAGAAGGGGGAGTTGCCTTTGTCTTATAAGCTCAAAGAATTTCTTTTAAAGTATTTAACTGAGGACTTGTGGGAGCCCATGACCGTTATAGAGGGGCACACGGGAGCAGGTGGGCAGGCATTAGCTGAGAGCTCAGTTCCGGTCCACAAGCAGGAGGCACAAGAGACTGGGTCTGGCTTGGGCTTTTGAAACCTCAAAGCCACACCTCAGTGACACTCTTCCTCCAAGGCCACACCTCCTAACCCCTCCCAAACAACTCCACCAGCCAGGGGCCAAACATTCAAAGGTCATTCTCATTCAAACCACCATAATGACAAGAAAATGGGAGTCAGAAATCAAACAGCATTGCTTAGTCAATCTATCCCAGGTAAACCAGGCAAAAGTTGGTGCAAATGTAGTTCCCCGTGTGAAGGCACATTAGATGCTTGGTTTTGAGCTTGAACTACATCTAACATCAGCATCTCGGTGTCTCGGTACATACTTTCCAATGGTTACTCTTACCTATTGGTAAAGCAGAACCTCTGAACCTGAATTTGTTGGGTCCACAGAAGCATGCAGAGGGAAAAAGGTGGAGGCCTGCACCTCGTGCACCCTGGGAAAGGGCTTTTTGTTGTGGGCCTTCGCAGACCACTGCCTCTTTCTATGCTGTCTGTGTTGATTCAAAGGCAACACTGTTCAGGCTCAGCGCTGGAAAGACTGTTCTCTGAACTGCAGATGGCATTGCATGTGCTGGGAAATGTGAAGTGTTTCAGATGCAATGATGATGATACCCTAATGCAGTGAAGATGTAGGGAGCTTCATGGCCAGCCCAGCCTGTACTCCCTTAGCACTATTGACCAGCACAGGAGAGAGAGAGTCAGAAGATCAAAGCCTGGAGCACAGGAAGGGCCACACCAGAAAAAGGAAATTGGAAAACAAATGGACGCCCTCCTCACTGTGATTAGGGAACACTGGGGCATGGCGCAGAAAGCCCTGCCTTGGTCAACAGTCAGAGGATCTTCTCAAAGCTAATGGTCCAAACCTTGTAAAAACCCAGAGCAGACGCCCTCTTATTTATCAAGTGCCTTCTAAGCCCTCCCGTTCTCCATCATGGTCAGGGTCAGGGTGAAAAGGAGACCACATGGAAGCTCACATCCAGAAGTCCTGCATCACTGCCTGTGTACGGAACAGTGGAGACAGACTGATCTGGGCAGCCAAGGTGTTGGAGCAGCTCACAGGCCAGGCATCTATAGTTTTCAAAGCTAGATACAGTGCTATATCTCTTGGCATCGGGAGAAATGGGAAAAAAAATATTGCTACTCCCTGCACAGTACATGGAGCCAAGGCAGAAGAAGTTCTGGAGATATGGGAATATGAATTACAGAAAAAAAAAACTTCTCAGATACTGCAGATAGTGTTTTGGGGATTCAAGAACACTTTATCTGGGCATCACATATGGTCCAAGCATTGGGATCTATGCTGTGTGGTGCTGGGTGGGCAAGGTTTCAGAATCACAGACAAGAAGCACGGGACAGGCTGCATTTGGACCAAAGGCAGAATCAGCAGAGATGAGGCCACATGCTGATTCCAACAGGAATTGTCAGGCCGGTCCTTCCTGGCAGATCAGTTCTATCCAAAAGATAAATGCAATTTCCTCGGAGAGATAAAGAGGGAGAACAAAACAAAACTAATCAAACAAAGAATAACAACAACAAAATATCACAAACACCAAAAGAGTGCCTTCACATTTTCTGACTCAAATCCCTCAGCTCGCTTGCTACCAGTGAAGAGAATATAGTGGCTTCTCAAGCTCCATCCTGACTACAAGGAATTACTGTTTTCAGTCTGTTTGAAGTTCTGCTGACAAGTGGTGCTACAGCCACACTTTGATTCTTCAGTACAACACACCCATACCTGATTGGCATTGCTCTGTTATTTAACCTTTTCATTCTGGATCCAAGAATAAAGAAAGGAATAAAGGAATATTCCATCTTAAGGAGACTGAAGAAATGTTATATGGGGTGATGATGCCAGGACCACTCATTATCTTTTAAAATTTCTGCTCCTAAATGTTACAACTAGTTTTCAGTTGCATGCTGGGTTACATGGACAGGGTTGAGATTATACACAGGAAGCCTGGACAGATTTTGTATAGGAATGAGCCTAGGTCATTGAGTAGCTCAAAAATAAGACATTGTATCTTATTTTCTGAATAAAATTTTTAATTGATTAAATATGTTATGTATACTGACACCAATACTAACCATGATTCATTTCCTCATTCTTACGTTATTATTCATCTTATTTTCCTAGCTCAGCTTTTCCATCTTACACATCTTCCTATTAGTGCTTTACACAGTATGCTGTCCTTAGACTGTCTGTCTCTGTCACTCAATATAGGGTTTTAGAGGACAGGAGAAATACAACACCCATTGTTATGGGTAAGTTTGCCCGCCTGCCAGTCTTGTCCCCCTGCTGCACGACCCCAAATAACACACAGAATTAGATATAATTCTGTTGGCCAGTTACTGGTTTCTTGTCAGCTAGCTTTGTCTTAATTAGTAACCCATTTCTATTAATCTAAGTGCTTCCACGTGGTCTCATCTTACCAGAGAGAGGGGCTGGCATTCTGCTCTCTCCGTCTTCCATCTTGAATCTCATCCCTACTACTTCCTCGAATCCTGTTTGTCGCCTAGTCCCGCTTATCTTGCTTTCCTATTGGCCAACAGTGCTTTATTCATTAACCAATAAGAGAAACATATTTACAGAATGACATCTCCCATTTGTCCATCTATGAGGTTAGCACAGAATAGATAGACTAATGAACATGTATTGGCTGTTCATGCATTGGCAGATAAGTGGGAGGCAGTTGGTTTTGTCCCTCCTATGTTTATTTCTTCTTCTACTTTAGGCAATCTTGTAAGAGGAAGTAAAAATCACTATGGCATCTTAAAGAATGATTTGGGGGGTGTAAGATGGAAAACTTTGAGTAGGCAAATCCCTAGAAGGAGAACACAGTACATTCAGTTGGAATTTTCTAGTTGAGTGAAGAAAGGATTTTTTTTCTGTTCTGAATATGATATTCCATGTAATTTCAAGTCTGGGCACCTGATGGCGAATTATAGGTGGGACTAGGATATGAGGAGGCTTCTTGGAACTGTAGGCAGAGAAGAGGTATCATATGATCCCAGGAAGTGACATAACTTGACAGAAACTGCCACCAGTTAACCATAGAGGTTTGGAGTTCTGTACAGATAGGCAGGAAGTGACATAGCTGGACAGAATCATCAGAATATAAGCAGGGACAAACAAGAAATCACTCTCTCCTTTCTCTGTGGAGACACTGTAGGACTCTAGGAGTAAGAGGTCGGACCCTTTCTCTGATAAGACCACGTGGAAATACATAGATTAGTAGTTATGGGTTAAGAATAAGAAACCCAAGTCTCTGGCCAACAGTTTTATAATTAATATATCAACTGTGTGTTTATTTGGGGCTCAAGGGCCGTGGGACCTGCCAAGCCAGAAAACTCATGTCACAGGCACCACCAGCTCAGGCACTCATCTTATAGAAACAGAGAACTTGGGTGATACACTTTTAATTAATTAAATGCATTCACTATACTGACACTAGTACTAGCCATATTACTTGACACCTAACACTCTGGTGTTTACCCCTTATCTAGCCACACCCACCAAAATAAACCTGATGTTTATTACATTGGAACAGATGATTCCAAGTCCCTAAGGGAAATTGTGAAGCAACAACTAGTTCTCTGTTTCTAATTTGACATTTTGTTGGGTGCATATTTATTAATTAAATTAATTCATTAAAGTCTTCTTCACCAAAGAGTCTGAATATCAATATCCATCTTCACAAGTTAAAAGGGTTTACTATTATTTTTTAATGCACAGGACAGAAGAGAAGGGGAAGAAGGGGAAAGAGAGAAACAGACCAGAGAGAGTGAAATAGGGGTAGGGCACTAATGCATACCAGGATTTTTGCATTGCTGTAAATCTTAGACCTGGCAGCATCACAGTAACAGAAACTTTCAGAGACGTTGCGGTCTCAATGATGTCTGAGCATTCCCCTTTTGGATTTCCCTTCAGAGCCCTTCATACACATTTCAGTTTAATTTCTTGATGGCATTATCTCCATCTGCTAAAGGTTGAGCTGGTTCTCCAAGGCTGCCAAAAGGTCTTTGTCAATAAATCTGTGCTTAAAGCAGATTATCCAGTTAGCTAATGTGAGTTAGGGTCAACATGGAAAGTAACTATCAAGAGGCTGCCTTCTTATGCACCCTAGAAATAGATCATAATGATAGCTCCCCCAAAACATGCCTCATGACTTTAATCCTAGCATCACTCATTTCTACTCAACAAACAGGACATACTTTTCCGTTGAAAGAAACCATTTAGGAAATTCTAGTTTGAATTTATAATGTGGCATATAGGTTTTGAAAACTCTTTATACTGTTTCATAGGTATTTTACTTAAATAAATATAGTAAATTTGCCAATAGAGTATATGTGTTGTCTATATAATATTTCATACAAGATTTATCTTTTACATGATGACATGCATGTATCACAATGGTAAAATTAAAAATGTTATTGCTCTTCTTCATTGAAAGTTTTGTATTAAACAGACGCCCCTGTTATATTGAAAAATCCAAATGGTCAAAATGTACCAGATCAGTCTTTTAGTTGTTGGAGCTACATTTGAGCCAATTCTGGGGATTCCTTTATATCTATTGTGTTAGTTTCTTTTCTGATGCTGTGATAAAATACTATGACAGAGAGCTACTTAGAGAGTAAAGGGTTTATTTTCCAGACAATACCAGGGGGATAGAGTTTCTCCCCTGTCAGAGAAGCCATGGCAAGAGGCAGGGAAAGCTTGGTACCAGAGCAGGATGCTGGCTAGTCACGTTTCATGTGCACCCAGGACAAGTGAGGCGAGGTCTAACTCTGCACTCTCTTTGCTTTTATGTGGCTAGGAAAATTCCACATGTTAGACTTTATGAGTGTTCAAAAGAAACTCCATGTCAGCATCTACATTCGTTAAATGCCATATCAAAATGTAGTTAAGAATATGTTGGGTGTGTGGAACCTCTGTGCAGTCTGTAAGTGACAGGAACCAGTTTGCCCTGCCCATTCTGTGCTTCGTCTATCCACCACACTTTGTTTTCATTCTATGATTGACAGCTAGACATGTTGAGATGCATATATTGGAAGGTTGGCGCTGTCAGCAACAGGGTATCCTTTTACAAGTGGTTCTTAGAAAAAGTTGATTCGTCACCAGCTTGCTTCCCTCCAAAGAGTCAATGCAGAACTCCAGAATACAGTATCTCTCTCATATGACCATGATTTTATAAAATACAGTTCTGTTCCTCTTTTATCTCTGGCTTGTACTCTCATATTATGATTCTCCTCATTGCATATTTATGTGATTGTGATGACATCATGCCGTAAGATGCCTACCGAAGCCAGGGAGATGCCACTAAGCCTCTGAAACTAATAGGCCTCTTTTATTCTTAAAAAGTACCTAGCTCTGTTTATTTTGCCACAGCAACAGAAATGAACTCCTAATGCTAATGGAGACTGCCAAAAGTCAACAGCCGGGATGTGAGTGTGCAGCTGATAGACTAGATTTGATTACTGCATACTGTACATATGTGTTGAAATGTCACATTCAACCCCATTAACATACATAGTTAATGCATGCCAATGAAAGTAAAATGGAAGAAAAAATACTAGTATTTCCCAAAAGGCTATCTTATTTATCTCATTGTAGCTGGTTTTTCTTTGGACCACCAGCTCCCAAACAATGGCATGGAGACTTCTTATTAAGTCCAAATGCTTGGCCTTAGCTTAGGCTTGTTCTCAACTAACTCTTAAAACTTAGTTTAACCTGTTTATATTAATCTACATTCTGCCACATGGCTTTTTACCTCTCTACCATAATGTATGTCCCACTTCTTCCATGTCTGGCTGGGAGATTCTTTGTCCCTCTGATTATTCCCCAAGTTCCTTACTCTCCCTGGAAATTCTGCCTATCCTCTCCTGCTGTTGACCATTCAACTCTTTATTAAACCAATCAGAAGGTGTTTTAAGCAGGTAAGGCAAAACAGAGACATCACTACTCAGTGTGATCAAATATCCCGCAACAATTATATTATAAAAACAAATATTATATGTCAATGCTAAGAGACAGTCTCCCTTTTCTATTATGAGCCTCCAATCAGTGGGGCGCTTACAATGTTCCATATGAAGAGGGTATCACTCCACAAAGGCAGTAGAGAGTGGGTTTAGCCAGTGGGTTTGGTCATTTTGCTCCATGGTGCCAATACTTCAGCCTCAATTGCTTATCAAAGAAAAGACATTTCCCTGCTGTACCATTCAAGGAAATTTATCTATTTTCCTTTGTTCTTATTTCTCTTACCATACAAACTCAGCTGGGTGATTTATTTTTCTGCCCATTGTTTGTTTTCTATATAGTTATATGCAAAAAGTCAGGAGAAAAAAATGGATTCTTAGTTGAGTAGGATTATTGCTTTAGAATGTGCAGTGAGAAAGTATAAGCAGAAGTCAAATGCTCAATGTGTCTACTCTGCTAATCCACATTTGTGGTTTAGAAATCATACTACATTGAATGATTTAAAATATACTTGTACCATCTGTTCTCTTGAGCTTTAATATTGTCTGTGATAGAAAAATAATCATGTTAAACAAATTCCAGATATAGGACTCTGCTCTCCGTGACCGGAATGGCATTGGTAATTCAGATGACCTTGCCTCTTTAACAAGCAATTACACCATTGATTGTCCTGTATTTGACAGGAGAAGAACAGAGGACATGCTTTCTCCTAAGTGGATCACACGGTTCAGGAATTCTTCCATGTCTTTAGAGCAATAAAAAAATAAAAACGAAGTGTGCACCACATGCTGTGAAGGTGACATCATACACAAGCTATCCAGACATCTTTGTATCGGTTCTGCGAGAAATGATCAAGTTGTCATCCATTTTCCAGAAGCCGTGTGATCAATTTCACCTTAGGGATTCTGTTTTGTGCCTGGAATGATAGAGAGTGAGAATGTCTGTGTAAATGGAATGATATCACTTCAGGGGGAGCGTTGTTGTTCACTGAATTCTTGCAACGCCGTGTCTGAGGCACAATTTACATACTGTTCTTTGTTGACTGAAAATGTATTTATGTATTGAAGTCAATTTCCCCTGTTCAGACATATTGTTCACTTTGTAAGAATAACAGCCATTTCATCCCCCCTTTGTGTCTCTTTAAGTGGGGCTTAGTACGGAAAAATAATGATTAAATGGATTGATTTTCAATATTGCAAACTAGTGGCCTAATGACAGGCTCTAACCATGTGTAATTTATTGCATAAGTTCACTGTCCTTAACATGGCCTGTTTCTGTGTGAAGCTGTCTGGCAGGAGGAGCTCATGAGATGGCTGTTGAGGAGAATTTGAAGGTATCTTCCAATGATTTCCTAGGACTGTGTTTGCCCTTCCTACCAGGCTTCTTTGGCTGTTCATGTATGCCGTCTGATTCTTTTATTTTAACTGCAGTTTTAAGAAAATCTTTGAGAGAGGATAGAGGTCTTTAGACATCATTACTCTTTGTAAAAAAGTCTCCAGAGCAGGTCATTAAATCATTCTGTCTTCTCACCTCCAGGCAAAGCATGCCATTGTCTAAACGTTCTCAGACACATTGCATCCTTCTTTGACTTCTCTTTGAATGTCGGTCACTCTCCCCACTGGATTGTGCTCTTGCTTAACCAAGGAGTCGGTAACAGAAGGAATTCAGAGACCTGGATGCTGTAATTTGCCCTTTCTTTTATATTAAGCTGAAAAATATACACTCGATGTTGGTAAACTATGTACATATATTTAGGGAAACACTTGGGGGTTGAATCTAGAGCCTAAGAAATGCTAGTCAAGCATTCCACCACTGAAATATATCCCCTTACCAAGCTATATTTCAAGCCATTATTTTTTTAATTTTTACTTTTTAGTTTGAGATATGATTTCACTGAGTTGCACGTCCTTGACAAAAGAAACTTGGTTGCTAAGGGAGACCTTCAGCTTGTCATCTTCCTGCCTCTGCCTCTGCCTGGGATGCCAGGCTTGTGTTTTCTCCATCCATTATATCACTTATATCACTGCCTTAGTCTCAGCTAAACTGATTCTTCAATACAAAACAAAACAACACAACCCAAAGCAAAACAAAAACGAAACAACATCTGAAGGGTCTTCTAAGTTACATCGTTTCTCCTTTTCTCATAAAGCTTCAGTCCCATTCATGTCATTCATGAAAAATAGAATCTAGTTCTAAGTTTTCCGTATTTAGATCTGTGTGAAGACGGGCCTGATGGTCCCTGCAGTAGTCGGTTGCTGTGTCAGGAGTTGATGCAGTGTTCACTTTTCCCAGCCTTTGCACCCAGGGAGGGGACAGCACTTCACCAAACCTCCAACTGGCGCAATCTATTGTTTGAAAGCTCCTTGATACCGGTTTGACAGTTCCAAGCAAACACTCGGAAGGCAGTTTAGCTGTAAAAATTCTTGCAGTGACTGCCAATAAATTTAAAAGTTACCATTGGTCTGGTGAGAATAAGGAAAAAGGTTTACATTTTCAAAAGCTGTTTAAAAGTTTAGGACTGACTTACTCTTAATTTACATTTTCTGTAATTGCCTTTACATTCTCTCCTACCTGGATTTGGGAATCACTCATCAATTTCAACAGGAAATCCGTGGGCTTGCTAAATCTCAATTGCTTATATTAAATTATCTTGGAACTAACACAGAAAAAAAAAAGTGGAGCAGGACTGGGGAAAAGAAAGAAAATGGCTCTCTCCCATGAATTAAAGGAGGTTTTCAGTTTAGGGACTTGTAAAATCTCATTAATGGGTAATTTCTAAGTCTCTGGATTTTTCCCCTTTGTGTAAGAGATTTACTGTCTCACGGTTGGGCCTGCTCTATGTTGAAGGCATCTGCTCTACTCAGTCTGTCACATGGTAAACATTGCTCCAAGCATGGCAGTCTCACTCTTGCTTTTTATTCCTTTTTGAGTTAGTCATCATGGGAAATCTGAAATCCTTGAGGTAATGACACCAAGGCAGTCTCTACTCTGGCCTCCATTACTGAATCCCTGTGGCCATTCCCTTCTTTTCTTTCTGCCAGGTGGGTGTCGCGCCCCAAGTGCTTGCCTAGCCAGGGTTCCATCGCTTTGCCTCAGCTGAGTCGGTGTTCGTGAAAGCAGAAATACCTGTCTGTTAACGTTCACTTCTGAAGTACTAATCCCAAGAGTAGGAACTTGACAGATATTTGCAAAGTGAATGGAGCTTAAGAATGGTGAAAAGCAGGTGCTAGAAAGCCACACTTCCTCCCCTATGGCTAAGTCTTTTATAGCAGAGCAAGGTTGTGAATTAAATTCATTTGGTCTTGAAAACAACAACCTCATTCATGACCTCTTTTTTTATTATTATTATTACAAACAACTCAAGAATTGCATTTGAATGAATTTTTGATAAGAATGACACCCCATGGCTACATGGATTTTTTACAAGGAGGTGATTTTTGTGTGTTCTAAATTAAGAGGGGTGCCAAGTCAGTATTTGTCTGCGTAATTCTCCATGAAGATCCCTCTGTCTGCTCTAGACTTGGTCCATCTGTTATTTCATTGTGAGTTTCTCTCTTGTCCATCATTCTTCCTCCAGTCGTTGGGATTTGAAGAAGAAATGATGAGTCACGGTCCATGTTCACTTGTGTGCTGCTTCCATCCACATGGCTAAGGCAACTGTGCACTTTCCCAAGACAGTTGATAAGTAGATCATTTAGAACCCAGACAATGCTTCTGAGAGTGAGAGGAGACCCTTATTTAGTAACATCCAATTCAATTGTCCTATTCAGGCAAACTAGAGAGCATTGTCCTCTACTTTAAAACGTTGATGGTAAACTATAGGTGTGTGTTATAGAATACAGGCTTAACGTGTCACATTTGCTTATGCTGTGGAACATATGTTTAATGATGCAAAGATGTGTTGCATTCTTTTAGGTTGTATTTGTTTAACTTTGTGAAGCTGTGTTGCTTTGCCTGTCTAAGACACCTGATTGGTCTAGTAAAAAGTTGAATGGCCAATAGCAAGGAATGAGCCAAGAAGTAGGAGCTAGAAAGAAGCCAAGCTAAGGTTGGGCATTCATAAAAAATAATAAGCCTCTATAGGTATGATTTATTTGGCAGGACCTCCAAAAGGGTAAAGATGGGTATGTTTTGTTTCTTTGTTTTTTTGTATTTTTTAAGAACATCTACTGAGTACCAGCATTGTGCAGAGAAACATAGTAAACATTATCAAACCAGGTATTTAACAATCATTAGGCATTATGGAGAATTGAATGACCAATATGTTATGGACCTGCCTACCAGGTGTTTTGTAATCCACTCCAGGAGGAAAAATAAAGGTCATTAAAATTAAAATAAAAGGAAACACTGGCAGAATAGGTTCAGTGCATGCTTAACAATATTATTCTTTAAGTAATTTTACATGTTGTCACACATTTCTTCTTCCCTATAGTGTCAACAGAAGTTAGTTCTCTCCTGAAGCATTCAGTTGGACATGGAATGAATTATTTATATCCATGTATATATTATTCTTCAATAGACATCACATCACCTACTACTATGTGTACAAAATACATGTTCAGGTAATGCTGGCTAGCTGACAAACTGCAGCAGAAGAATGAATTAAGAAGTTTTTAAAAGCCATCTGGCAAACAAACCCAGAGTTGTGCTTGCCAAACACACCTCTCTTTGCTCAAACAGCTTGTCAACAAAGAATGATCTTATAGGATGACTATTTTTCCTCTTGTGACTTTATAGTGATGCAAGACATTTGATTATTTGGAAACATGTTTAAAAGCATTTTAATTCTTTCCACTGGCTCCTACTCTTGGAAATTCGTTAACAAATGAGCATTGGCAACATTTTGCCTCTTGGCGAATGTTGTGCTTTTATGTGTGGACGTGTGGGAAGTAGTATGGGACATCTGGCAAAGGAATCGTGCTCTCAGATCCTGTTGTGTGTATTAAGCCCACTTGTTTCCACTTCCATACTCTCTAAAGCAAAGCGGCTCTCCATTTAACATTTAAATAGCTGGTGGCAAACTGGAAGGTCTGAATCACGTGGACTTGCTTGGAACATGGCATCATATTCTTCAGCTGAGCGAGTTGCTACTTCAGTTCAGCCTAAACCTTGGATTCATTCATCATAGTGCGTCGCCGAGATTAGACTACTGGCACACAATTCAGTGTCTGTATCTTTGTAACTGGAAAATTAAGTCACTTTACCAGAATTCCCAAGAACATATTAGCATCTTGGGTATTAACATTCCTTACCGGAAGTGGTCCAGTTACCTCCATCTGTGAAGATTCTGATTTGTATAAAAGTTTTCGGCTTTCTTGGGGAAAGTATCAAGGGTAATTTCCCAACATCATCAATTTGATAGATGCATGATGTCCACACTGACACATATTTACACCTATTTATTCCCCCCTGTCCAGCGGGAATTAAAGCAGCTTAGATTTTTTTTTTTTTCTAGTTTAGAAAACTGTGAATCAACTTCCACGGCTGTTAACTCTTTACCTGCACTTTTGGTATCTCTCCCTGATTGTGACCATTGTGTACAGGATTTTGTGAGGTTTGAATGTTGTATTTACAGAATGGATTACCAGAAAATTCCACTGCCTGACCATAGATGGATGACCATTCCTTGAAGAAGATCGGCTAATTAACAAAATTTTAGTTCTTAATGAACTTCCAAACACAATGGGATTCCATGTTTGTTCAAATGGTTGATTATCTATTCAAGCATTTGTCAATTACCTTCTAATTAAATCCCGTTCACCCTTGGCTTCCTGAGAAAAGATGCCTGCTTTTGTGTCTCAGTGGACCCTTGGAGAAGACAGTTCTATTTGCTCACAAATGCTCGCTATGGGGTGTGTACTACTTCCCATGTGCCTCAGCAGCTAACATTTTTAGTGCTGTACAGTAGTTGAGAGGCAAGTTAAGGGATGAGTTAAGTAGGTTTTTGGGACACAAGCATTCTGCAGCTCCAGATGCCTTATTTACATGCCAGGCAAGAAGCCATAGTCCTGTCAAAGGAAGAATAATATATACACAAGGCAAAATGTATAGTCTGATCTGCTGTCTGCGCCAAATCAACTGCTATCTAACTCTTACTTTATTTCCTATCATGCATTGTGATTTAAGATGCATATCTAAATCCCTTGTGAAAAGCAAGCATGCCAGTGTTGCATAAACTTAGGTGGTAATAATAATTACCTGCTTGTTTCATTCCCGTAACACTAAAATGAAGGACGCGGCTGGTCAGTGTTAGCCATCTTTCTCTCTCTGTGTGTCTCTGTCTCTGTCTCCCCCTCCCACCCCTTTCACCCTTCCTTCCCTCCTTTCTTTCGTTTATTTATTTTGGTTTTTCAAGACAGGGTGTATGTGTGTGTGTGTGTGTGTGTGTGTGTGTGTGTGTGTGTGTGTGTGTTTGTGTTGTGTAGCCCTGGCTGTCCTGGAACTCGCTCTGTAGACCCCACACATGCCTCACTCACCATTTATAATTTGAATCCCATCTACTCTCTTTCTCTCCATTTCCTCTCTCTCCATATTACTCTCCTTGTGTTTTCCAGTGCAACCACCATTCACCAAAGATCTAACCACTGATAATAAGTCTCAAGTGCTATAGACACACATAGTGTTATGGCCAGCAACAACAATAAAAGATGGCTAGCCAGCCAGGCAGTGGTGATGCATGCCTTTAATCCCAGCACTGGGGAGGCAGAGGCAGGTGGATCTCTGTGAGTTCCAGGCCAGCCTGGTGTACAGAGTGAGTTCCAAGATAGCCAGGGCTACATACAAAAAACAAAACCTTGACTCAAAAATTGAAACCAAAACAAACCATAAAGTATGGCCTCTAGATAAAGATTTGTGGTTTGGTTGTTGTTTTTTGGGGGAGGTTGAGTTGTTTGTTTGTTTGTTTGTTTGTTTGAATGTATGAGGGGTATTAGCAGCTGCTCCTTGGATACCTTGACTGGGAAATGTAGATTGCAGGATCAGCAGCTTCCCAGAAACTTGAGAAGTTTGATCTCTAGCTCCCTCTTGGCAGAAGGGAATCTGGGGAGCCTACCTTACCCAAGTTACAAAGCAGGAGAAAGTATTGAGTTGACGTTTGTGCCCTGGCATGGGCATGGGCAGGTATACCCTGTTATCCCAAAGAAGCTCCCTTCTCCCCTCCCCACCCCCACTCCCCACCCCCATTCTCCAATTGCCGCATTGAAGCCCAACTAAAAGCCAAAAGAATCTTCTTCAGTAAATACCACTGTGGTCAGAACTGTAAATCCTGAGGCCTGAAACTGCTACTTGTTGGCGTCTGTGTTAGTTGCTCTACTGGACATTTTCAGCATCAGAGCTAATATGCTGCAGAAAATTGATGTTCCACGTGCGACTGTGCTATGTCTGCCTTTGTCTGAATGTTCTCAAGAGCTCAGGCTAACAGCATGATGAATGGCATTTATCTCGGGCCCCATGCTTGTCACCGATGAATCAGAGTGTGTAAAGCCACATAGAATAGATGGGGAGAGTTTAGCTCCAGTCTTGCTGCAAACCTGTTCAGACTAAGGATCTCACTTCTTGAGACGCAGTTCTCTGGGATGTTTTCGTTTTCTCAAAGGTCAAATGTCCAACTGCTCCGTCTAGTCCCACAGCCAGGAAGTTGTTGAAAACAGGAACATTCTGTCTTCCCTACCAGGCCACTTTCTTCAGACTGGCCAGAGTTCTCATCGACTCTGAACTCTTGGCAAGTTGAATCTTCAAAGTAATACCTTCTCATCCCCACTTAAGTACAATTAATCCCCAGGAGTCCCTGCCAGACTTTTGGTAAGCCATTGCACAGGTACAAGCAAAAGTGTCCCTGTTAAGAATTTGACCCTTGAGAGGGCTCATATTTCCCTTTGGGGGAAATTTTCATGTGAAAATTATTCTCTGCTACATATATGCACACAAACATGCAGATGCACAAACATGAACAAGCACACATACACACACATATGTACACATACATACCATACACAGATACATATATGAATGTATGTTATATATGTGTATGCTTGTATGTACATATTATTGGTATGTATATATGAACATATGCTTCAACATATTTGGTGGCATTGATAAAAATAAATACATTCATAAGCATTAAGAAAGAATGCAATTAATGTGAATTTGAAAAAGACAAGTTAGTTTAATTATGTCTGTGTAAGGTGATACGTTAAAAGGAATATGGCCTGACATGACGATGCCTATCTCTAGTCCCTACAACTTGGATGGTGACATAGGTGAATTACCAGAGTCTATAAGTCCATGCCCAGCCTGGGCACAAAGAGAGGCACATCATGTTTTTAAAAATCCTATATCATCACATGATTTGAATATATAAAATAAATTGATTGGATAGAAATATTTATTGTCAAATGGGAAAAATCATACACATTTGTAAACTTTCTGAACTTAAATTGTACCTATTGTCTGAACTAGTGTCCAAATATAGCCACAACAGTGAAAGCAATGCAACTTTCTTTTTATATATTTATCACACTGGCTCCAAGACGCCTCTGTTACTTTTTTCATTGAGACACAGTCTCACCACTTAGCCTTGGTTGACCTGGACCTAGCTAACCTGGAATCCATAGACATCTGCCTGCCTCTGCCTCCTGAGTGCTGGAATTAAAGGCGAGCGCCACCACTCACAACCCATGACTCTTAAGTAGATTTTTGTGTGTGGCAGACAGGACAGTTAAGATGGTTCAGTGGGTAAAATTCAGTGAATGAATGACAGCCTGAGTTCAATACCCAGGTCTTACTGAGAAAACAGAGAACTGAATCCCAAGGATTGGGTGTTCTCTGACTTCCATGTGCATGCCATGGCACATAGAATACTCTAGAAACACATGGACACACACCATATATGCATATATACATACACACCGCATATACACACCTACCTTATACATACACACCACACATACATACACACATGCCATATGTACACATATACCTTATACATACACAGAGCACACTCACACATGCACACATACATGAATAGACACATGTCATACATACACACATACCTCATATATACACACAGCATATGCACACACATGCATGCACACATGCCATACATACACACATACCTCAATCATACACGCACATCACATGCATACACGGTCCATATATATACACATACCGTACACGTCATACATGTACACACACACAATACATACACACACTTATAAATACACATGCCACACATACACAAGCACACTCATTACTTACATACTTGCACATACTAATAATAAAACATTTTACATAGTTTAGATTTTTTTATACACATTCAAATCCTAAGAATTTGTATTTGTGGCATTGTCTTTGATGTCACTCAAGCTGGCATCAAACTCACAATCCCTCTGCCTCAGCTTCCAAGGGATGATGGTATTTCAAGTATTCACATGTACTCAGCATGAAAATGTATTTCAGCTGCCAGAATCGCCCAGTACTCTACACCCCTGCTGTCTTGAGTTGAGCACCCAGGGCCTGGGGATTCTCCCTGGAGAAGATGAGTGAAGGGGCTGGTCGTGAAAGATGGAGCTCATAAGGCTGCAAGTTTGTCCCAAGACTGATGCCTGGGGCAGGATTATTTGCAATCTTTTCTAATTTCTCCAGCTTGCCTTTCATTGTTTTAAATTAGCAGAGGCATTGCCAATTTAAATTTACATTTCTGAGTATTGCTAATGAAGGGAGACATCAGTCATCACTTAGTGCTGTGACACACATACTTTTGTTTACCATTTTTCTGCCCCCAAGAGGCTGAGTTCACTGCCATTGTGAACAGTAATGTATTACTATGAGAACCCACAAGTTTTTATCCTGATAATTGGAAAGCCACCATAATCACTTCCATGTGTCCATCCCATTTTCTAAGTTAGGAAAATGGAGCAATAATTGGTTTTGCTCTGCCTGTCACATGCATGCTTGCTGTACAGGCAAACAACAGGCTGTTCAACCGCCACCGCATAGGTCATTATCCTCTCAGAGCTTAGATGAAAATGGGCTGAAAGTACTGCCTCCACAGAGGGTAACTCTGAGCGGAAACAGGCTTTTGTGGAACTACAGAATTCTCCTTCATCTGCTCAGCCAATAACAAACTGGCGGGAGCACAGTTTCTGATTAGAAACAAGCAACATGCTTCTGTAATGCATGAACAGAAACCAAGGTACAGCATGTAGCCTCCGAGAGACACCCGTCTACTCTTGAAAAGCAGCACCCAGCGATGAGAGCAGCGTGTGGCTGGCATCTGTTATCTGACATGCTCTTTCCAGCCTTCCCAGGAATGCCGGGCTGGCCACTAAGATTTGCTTTTACTTCCTGAGTTTTGGAAACAATGAGTCTGCCAACCAGCTGTGAGCACCTAAGCCTGGGGAAGGTGGCTAGGTTCCGGATCTCGTATGTTCATGGATCGCCTTATGCAATCAACAAGCCAATTGATATTAAACCACAGAGGACACGGTAACTGCTTTCCTTCCCTTGGTTTGTCAGTAAACGTGTGTTTGCTACCCTTTGGAGATCTGCTGAACTGGGAGTGTCTGGGAGAGAGCTCAGTTTGTTAAATTCAGCATACTGGGGAGTTGGGAAATAATTAACCCGACAGGAAAGCTGACAAATATTCTTAGTTTAGTTTAGTTTGGAAAACCTTATCCAGTTTCAAGGTCTGTGGATTTCTAGAATCCAGGAGACTGTTACTGTCAATATTACCACCAGAATCACCCAGGATAATAATTGGAAAGGGGATTTAGCAAAATAATGTGCTCCTTTATCAGCAACACTTGTTTCCAGGACTCAGGAGTCCAGACTCTCCTCAGTGCCTTCACCCAGTAATAAATGTGTGATAATTCCATGGGAAGCATGCATATCCTTGTGGTCACTCCAGAAGAGACCAGTGGATATTTTCTTTTCCTGTCAAGAAGTTGCAATCTCTAGATTTGTGTTTCAGAATTCTGCTAACTCATACTTGCCTCCCATAACAGCCCCCTCCCTCTCAGCCACAGGAAAAAACTTGTGCCCTATGATTTTGAAGCCGAGCTCAGTATTTTCAGAGCAAGGGGCTGGGAGCCAAATGGACCCTTTCTCTCCCACAGGTTTCAGTGCAGTGGCAGAATAGAGGTGGAGGTGACGAACGTGTCTGCAAATCATCCGTCAGTGTTATTTTTTTTTAATTATCATTTTATTTGGCATTTAACAATGAACAAGGTTTGCTAGGGATGCTCCATTTCCCTGTGAATAATGGTGTTCCTAATGTTTAACCCCAGAGGTAAAAAAAAAAATAGATTTTACTTCAATTGTCAATGTCATCTTACCTCTCTGCCAATCTTTTTCTGATCCTATACATACATGGATGTATAGGCATGACTCACAGAGCATGTATTTGGCCAGATTTGCCCTCAATATAAGTGTTACAAACGTGGAAGAACATTCAGGAGGAGCGTTCTCCCTGATGCAGATAAACTTCTCTACTTCAGGAAAAAATCACCATTTTCCCCTGACTGTCAAGTCCTGCCCACTCAGCTCTGGCCCTATGGAAATTCATAGTGGGCTGTCACCTATGGTCTCTTATCTAAGCTTTATTGCCACTAACTTTGTCCCCAAGGCCACAACACTGTTGGTTGTCTCACACCTCTGCTGTAGGAAGAAAGCTCAGAGCCACACAAGCTGCCAGAGTCAAGGGTGAATGAATTTGCCTGACACCACCCTCCCCACCCCCACCCCACCCCTACCCCACCCCCATGGGCGGGGGCTTAAAAGTAATCAGTTTTTCATTGAGTTAGCTTGTATTTGCATAAGTTGAGACATATGTGTAGATACTCAGGAAAGTTCAAACTATTCCCAATTAACTTTATTTAATATTTTAATTTAAAAAACCCCAAAGTATATTTGTTCAGCAAAGATACAATTTAGAATTACAAGGCTCAACTAAAAAATATGAGACAAAAACCTTGACTTCTGTCTCTGAGTCTCAAAGCGACCCCTATCAGCAACTTGAAGACATTGAGAAATCCTATTTGTTTTTGGTTGGTTTTCACTGTGTGTTACAGTTTCAAAATTAAGCACCAAAATGTATTTTAGCCAGAAAGTAGTTTTAAAGGTACCTGATAATGATTGGTACTTTGTGACATAGACCTTGGAATTTATAAGGAAAAAGGTAATGCCAGATCCACCCTTTAAAATCGAGTAACGTTTTCTTCTGTAGCAGATGTCTAAGTTTTTCTCTTTTATACCTCTGCCCCATGGGACCGTGGTATGAGTCTGTATTGAAAGCAGGAGCTGGGCAGGATGCCTGAGTGAAAGAAAGAATGTCAAAATCCCAGTTCTTTCTATTCTGTAGCTAAATTTTTCCAACTTTTTAAACTTCTGATAAAAATCATGGAGAATTATATTAAAATCTCAAAATTAAGAGAACTATTATTAAAAATTATAGAGAAACTAATGCACTTGCAATGGTGGTGCTCCTTGAGCCTGAGTTCGTCCAAATCTAGCTAAGATGATCTGTCACCCCTCAGGATGCTTGCCTGAACTCATCCAACATTAGTAAACAGCATCTGCGCACTTAGAGTTGTATAATAAGACTTGTGTTTTTGGAAAATAGGAAATTGCTTTTCTGACTTAAAAAATGTTGGAAGGAAGGGAAGGAGAATGTGTAAAGGAGCAAGGTGTAAGGACAGGAAGAAGCACTCTTGAGGAGGAGATGCTCCAGTATAGTGGCACGTGCTTGTAACCCAGCACTTGGGATGTGGAAGCACAAGGATCAGGAGTTCAAGGCCAACCTCAGCTGTACAATGAATTTGAAGACAACTTAGGCTGCATTTGACCAAAAAAGTAAAGATAGGCAGGGCGGTGGTGGTGCACGCCTTTAACCCCTGCACTCAGGAGGCAGAGGCAGGTGGATCTCTTTTGAGTTTGAGGCCAGCCTGATCTGCAGAGCGAGTTCTGGAACAGTCAAAGTTTACACAGAGAAACCCTGTCCAAAAAAAAAAAAAAAAAAAAAAGACCCAGTAAAAATGCCACATGTGAGAGTTTACTCATATAACTCATATAATCATATAATTCCAGTACTTGGGAGGCTGAGACAGGAGGATTGCAAGGAGTTTGAGGTCATCCAAGACTTCATAGTGAGTTGAAAGCCATCCATGACTAAATAATAAGACCCCCATCTTACAAAGGAAAAGTGCGAGAGGCAAAGAGAGAGAGGAAGGGGGAAGGGAGGGAGCAAGAAAAGGAGGAGGGAGAAGTAGAAAGCAGCCACATGTTGTTTCTCTCCGTCCAATGACAGATGATGCTGTCTTGGTAAAAAGAAGCCTGGCTTTAGTGAAGCCCATAGGGTGAATGGAGTAGGGAATCTAATACAGAAATTCAAAATATAGTTCCATTTAAATCTAGGTATAGCCTTTTGAGTAATGACTTACTGAAAGAAAACTATGTTAGAATATATAAAAAAATTTCCTACCTTAAAAACCAGCTACATTAGAAGCACGGTCACATGGCCACTTAATAGTTTCCCATTTTTATCTCGAGTGGCAATGAAGATATCACCAAAGCAGCTAAAGCACTGCATCTTAATTAAGCTCAGTGTTGGAGAGAATGACAGCTCTGCCATCTGGAATTACCGTGATTCCCTGTATTCATGATTTCTAAAATATTTAAGTTTTTATTATGGTCTCCACAAACTCTAGAGCACTTTATTTTTAACTAACAAAACTGTAACTTCTTTTTAAATTTATGAAATTTTGTTATTTCAGTTTTAATACACAGAGGTAGGAAGATCAGTTATCTTGGATGGTTTTCCCCTTGAGTTGTTACATTTGTGAGATTTTCTCCATCCACATGGGCATGTCAGTTGGTGTTGTCCATTGTTGAGATCTTGCTTAGGCAATAACGCTATTGAAATGTCATAGTTACTGCTTTTGTGGGTATGCAATCTCATAGCAGCTTGCCTGGTCCTCTGGCCCATTCTGTGTCCTCCTCCATGATGTCCCCTGAGCATCGCTTAGATTTACAGGTTGTGTTATAAATATGTCAGCTGGGGATGAGTATACCACAGTCAATTGTTTTCTGTATTTTTATAATGGACTCTGTCTACTGCAAAAAGACTCTTCCTTGATAAGGGATAAGAGCTATACTTATTTGATTAAGGATAAGTATTTACAATACAGTAAGACAGTATGATGGTTTAGGAAAGTGTCACTAGTAGGCTTTCCTCTAAGTCACAGGTAGTTAGATAGGTTCATAGTATAGGGACTGAGTCCCTGCCTATTGAGCAGGCCTTAAGTCCAATTAGGCAGCCGTTGACCACCCCCTAGATGTAAATGCCACAATTGCACCTTTGGTGATGTCTTTCGGTGCTGCTGGTCATTGTGCTGGTTGTAGGCATCACTGTGGGGTAGGGCCATTTGATTGCTTTTCTTTCTTGGCAGTAGAACTTTCCCATGCCGTGAGATCTCTAGTCCTTAGAAAGGGGACTTCCAGGTCTGCTCCAACTCAATTCCTCTAAGTCCCCTGTCCAAAGTATGTGGTATATATGTTATCTTCAGCAATAAGGGCTTCAAATCCTGAGAGGAAGCCAAGGGCAGTTTCCATACCCTATAATGTTTTGAGGGTCTTTTGGACTCCTCCAGCCAAAACTCAAAAGGAAGGTTCTCATGCCCGGTGCTGGGTTTTGAGTATATTGTCTATGTTTCTTGAGGAGGGTGTTATCTGTCCAAGTGATGTAATTTCACATAGAAATGTATTTATTTCCCACATTATGCACCAAAATAAAATAAGTACACATTGTAAACAACCAGTCTTCACCAATCAGAAATTTAATTTTGGCTCCATAACTACTCTGACAACTTTAGATCAACAAATGATGCTGAGATCACCATTTCTTTTTTGTGTGGTACTCTAGTGACAGGGGCGGGGCATGAAGTGAATTATGTGTGTTCCCCATTCTTTTTTATTCTCCTCCAACCTAAGGACATTTGGAAAGTTACCATGGCTTAGGGTTTGATTGCTTAGTTAATTATATCAAGTATAAAAAGACAGAGTTTGTGATAACCAGACAAGCTTCCTACAAAGACTAATCACTCGACTGTCAACAAGCTGGGCTGACTGTGCCTCGGAGTTCTCTGAAGATCTTTATTTATATCCAGACAATTAATGTATTTTATGAATTCATAAAAGTAGCCCTCTTCATCTGTTGTGTGGTTATCGTGAAGCCATTGCTTTCTTAGTCTGGTTAAAATAGAAAACTACTTTGATTTCTTTTGATTTCTGAAATATCCAGTAATATGAACTGTCTTACTTTCTGGTTCATCTAAATCAGCAGCTTTATTGCATTTCCAGGGCCCACTGTTCCAACAGTAGAGGTTCTACTAAGATCGCATTAAGGAAAGCTGAATAAATGATCTAATACAGCCCTGTAGCTCTAGGCTAGGTGCCAAACAGTGATCCACTTTTCAAAGGGAACTGAAAAGTGCTAGGCGAAATTGCACAGGAGATAATGGAGATGAAGTTATCCAGTGTGTGTGTAGATTTGCAAAAGTCTTGGTACTTCTTCCCATGTCTGGATATATGGTCCCTGTGACTGAGACCATGGGAGCCATGTGGGTGTGGTCATCATAACCAGTTCACTCTAACTGTAAAGGGAAGGGGACCTTCAAGGGACAAGAGAGGATGAATGGCCCTTCTTTTCTCTTTAAATAAAACTTCTGAAAACCATCAGAGTTCTTTCCAGCCCTTCCAGTAACTGTAAGTTATTGGTGGAAACCATTTCAATTAAAAGACTTATCTCTAGCTTCCCATTCTGTCCTCAGTGTTTGAGCTGAGTATCCAACTTCATAGTACCAAATGGTGCCTAGCAGTTTCAGACCCCATCCATTTGTAAACAAAACCAACCAGAAGCATTCATTGCTTCCCATGTCCTCAGTAATTCATGCCACAGACTCTGAGGGCCTCTGAGGTTCCCCCTTTCCTCGCACTCAGCACCACTGGAATACGGCGCATTCTTGATCCTTGAACTAACTCTTTCTTGCCAATGCCATTCCCATTGCTGCCATGTTGCATCATGTCCTCATCCTTTCTTGCCTGCAAGATGGATAGCTATGTAACTGATTCCATTATTAGCATCTTTCCCCTAGCTGTAACCCACAGATTCATTTGCTAAAGCACTGTTATGATGGTACTGTGTTTGCTCTAATAGCACACTCAAAATAACCAGGATACAATCTAAATTTCTGTTCTAAATGGCCTGTGTCATTGATACCTACCCCACATTCTAAGTGTAAGGAACTACTTGCTATTCCTATTTATTGTTGGCCTAGAGCTTCCCTCTCTCTCTCTCTCTCTCTCTCTCTCTCTCTCTCTGTCTGTCTCTCTGTCTCTGTCTCTCTCTGTGTAGCTAATGCTACAAACCATTTTCATTAAAACTTCTCTTACAGCCCAATTTTAAAATTGAAGGGCTACCTTTAGTTAACTGTTTTCTTTTTCTATATGGCTAACTGTAGCTTTATCATAATGAATCCCAATTGTGTGTACATTTTCTGTCCTCTCAATTTCAGATTAGTATGATGGAAACCCTTTGAAAAAGGAAGATGAGTTTGGCATGGGTACACAACATAAATTGGAGTGGAAAAAATCCCTAGAAGCAAGCAATGTGAAATCCTAATAAGGGCAACTTCATTAAAATAATAACTGGAAGCCAGATATTTGATAGAAATTTTGGGACTTGCTTAAATAAAAAACAAAACCAGGTACCCAATACACACACACACACACACACACACACACACACACAAGAGAGAGAGAGAGAGAGAGAGAGAGAGAGAGAGAGATACTTAACATAGTTGTTCTAGGGATGATACGGCTTGAGAATGAGCAATAACATGGTACATGGAGAACTCTGTAAATGAAGCTATGATACAAATGTCAAGCTAATATACATGGCGTCCTGACGAAGGACGAACAGAAGAAACGGACACTAGAGCAGGCAGACAGAGGATATTGCTCTTCTCAAATACCTGAATGATTTCCAACATTTTGTTTTGGAGAGACATTCGGTGATAATCTGATTTATTAATGTATTCATCAGAAATCTAATTTAAAGCATATTGTTGTGTGTTACACAACTATCTCAATGTTTTAAAGTACATGGTAGGTAATAGGTTTTCAATTGAACTTAAAGGAGAAGTCAAATGTCCAATCTATCCCTAATGAGTGAGGATTAATAACAAGACACAAATGGCAACCTTTGTACTATTTTCCTCTGCATGCATTCACCCACCACCCAGCTGCAGAGTGTTTGCATTGTAGAGAGCAGAGCAATAGGCCAGCAGAGTGTGGAGAATGCCAGTTACCAGAGTATTCAAAGTCCTCACGAAAGTGACCTCCCGAGTTACACCAATTAGATGCTAATTTACTTAACGCCCTTTGAAACTCTAAGATTTTTCATAGCTTTGCTTCTATATCCAATAAAAATCATTGCATAAAGTTGAACTACAAAGGGAAGAGCCTGCTGTCGCCTCCCCTTTGCCCACTGGGATAAGTGAGAGCAGTGAATAATGATGTACATGGGGCTACCACAGTACCTTGCTACCCTGCAGGGCGTTCTTACAGAAGGTCTGGAGGAAAGGGTAATCAGAAACATGGCAATTTCATTCTCGTTCCCTTTACATATGTATATGTATTTAGGGAGCTTCTGCAATAGTGAGTTTCCATGTGGGTTTTTCAAAGGTCTTTATTGTTAATTATCCCAATCCATACTCCTTTCTCTACCTGCCTCCCTTCCCCCATCCCATTTAATACATCTCATTCCATTATTCCTCTTTCTCTGTTGGTACCACTTGGGTTTTGCATTTCTTTTCTTGAAATGCCTCCATGACTCCTTACTAGGTTTCATGACTTCCTTGGGTATCCCAAATGAAACACACATATGATATCTAAAATTCAAAGATAGCATCCACATGTGACAGAGAAAGTGTGACGTTTGTCTGTATGGGCTTGGGTTACCTCACCCACAATCATTACTGATAGTTCCATTCATTTGCTTGTGGATTTCATTTCATTTTTATTTACAAGTGAATAATAGCCTATGGTGTACATGCACCACATTGTCATTATCCATTCAACAGTTGATGGACATCTTCACTGTTTCTACTCACTGACTATTGTGAATAGAGCACAGATAAACATAGGTGAGCAAGCAACTCCATGGTAAGATGTAGAGTCTTAGAGAATATGCCCAGGAGTGCTATGGTTGAGACCATATGGTACATCTGTTTCTAACTTTCCGTGGAGCCGCTACACTGGTTTCCATAGTGGATATGCCAGTCTGCACTCCTACCAGTAATGGACAGTATTTCTTTCTCTATGTCCATGTGATAGTTTGTTATCACTTTTTTCTAGTCTTACCCATGATTGAGGTGAGATGAAATCTCAGAGCAATTTTAATTTGCATTTCCCTAATAGAGTTTAGAGTTACTCTACAAAGGGAGACAACATAGACTATATATATATATATTGTATATTATATATATACATCCAAGTGTCAGCTATGGGTTATCTCTTTTCAATCATTGGTCAGTAGGATCCCCCTGAACCCCCAGACATTACAAGTCATTGTTATCGCTAGTGTTTACTCTCTCCAGGACTTAACGATAAGACCCTGCTCCTGAAGACACCACATAGTTGAGTCATAAGACTGAAAAATTCCAGCCGGTACATACATTGAAGCCTTCATCCAGTTGTCTAGCTTTCATAGTGATGGAACGTGTTCTGAAAACTACAAGGGTAGAATAGTAAACAACAACTGTGAACCCTGTCAGCTACAAAAGCCACTGCTGTAGCAAGATATGTCAATGGAGTAATAGTGACACAAATGTTAGAGATGTGATTAATCATTTTCTGTTGGATTTTCAGCCCATTCTGTAAGAAATAACTCACAACTGTGATGGACTATTAACTGAGCTGTAGACTCATGATTGGTTTTTATATGCCCCAGGGAAGAACTTAATACAATAATTACTATCATTTTGCTAAATGGACATAGTGGTCAACTACCCCCTAAATTCTTGTCGTCATACACATAGATTGCTACATCTCTCAATCCTCATTAGAGGATTGTTGTTTTTTTTTTGTTTTGTTTTGTTTTGTTTTGTTTTAGTAGAAAATGATTAATACAGAAACCCACAACGATAATATGAAAAGAATAAAAAAGTGTGCTCAGTCCTAGATGGAACATCTATATCATACTCTCCCACAAAGGCTTTAGGACATCATGGAAGAAGGGGTAGAAAGACTGTAAGAACCAGAGGTATCAGATGTCTACAGTGAAGCAATATTTTTCAGGTATGGCAGGGCCATTATACACATGAACTCACAGTGCCTGTGACTATGTTCACAACATCTGGGCCACATCAAGCTAGTTACAATCACAGCATGGATAATGGATTGGGGGTAGGGGGCTTATGCATTACCACCATTAGCTGAGGAGCTATTGTTGATTGATGGCTGCTGGGAGGTGAAGAATCCGGTTTCTTCAAGGATATAGCACTTGAGAAGCTACCAGTGCAATAGTAGATGGCCCAACACCATGCATATGCAGGCAGCACTAAGTGGACTCAGTAGATTATTTTTAAGTTGGTTTGGGTATTGGTGAGAGGATAGAAGATAAATAGGAGGGAATAGGAGTAGTTTGGTCAAATTATATGCATGTGTTAAATCCTTTAAAAATACAACATAAAGAAAAATGGGAAGTCATTCTGCTGATAGCCTTTGAAACCAGAGTTACAGAGTTGGACTTGATAGTGCCTTGCCTTTGTGTGACCTAAGGGCTGATCTGTCAAGGAAGCTAGTTTTGCCAATGGTGACAGAGAGAAGGACCCCTAAGAAAAAGAGTTTGTTGAGGAGGGCAATATACGACAGATAGTGCCTTCCCATAGTTCCACCTACAATTCAGGAAAGGTGGGATGTGTTCTGAATATGGAAAGACAGTCAGGACGTCCTTCACAGGGTCTTAAGAGCATGATACTACTCATCCCCAAGCCTCATGGTCCATGGGGAGACATTCCCCAAATACTCAGACTAGGCGAGGTGCCTATTTATATCCTCTTTGGGGGCTGTTGAGCAGTTCTCACTATTGTCATAGCAGATGCCTGTATTTTGTGGCTTTTAACCTCTTCCCACTCTCAATCATGGGACCTTGAGAAGAGAATATAAGCCTGGCCTCTAAAACCACACTTTGTTCCATACTATATACAGGGCCTGATACATAGCAGCCAGTCAACAAATTCCTGTGTTTTTCTTTCCTGGTTAGGGATGTGAAAGGAACTAGAATAAGTAAATAGCTCTATATTCTTTTGGAAATGTTTATTAAATTCACAGTAAATTTGCTGATTTTTTTATAGTTAAAAATGTCAAAATTCCCTTGAAATTTCATGAAAATCTAACCTTATCATTCTATGGGAATTTACAGTAACACAGCTCATAGTACATGGCCAGCAGTTTAGCAAGTTTAGCATAATCTATGGGGAGGAGGATGTGGCCCTTAGTTATTGCTTTTTATTTCTGGCAGAAGTTGGAAATGTGTATGCACAAAGAAATCTCAAATCTGTAGGGCAATAAAACCTTATTCAGCTGTGTCTTGTGACAAATGTATGGTTTTCCTAAATTCATAATTACCCTCTTGCCTCCACCCCTCCTGAAGACTAAAATATGTGCTTTTATTTCTCCTGTGATTTCTGAACACTCTATGTTGGTATCCTGTAGAAGATGTGACACTGGGGTTACCATGGTAATCCATTCTGATTATAACAAGAATATTATGAATGCCAGCCATTTCCTTTCTTTTTTCTTTCCTTTTCTATTTTTCTTTTGAACATCAGGGTTCCAGTGGCTATGACAGGAAGAGTCTCAATTCTAGTCTCTGTTTTCTGTTCCTGTAGTAGGATTCATCTCTCCCTTCAAGGGAATTCTTGGCCTTTCAAAAAAGCCTTGCAAGAGATTTTGCTGACACTGGGTTTTTCTCCCTGTTGGTGAAATCTTCTTCACTCCAGGGGAAAATGCTTTATGACTCTTGAGGCTGATAGATGCCTGAATGCTGTGTGATGAGCCTTCAGGAAGCAGGTCATCTCAACCTTGAGATGGCCCTTGTCTGACTCCAGTGTGCTTTTAAAATAACCTCAAAATGGAATAGGAGGGTGACAGTTAACCTTCACATGGTTGGCAGATTTTAAAGCTAAATTGGCATTTTGACTCTGCCACCCTAGACTATGTCACTCTAGAATTTAACTTATGATGAAGGTGATTAGAGTTAAGTCATTCAGAGGATAATGAGGTTTCTAAGACCCATTAATCTTTCTAGGCTGTTAAGGGATTTTACATGTGCAGTGACAAAGGAGACCACACCTGGCCCTGTGAAAGGACAATTCATCAGAGTGGCACCAGGCATGCACTTAAGAATGCAAATTCATATGCATTTTCTAGGCAAGTTAGAGGGACAGAGGTGAGAGTAGAAATTTACATAGAGCAACTACACGTCCTCCACCCACCCCCACTTGTGATGGAGCTACATTCTCTCCTAAGTGTGAAGTAGAAACTCTGAATATGCAGCTCTTCCCATCTTCGTTCCCATTGGGTCTGTCATAGGGCCAGCATCAAGCCTTGTATTCTGATGACCTAAGGAACTGTCTATGATAAGATACATTATCCTGTACTTACCTGATAAAAGCTCCCATTGGGATATCTAAGTAAGACCCACCAATAAACTTTTCATTAATATACCATCGAAATAGACACTTTAACATTCATTTTAAATTTGGTTTCTTTTTGTGACTGTAAATGTAATCTGGCTCATTTATGAAGTTGGAGGTACAATTATTGCATGCACTTATAGGAAGTTCAGTCTTCTACAAAAGCTCTGTATGCAGGAGAACTCAGTGCATAGCCCACCTTAGCTACGTTTCCACTATTCAGTCAGTCCTATCACGCACGTACAACTTCAAGAATAAAAAAGAAGATCCCACTCCAAAGAGAAATGGAAAATACTAAGCATCTACTACAAGATCCAGATGACTGTACATTCATTCTGTTTGTTTTCCCTTATGCATTTACTTCTTCAACAAGAATGTACCAAACAGGACCCGCCTTCAAAGATGTCTGTTAGGAGGGTGAAACTGAGACAGACAAATTCTAAGCCTTCAAAAGGGTCACAGTGTAACTGCTTGGGCAAAAATGGAGAAAAAATAAATTATAAGCACATGAGGATTTTCATAATCTTGCAGGCGCACACAGAACCAAAGTCATCACTTGGCTCCTCAGAATAGCTGTCATGAGTTAAGTTGTGAAGAAAAAAAAAATGAAGCATTTTCCCAAGGAGCACTGGCCTGGTTGCAATTTAGATTTTCACCTATTATCTGTTTGCTTTCAGCATCAACTAATGAACAGCTTAGGTCATGATGGTCCATAAATGTTGTTCCGGGATGTAATGTTAGCTAAGTGTGAGAACTGAGACCAACTTGTTGGTCTGTGATTTATTTTTCTATATTACTTTAAGAAATGTGAGGAAGCAGAAGCCATCATGTTTGTAGTTCTGAGAAAGTTTTGACTTCTAACTGGGGATGTTGTCAAATGCTCCATGAGCAAAGTGATTTTGTGTTCAGTTATACAGAGGTGAAGATTGTGTGTGTCTGTGTGTATGGGAGAAACCTGCAAGGTTATGGATGTTTCAGAATAAATGAACATTTACAGGAACACATGATGTGCAGTCAGAATTTAAGAGGTTTGAGAAGCAATCATGGAGGACTATTTGAAAAGGGAGAGGGAACTATACTTTTAGGGTCAAGTTATTAATGATACTATTTCTGAAAACAAGGTAATGCTTGAAGGTATTTGAATATAGAAATGATCAAAACTGCTTAAGAAAAGATCAAGTGGCATTGGTGAAGATAAAGACTAATTTGCCTCATTCATAAAGTTTAATATTTTAAGGTTGGATGTGTTCTTAGGAAGATGTGTCTTATGGGAAAGCACAGTGTATAAGCTATCAAAACCAGAATACTGCAGAAGATCCATGAAAAGGTACTCACAATAATCTCCTGTAGATGAAAAACTGTGCTAACAAAGAAACAAGAATGACAGGTATAACCACCATTTATTTTTGTTCACTCTGTATTTTCTATAATGTTTATATGAAAATGTATACGAACCAATGACATTTGTGTTTGTTTCTGAGAAAGCAAGAAACTGTGTCTAATAAAAATGTCTTCAGGGGAGAATGTTGGCTGCAGACACTGAAGGATTAGCAAGACTTCACAGTATTCTTAAGAAAGGAGAGAATGCTAACTCCCTATTGACACCGTGTCCCTAATAAATCCCAAACTTCTTATGGAGTTATTTTTTTTAACATGGGAAGGAAGTTTTCTTAGAAGGGGGATGGAGGAAGGGAGAGAGAAGAAGCAAAGAGACAGAGAGAAAAGAGAGAGGAGGAGGGACAGAACAACCAGGGATTTGTCTGCCTCCCCAGAGAGATGGCAGAAAGAGCGAAGATTTTTTTTTTTTAATTAACAGAAATAGAGATCCAGGATAGGCACAGCTTTGGCAGTGAACCACATTATGACTCACTGATGGAGAGGCAGTTTTGGAGAATGTGAATTAACAGTTTGGAAGAGATAAATACATACCTATCAGAGAGCAAAAAGTTGAGTTAAAGATATGAAAATTGAAAAGAACCACCCAAGGATCATGGGAAATATCTGCACTCGTAACCATCAGTCAAGGGTCAGGGATTTTCAGAGCGACAGTGAACTGTTGTTATTTGTTGTTTGTTTTTCTCCAATGCAGAACTGCACTTCCACCCTGTGCTATATTGTATAGATCTTTCCAGGCATATTGCAAAGAAGACAAATGGCTTTACAACTTCCAAATACAAATCTTTATTCCTAAATATTTTATTATTGAGATCACTCAGCTCTTGACTAAATAGCAAGCTGCCTAAATTCCAAGTGCTTCACAAAGTTGTATTTACTTTACAGCTGGGTTTTACTTTTTAGTTCAAAACCAAAAATCAACCTTGATACTAAATGAGCTTAATCAACAAATAACAATTAACCTCAAAGTGTAGATGGCCCAGTCCTGATCTCTTCTCTGACCTTTTCCTATAGGACTGTGTGAGTGGTAGGTATAGTTGCCAGAAATCAGTGGAAACCCAATAATGACTAGAATTTGTTGATGATGATAGAACTATATGATTTAAGAATTATAGAGGAGAGCAGAGATTAAACCATCAATAGAAAGTGCTGTTACCCAGTAATGGATGCTTGTGTCTGCACAGGGAAAATTAGCCCAAGATCGAGGATCCCATCATTTTCTGTTAACATGGCTTGATTTTGCTTTTAGGAAATAAGTTCAAATAGCTTTTTTCCTTCAGCTTACTGGAAGTTGAATAGTCACAGGGTTGTCCTGTTTGGCTGGAGTGGCCATCTCTGCTTTTTCCCGCTCAGTGAGTCAGTAAGCAGTTTCTTCAGTAGTAGTAGTTGTGCCTTGCTTTTCTAGGAACTCGTGTTTTATTGAGGCTGTCTCAAATGCATTTAATGTCCTCTCTAATGGGTTTGTTTATCCTTTCCCTGTGGTATGAGCCGAGGATGCTACTTTTCATTTGCCTTTAAGACGTGTTCACCTCACTACAGCAATCTGTACAAAATGGCATTTTAGTACACTGTATGTAGTTTGGATGTGTTATATATAACAATCTGTAAATACAGATCTGTACCTAACCTGTTGTTCAAGATTACTTTCATAGAGAATTGTATAAAGGACATATAATTAATACTTGAAAATCATTTGATTTAAATATCTTGAACACTATAATCTCCCATGTAATATTCATAAAAGTGAGTGTATCTGTTGAAGGTTGAACTATTTCTCACATAAATCATACAACTACACATGCATAGATTTACTAGCATTTGTGGATTGACATTTGCCTGAAATGCAATGACTCAGTTACTCTGTGAATACATGCCAAGTCTGTCAAGACAGCTGGTTCAGAGAAAGGAACACTACTCCCTAAGGGTAAGAGATCTGAATTTCTTTTGTGACTTTGATGAATATGGGATCAATGATATATTTACTCTGGCCAATTTAAAACAACTATCTGGAGTTCAGGACATAGCTTAATGGAACCTTTGCCTATCCGTGTGAGGTCCTGGGTTCAGAGTACAACAATGAAGAAAACAGAGATACATCTAAATGAGTCAATTATCGATATATTGCTTGTACGTAACAAATGCCTGAAGATGGACAGAATTTGATTTTTTTTTCCTTTGAGCAGTGGCACTTCCTTAGTTTTTGTAAACCCTCGAAATTTTCAAATACTTAACTATCTCTCTGATCAATTAAAGTGTTTTATTTACTATTAGATCAAACATCTGGGTGATTTTCTCCAGTTCTGCAGCACTGTGTAGAGCTCATGGCTGGACTAGAACCCTTCACAGAGACAAATCCTACAGTGTTGTCCTTACTTTGAAGATGGCCCACACCACTTCCAGGCTTCCAGGTTTCTACTCACCATCTTCTCAGCAAGCTTGAAGATGGCCCACACCACTTCCAGGCTTCCAGGTTTCTACGCACCGTCTTCTCAGCAAGCTTGAAGATGGCCCACACCACTTCCAGGCTTCCAGGTTTCTACGCACCGTCTTCTCAGCAAGCTTGAAGATGGCCCACACCACTTCCAGGCTGTTTCTACGCACCGTTTTCTCAGCAAGCTTGAAGATGGCCAGAGCCGCCTTCTGTTTTTCTCTGATGAGCTGTCTCCACGTAGAGACTGACCTAAAGACAGCTTAGGACTTGTTTTAGTCAGGGCTTCTATTGCCGTGAAGAGACACCATGACTACATTTCCGTGGGCCTAGTTACAGTTTGGAGGTTGAGCTCATTGTCAGCATGCAAAGAAGCCTGGTAGCACAAAGGCCAATTCTGGGGGAGAAGCCAAGAGGTCTACATCTGGATCTACAGGCAGCAAGAAAAAGAAGAGACACTGGGCCTGGCTTGACCATCTGAAACCTCAAAGCCCCACCCCCCCCAGTAACACACTTCCTCCAACAAGGCCACACCTCCTAATGGTACCACTCCCTGTGAGCTTTGGGGGACCATTTTCATTGAAACCACTACAGGGCCCAAAGATGAGGATGAGACAGGGATAACTGTGATACTCTTTCGGGAGATAAGCAAACATCAGATAGACCAGAAAGGACACCCAGAATTGCTGTTTGCTATGAAAACTGTGATAGATATCCCAGACAAGAGGTGCAGGCAGAGTAACAGGCTCAGTTCCAACTATCCCACTGACTATTTCACTCACCTTGCCAGATAGTTGACTTCTCATTTATATACTTCTCAGTTTTAGGAACAATGCTAGCCAGTACCAGAATGTGAACCACAACTATATTTTGTTTTATTTTATTTTTTGAGAAGTTCACATGTATTGCAGGCAGATATTAAATGCATTGTGTACATGTCTGTATTTCTATACTGTCTGGTACTATTGAGTAAAATTATTTGGTACAATTAATTTCAAAAGCAAATAGTTGTGAAAGTAAATACATAAAAATATCAGAACATTAGGCAACTAATGACTGCCAAGAAGGGGAGGATTATTTTTTCTTGGGGATGAGCCTCCTTATTTGTTATCCAATACCAATGTTCAGTTCCAAAATCATATGTACACAAACAACATTAAATTGACTCAGCATGTATTCACAGATTTATGTGTCTATATATAACAATAATAATAATCAAAGAAAAAGAGGTCATCAGTTGGGGGACAACATGGAAGAGGTTAGATGAAGGGGAGAAAGGAATGGCTAAAGAGAGGGAAGGTGAAAGAGACGTAATAATAATTTAGTTAAAAGTTCTTTTAAAAGTAAAAAGAAGCAGTTCAACTTGTAACCAATATATTCAATTACTAAGGAGGTGTTCAGTATGTTATCATACTGTTCTTGAAATGTGTGTGTACGTGTGTGTGCGCGTGCATGTGTGTGTGTGTGTGTGTGTGTGTGTGTGTGTGTGTGTGAGTAACAAGTTTCTGTTTAGCTGCAGGTATATGTGAGCAGTCACGTGTGAGGATTCATGGATGCTTGTACACATACAGGTGAAATTACACATGTGTGTACATATGTATGTGACCAAAGGTAAATTGGGGGCATCATGTCTCAGGTGGTATCTACTCTATTTTCTTGAGACAGGATCTCTTTTGGGGGGGCATGAGATCACCAATTAGACTGGAAGTTAGACTGGCTGGCCAGGGAGCCCCAAGGAGCCTCCTGTCTTCATCTCCCCAGGGCTGTGAGTTCAGGTGGGACTGAGTTCAAGCTCTTATGCTTCTGTAGAGACCAGAGCTACTGCCTCTGCCCCTCTGGATTGCATTTTATGCTAAAACTGTAATCCAGGTGGATGCTAACCTTCCCATTGCTTTGGTCCATACTTCAATTTCATAAACTTTGTCATTGGAAATATAATTCGCTTACCTCTGTTGTTCCAAATATTCTTAGAAGTTTTTCCAACTAGAAGATCAACTGTTCTTTTATCTGTAAGGAATAAAATTGAATGAGACAACAAACTCAGCCTGTTCTAAGTTCTCCACACCCTGCGTCATCAGTGGCTATCATATTGGACATTCCATAGGATTCAGACTCAAATCTTGACACTCGCGGTATTACTTTGGATAATTAGCTTTTTCTTTCTATACCCTAGTTGTCTCATGTGTAAAATGAAGGCAAGGAAAGCATTTACATTACAAAGTTAGCAAGAAAATTAAATGAAATGATACCAATATAAAATAGTACACATCATCACCAAGGACTAGAGTCCTTTTTTTTTTTTTTTTTTTAATCGTCGTTTTTCTTGTTATTGGATATTTTCTCTCACCATTTCCCCCTCTGTCACCACCGAGCTTCTATCAGAAATAAATTATCATCTTTGGGTCCTCCAAGCAGCTAGAGACTAGACAAACTTTAGAAATGCAGTCTTTCCCTGTTCCTTATCTTGTATAACAGCCTACATACCTTACTGTGTGACTGTCATATGAACTCACCTTTCTTCTGTAATTAACCCTTTTAAGCAGAACTCTAAAAGTCCTCATGAGGATAATGCTATCTTTTCATTTTCCTATTCTCAGAGCCTTTGAAGGTACCATTGTGCCGATCTTCCCTTGACTAGCCACTCCTGGCTGTCCATGGCAAGTTATCCTGGGGATATTTCACTATAGCATCTCATGTTTCCCTAAATCTCTATCCTACTACCCCTACTCTGTCCTTTGCCATGGAAGATGCAATGCCCAGTTTCCCTGGTATTACTTCCATCTCCAGCTGTTGACCATTTCCTCAAATGCTAGTCATAATCCCACATCCAGTCTCTTTCTTGCCATTCCAGACAACCTGGTTTGTGACTACCTCACAAATATGCTTCTTTGTCTCCATCCCTGTGCCTTTTGGTGACATTTCTCTCCTAAAATGCTCCCACTCATTCTATTTCCACCTACCCAAGTTATTTGCTGTTTTCAAGGTGTGGTTCACTCTGCCTTGATGACTCTTCAAGCCTGGCATCCCCTACCATACTGAAGATTCAGAATTGCCTGACCCATGGACAGAGTCCAGTCTCAGGGCCCAAAAGAATCTGTCTGTTACCTTGTGTTCCCTGACCAAAGTACCTACTCTCTCTGAGACTCACATCCTTCTTCTATATAGTTAGGTTTGGGAAACCTAAGTTGCAGGAGGATCTTCACTATTAAGAGTAATCCATGTGGCTTTCCGTGAGGGCCTAGAAAATATGCTTGATTTCAATTGTTTGCATTAGTCACAGGCACTTAACATGCAGCTTCAGAAACACCTTTCACTGTCAGATATTGTTGTCATCTGGATCACTATGCAATATATGCTTGGTTTCCAAACTAGCTTACAAGGGGCTGGGTAACAGCTAGCACTTAGATGAATTGTGATCACGTGTACACATGGATATACAGGGAAATTTATAAACATCAAAAGAAAAGTATTCTGTGTGCATGGCTCCAGTCCTCAGCTGAAAGTATTGTTCTGTGAGGCAGTTGATGATGCTCCTATTTTATTCATGAAGAACTAAGACTTGAGAAGTATGGGTCCCTCCCAAGTCAGTGGAGATCTTCTAATAAAAGTGGTGTCACCTTAAAGGGATGTCAAATAGTGTCTTTCCCAATTCTGTTTGAATTTCATTCTTAACTAAGTGTCACATCTGTGAGAGTCCATGGCCTAAATCATTGTGTCTGTTACTAACCACCTGCCCTATTTTGATCTAGGCAGTGTTGCCCCTGGGGATTGTGGGAGGTGGGGAGAGGTGGTTGTTAGGTGAGATGGTTGTTAGGTTACCCCACTGCGTGGGTATAAATAAGGAGTGCTTTCATTCGCGCAGCCAAGGCACTCATTTGTTGGGCCACTCCACGTCTGGTGACACAAGTGAGACTCAAGTCCTTCTTGCTATGAAAGAATGAGAGCAGAGGGCTGGTAAATCCTATTGGTAAATATACATGCTGTGCAGTAAGAGTTTGCTGCAGACCTTGTGTTTTCTTGGAAAAATCTTACAAGGTAAATAATTTTGTTCTGAATGTTCCCTAACATAAATCAGACAAGTTTAAATTGAGTTAAAGTTAGTGTCTGGACATTACAACATTAGCCATGTCAAAATTTAGAAAATGTCCATGTGAAACAGAAAATAATGAAAACCATGATGAAATCCATTATCTGAAGCTCATCTTTAGATGTGCAGAAAATTGCCTATAGTCATAGGAGGCCAAAGAGTTCTGTCCACAGAACACTCTAGAGACAATGGGCTATGAATTCTTGTGATGAGAAAATGGGCTGCCATATAATGTGAAGGACGTGATTAATTTATCTATGTAGAAAGTGATAATGTACTTTTTCCCTGTTCTAATTCTATATGTGATTGGTGTAGTTGCTCGAGTCAAAACTTGTTATTATAAAGTAGCAAACTCATTGTATTGCCCAAGTTAGAGTTAAACATTAACCTTTCTCCACGGATCAATTCCTCAGAGGAGCGAGGGATGAGGTGGAGCGCTTCAGTTTGATGTGCTTGCCAAGTGAAAAGTCATGGACCGGCTCAGCCAGGACTCCATCACGAGCTCTGTTGGAGCTATGTCAACAGCCTGGTTCATCTTTGTGAACAGCTGCTTCCGGCCCAGTGTTCCCCCCACCTTGGCCTAAGGGGAAGGCAGATTGTGTACAGCCACCGAGGGATAAGTCCTTCAGTGGCCTTTAATTCTTCACTTTCTGTTCTTCACTTGAATGCTGGGCGCTACTATTCCTGAAACACAATGGTAGCCAAGCAATATGATACAAAGCATCCTTTATTAGTGACTAAGTACTGAATAACAGAAGAGGTATTTAGAAATGAAGAAAACAAAAGAAAAATGTCACATTTAACACAAAGCATGCAGTAATTTAGTATCCCTTGAAAATATGTTATGTGTTCTTCAGAAATTACCCTTGAGGAATTGACATTTTTTTTTGTTCTTTTTTTCTTAATTTTAGACTGTCCTATCAAAAAAATCTGTCACAGATTGTCACAATCAAACTTTGCCCTTATCCTGAAACAAAATATAATTCAATACAGACATTTCATTTGATTTACTTTGAATTCTTTAAGTAAACAAGAACTTTACAAGAAATAGCTATTCAATGGTTGTTATTTAATTAGTGAGTGGACTGATAAAAGGTGTTACTACTTCACACGAAGCTGTTGATATATTCAGGTAAACCGGGTATCTTTAGGTAAAAGGATAGAGACTGTTTTGTGGTTATTGTTATTAAATTCAGGACCTCATACATATCAGACAAATATTCTAGCACTGGGGAAGGAAGCGACTGGCAGTCGTACTCAGCTACACACCTGTGAACCAAAACAAGCACCAGCATGGCATATCCTAAGGATGTAGTGGTGGCACACATATCTTGACAGTAGCCAATAGCTCTCTAATTGGACTTAAGCACACTCAACAAGAGGAAAGTCACACCAGATACTGGAAATATAGCCAACTCCCCAGAGCTAGTGCAGTCATGAATCTTGGTTGATGAAGAACCTATAACCATCATTTTACTAAAGCAGCATGATTTAGGAGGAGGAACTCTTACTAGTTCTACTGAATTTGAAAGAAACTGAAACAACTTTCCGAAGATGTTGCAGAAGGTGGAGGAGACAAAGACCCCTGGTCAAGTAGATCAGCACATCCAGTCTAGGCAATACGCTTGTAGTTGCTGACCACAGTGCGTGCTGTTCAGATGTTAGATTACTTTATTCCAGCTCACCTGTGTAGATGACTTACAATAGTACTCACCATCAGAAGTCACCATGCAAGCTAGTCCTCAGGATTCCATACAAGACAAACTCCCCTACCTAAGGCTCAGTGACCACTGCAGAAGAGAGGGTCAGAGGAAAAGGAAGTTTGTTGTGAGACTGCGTCTCCTAGAAATGTCAGAACCTACCCTCAAGACTTTGTGCTAGTAAGCATGCAACTATAAAACTGTCAGCCACAAACACATCACTGTATCCTCAGAGCAACCTTTTGCAACCATGCGTGGGGTAATTCTCCCTAGGAACTCAACTTAATCGAACCAGAGAGAGTTGGTTTTCTGTGCGTAGCTTGCAGAGTACAGCTGCCTTCTTTAGCACTGTGCATCAACTCTTGGCATTTCTATGGCCTAGGGTGTTCCTTGCAAGTTTAGAATTGCCTTTGCCTCAAAAGCATCCAGAAGTCTCTTTAATATGTAAGTGATTGGCAGAATATCTCCTGTGAGGGCTCTTCACTTTGGCAGAAAAGTCTGAAGCTTTGTCCAGAATTAGGACTTTCTATCACACTAGTGAAACCTGTGTCTTTGACTTCCAGGTTTCCCGAAAAACAAGCATGCTTCTGCCCACAGCAGCAATGCTGTCAGGTTCTCACTGCTTTCCTTTTTGTCAGAGAAACTAATCTATAAGATAGTAGTCCTCAACTTGTTAGGTTGTGACCCCTCTTCAAGGGGGAGTGTGAAATGACCCTCTCGCAGGGGTCACCTAAGACCATTGCAAAACACAGGTATTTTCTAACAGTAGCAAATTACAGTTATGAAGTAGCAACAGAAATAATTTTATGTGGGAGATCACCACATGAGGAACTGTGTTAAAGGGTTGCAACATTAGGAAGGTTGAGAACCACCACTGTAAGAGAAATATCAGCAGAGCTGAATGTAAATGGGGTTCAGTAGAAAGAGGCAAAGCCAGGGGAAACCTGAAATATCTCAGTATAAGTCTCCCGGGTCTATTCCATAAACTCAGCATTCCTGTGCTCAGGTCAGCTCACCCACTTCCCAGCTCTTCTGTTCCTTTTAGGCTCTGGCATTACTCATAGATGTGATCTCCCTCGTGAAACCACAAAATCCTAGGACTATGATGATGACTCTGTATTGCATCTAGCTTTGCACATAGTGGGTCCTCAGAAAATACTATGTTGCATTAGGCTTGATATACTGTACCTCTCTTTATGCATTTACTGACTCAAAACTTTCCTTCCAGCTGTTTCTAGAATACATTTCTTGTTACGTAGCACACTGACTAAATGGAACATGTGATCAACTCAATACCTGATATAAACTTAGCATCTCACTGTTACTTGTTCTTGACATCCTAGAATTTCCTGATTCTAAAGGGGAAGGTGGTAATGTTAAAATCTATGCAGACTAAAATAACCTCTGCACATGCTGATACACACATCCTCAGCCCACAATGTTAGCTGCCCTTACTATTATTATCACTATCTGTTGTTTCTAGTATTTAGTCTGTTCATTTCTAAACAAGCACTATGATCAAATTCACAGGAATATTACAAGAAGTGATTCCAGACTTATAAATGTGTCTAAATTATATCTGTGCACATTTATTTAACATATATGTGGTATCTGTTGTAATTTAGTTTCTAAAGAAGCAGAGAAAGAAGCCATGTGACAGAGTTCAAGCTGAAGGGATTTTTATTGGACAGGAGAGAGGAAAGAGAGACGGGGGTGGGGTGGAGGTGGGCAGGGCCCTTTAAAGAGGAACGTAGAGAATAGGCACAGGTGGTGCTCTTAGTGGTAGCAGCTGAGGGTGTTCCCTGTCAGAACCCCAAAGACAGGCCAGTGCAAATGCCTAAACACTAACAGTATCTAACAGTACATGTTAATGCCATCTCTTATTGCCATTATATTAGTGTAAGTAGCAACTGTTACAGTTTTCTTTTGTACCTAAAATAAAGCTAATAATGCGAATGCAGCTGGAAAGTAAAGTGAGTCGTGAGAGAACGTGGTGCTTTCTGATTTCACAAGTGCTGACTTGGGAGGAGTCTGAATTTCCGCAGAAGGGCTGCATCATCTCTTTTATCTTTTATCAGATGTTTTGTCTTACTTAACCCTTTAGTCCCCGAAGACCCTTGTTTTTGTTCTCTCTGAAACAGTATGTGGGGAGCAAAGTGTATCCTTCACAAAGCATTCAGAAAAATGCATGTGTTGAGAGACTTTAAAAAACTTCACCTATTCCTGTCTGAATTACACCTCATATTTTTTTAGAAGGACCTATAAACATTGTAATTTCCATGTCGGGTTTATGTATTGATTATGGATTGATCATGAGAGACCCTGGCAGCAGATAGAATGTCTGGCTGTCATACTTCTTCACTTAACTGTCCATTTCTGGCACTCAGTTCTTTTATTTTCAGTTTTCTTTTATTTAGAATAGATTTTTTTGTCATATATATAATATAATCTGATTATGGTTATCTCTACTCCTCCAAGTTCCCCCAACCTCCTCTCCCATCAGGACCCACCCTCTTTCTGTCTCACATTAGAAAACAAACAGGCTTCTAGGGGATAATAATAAAATAGAACAGAACTAACACATCAGAATAGAACAAAATAAACAGAAGGAAAGGAGCCCAAGAAAAGTTGTGCCTTGTTTTTGATAAGCAATATAAAAAGGCTTGTTTTTTATTATTATTATTATTATTATTATTATTATTATTTCAATTGGACTAATTTAAAACGTGTGATTGTGCAGTATAATAAATCTGCAATAATGTATGTGCTGGATAAGTTGTTGATTTGCTTTTGTGTTCATTTCTTAACAGACTGAGAGTCCTGCAGGAATTAATATTAATAGCAATGCAAGTTTTCAAGATGATATTATCTCTACACTGGGCCAAGAAAAATTCAAGCTGGCAAAACATCTTAGCCCAGTAGCTGGCCCTAGGCCAAAAGACAAGATGTGAGTGAGGACAGCATGCAAATAGGAAAAGTGAGGGTAGCATTTGCCTTCTATATAAGGGGCCTTACAGAATCCCCTCTTGCCAATTGTAACAGTGACACCTATGACAGAGGAACAACCCACACAATGTTGCAGGGGTGCACCCCTCCTTCCGAGCCTGCTGTCTTCCTGATGAGACAGGGCACACGCACGATTCCATCTGCTGTCATTTATCTGCCAATACAAATAGTGGATCTTGGCTAGTCTTTGGCAGCCAACATGACAGACTGTATTTTCGTAACTCAAGGGAAACTCTCCAGAGTATTAAAGGTGGAAAACATATATGATACCTTCGATCTGAAAATATACTCATCTGATATTGGAAGTGTTAAGCCCCACAAACAAGTGGCAGTAAATAGCATTAAATAAAATTTTTCAACTCTTGTGGCCTGAATATATTTTAAAGAGCTTGAGGAAAGTTTATCAGAATTACCTTCCACATTTAATTGCAGGGCGTACACTCTGGGGTGTTTAAATATTAACTGAACTTGAGATTCAGAGGAAAGGAAAGAAAAAGAAGGGTACTCAACTATCCCAATCCTCAAACTGTGAGTAGCAGCTTAGGCTTTTTGTTGGAGAAGATGTTCTTTATGATGTCTAACTCTTAGTTATAGAGGTGTGCACACGTGCCAGAAACAACAGAAAATGGGATAAGCTGGACTAATCTCAGTGGTGTTATGTACAAGGTTCGCCTTTGTTGTTGAGATGAACTTAATCTCAATAGAGGAGAGAGGCCTCGTACAGAATGTGATTGCCCAGGAGTACTTACTTTGTGTGTGTAGATAGTTCATCTCCAGCATCTCACTCCAACAACTCTACCTCTAATTCTGAGTCTTCCTCCTTCTCTGATTTTTTAGCCATGTTCCATGTGTTCTGTTCTTGAGGTGGTGCCCACAAAAGGCATGGAAAGGACATGCGAAATCAAGTCATCATTCTTCCAGTTTTGATCTTAAAGACTGCCTTTATCAAATACCTTTCCATCCACGCCTTTCAAAGCAGCTTCTTTTCAACGCATGTTTCCTGTCTATGTCCAAGTCTGCCTATTTCTCTATTTCCCCTTTTGCGTTCACCTAAGCAACAAGTCTGGACACTTCAATATTTCTGTTCTCACTTCCGTTTCCCACATCCAGGTCCTAAGAAGTCTCCAATCCCTACTCCTTCTTTCTGTCCCCCATTCTTGTGCTCGCCTTAGGCAGGCTCACATGCATTCACGTCTGGATTTGGATGACAGCAAGCTAACATCAGGTCCGCATTCAGCCTAGTCAAGTCAGTCTTCTTCATGACTCTCAGCTGTCATACTGAGGGTTTTTACTTCATCTGGATACTCTCCATCGCAGGGCTGCTCCAATAGGTGTGGCCAAGAGGTAACACCAATGAAGAAGGAAGGCGAGAATGGGGGTAACGAGAGAGCAGACCCACCCTTGGTGTGGGCAGCTAGCTACTTAGGAATTCTTGAGTAAGATGGCTGTGTGAAAACGGGGACTGGTAGATTTTCTTGGTTTGTTTGTTTTTAGCATAAAAATTCAGTTTAAAAAAATCAAATTCTATTAGATGTACACTGTTTATTGAAAGAGGAACTACATTGAACTAAACAAATATGCTACCCTCACATCATTTATCCTCCAGGTAGAAGAAAAAAAAAACCATTTGATTGTGTGTATATGTATAGGTAGTGGAATTTTAAAATTTGTTAGATGATACAAGATTTGCAAGTATGGAAGTGAAACAATGATAGATAATCATTGATTATAGGTAAATTAACTTTAGGGACAAGAAGGCATTAGAAACTACTTCTTGAGAAACATGAGACTCACATCCCAAGATTATAGAGAGCCATCTTGTGGGCAAGTGAGTTCCTCACTCAGAAATAAAGAATGTTAGATAACGTGTCTCTCTTTGAGTTGTAGAGTGGTTAAAAAGCTGGCAGAATGTGTGGGTCCACTCTCTTGAAGGGGAAAATGTGGCCACAGTTTTGCTGAACCCCAGAAGTTCACCTATGAATAGTTACTTCATATTTTCAGTCTGTGTATTTCATATAACATACAATGAAGGGTTAAAGGATTTGAAGGTACAACATTAAAATTTACTTCCAATGTCTCGTTCTCAAAACTCACACATTACTCCACTAAAATAAAATCAATGAATAATTACTTGTTAAAATATTCTTGCTGCAGTATGTCAATACCTAAGCAGGGTCTTAATAGTTACATTCTTGGCCATCTTTTGTTCCTGACTTCAACAAAGACACATTTTCAATATTGAGCTCATGGCACAGTGGTGTCACAAGAATCTTTCATGATCCTTTTACTTCCCTGCAAAAAAGTATGAATTTTAAATTTTCTACAAGATTGAATGCTAATACTCTCTCTGTGTGTCCCTGTCTCTGTCTCTCTCCCTCTCTCTCTGCCCCCCCCCAAAGGCATTTTTAATTCCTTTCTGATGAGTGACGTTTCCGTGTATTCTGAGTCCTGGCTGTTGTGAACACTGGTGCACTAAAGTAGAGTGCATTTGGATGCTCTGCACAGTGACCTCATTCTTGTGCCTAGAATGTTGGACCATATGGTACTGAATGTGGTTTTCAGAGACACTTTCCAACAGTTCCCCATGTAAAGATTCTCTTTACACCCTCACCTTTCTTCTTTATTTATTTGTTTTTGTCCCCCCCACACACACACTAACAGGATTTTTTGTTTTGTTTTTGTTTGAATTGTTTTTATTTTTTGCTGTTTTCTATATAGCCTGGCTGTCCTGTCGATCAGGCTGGCCTCAAATTCAGAGATCCACCTGCCCCTGCCTTCTGAGAACTAAGATTAAAGGCATGTGCTACCACCACCTTGCTAACATTAATCATATTCATTCTGATGCAAATGTCATTGTGGATTTAATTTGTATTTCTCAGATGGTTAATGGCATTGACTTTTTAAAATTAATTTTGTCATGTACCTGCTGGCTATTTATACCCCTTGAGAAGCGTATATTTTGATTTTTTTGATTTTTCTATTTGTAACAATTAACAAATAACTGTGTATATTTGGAACTATATATGCATTTCAGTGTTTAAATATACATAACTACATTAAAATTAGCTCACATCATTCTGCATTAAAAAGCATCCTCTATCCAAGGCCACATTACATATTTCAAGAATTCATAGTATTTACTGAGGGTCAGGCATAGTGCCGTGGAAGCCAGGCATGATGGTGTGCACCTGTAACCCTAGCAGCCAGGAAACAAATACAGAAGAAAGAGTTCCTGCAAGACCAAGGCCAGCCTAGGCTGCCCATGACTGTCAGGCAAGGCCAGACCACACAGTGAGACCTGTCTCAAAACAACCAACCGAACAAACTAAAAGAACTATTTCTTCTGCAAGCTTGTGAGGGTTTTGTTTGTTTTGTGTTATTTTACCAGCTCTCAAATCAAGCCTACATCTCCAATTCCAGTGCCTCTATAAATACAACTCGCATTTTAGATTTTATATATGAGTAAGTTCATTTGGCCATTTTTAGTTGGCTTATTTACTATCATGTCCGGTTCTTTATTTTGGACATTCTGTTTTTTGTACTGATGTAGATAAAACTGGAAAGAGTTGTTATTAAATAAGCTAATCCAAGAATGCAGAGGCAAATAGTATGTGGACCTATTTTTTATGTGGACTCTTAAGAAAGTTCAACTGGTAGAAATAGAGAGTAAAGTGATGGTCACCAGAGACTGGGGAGTGGGATAGATGTTGGTCACAGGCATACAATTTCATTTGGGCAAGAAAAAATTTCTAGACATTTATTATATGTCAACAAGACTCTAACATTAACACTACTATTGTATACATGAGATTGACCCGAGTAGATTCTAAGCATTGTCATCACATAGTTTTAAGCACGTAATACAATGTTTGTATCTACAAACTTGATTTAGTCATTCTACAATGAATCTGGACATCAAAACACCATATTGCATGTCACAAGAATATACAACTATTGCCAATGTAAAAATAATGTATTTTGGAGCTGGAGAGATGTTACGAGCACAAGCTGCTCTTCCAGAGGTTCTGAGTTTAATTCCCAGCAACCATATGGCAGCTCACAACCATCCATAATGAAATCTGATGCCTACTTCTGTCATGCAGGCATGCATGCAGATAGAACACTATAGACATAAGAAAATAAATAAATATTTTTTAAAAATAATGTATTTTGTAATTATAATGTTAAGACAATGAAGCCATGGCATCATGAAGCTGCTCTATCTGGGAGAAGTCCTGAGCCTTATTGCTCTATAAGTACCTAAGTATTGTGAAACTACCTGTTCTGTGTTTCTTTCGTTTTGATGGAGACATTAGGCACCTTCGAAAAGGTCACCTCATCCAGTGAGGAACTTTGGGCTGTTTTACACGTTAGTATTAATGATAGGTTGTCTTCTCCCTCCCTTGTGAGTAATGCTACATGAAAAATCATTCCAAGTCAAATGATTTCAACTTCACAGACCTAAGCTGCTACATGACCAGAAGATTTCCAGAGTCTTTCATTGAGTGAATAAATATTTTAAATCTCTAAGAAGAAGACATATGCAAGATACCCTAGATGTTTCTAAACACAAGCCTTCCTATTTGTTGTCAATTTCTGACTGTGTCCGTGAGCCAGAGAGTACATTTTCATCTACAGAGCTAGAAATACAAAGGTACATTCTTTAAATGTTGGAACACTGCTTAAAGGAACTTCAGGGTGCTGAGAAATTGCCTTCTAGCATAGAATATTCTTAGAGTGGAAACATTTTTACATTAAATGATCATGATTCAAATATTATGATGAATTTTAATTTAGCAGGCAATTAGCTCTAATGGAAAAAGCTCTCGTCTGACACCGGGTTAACTTACACTATTTCCCAGTGCAATCTTGCTGCTTACAGGAGACTAGAAACTCATTGTGCCTCCCCGGCCAAGGTCAAGGATCCTGTAGGAGTAACAGAGGTTCTGAGGTTAGTGGGAAATTGTTTCAGATGCATGAACAGCAAGTCCCAGAGTGGGTTTCAAGGGCTGGTTGGCTGTTATGGGATAGACGTGGAGGTGGAAGGTGCGTCTGTTTCTGGGAAATTCTCTCATCTTCCAGAATAGTTACATTCCAGTTAATATATTCAAGTCTCTTAAAGCCTAACAATGGGGGGGGGGTTAATTGTCAAGCCAGTGTTTTACCAATTATTTGACTTTCTCTTCTCTGATTGAGGGGAGGGATTTTGTTATTGTTTAACTGGACTCAGGAGATAAACATTCCACGCAACAGCTGAAAATTTCCTGGGCTTTTTTCCTCCTCATTAAAGTGGTTTTAATTTGCACTCACAGAGAAGAGCTGTTGCATCAATAATCTTTAAAAACACACCCTTTCATTTCATTGTAATGAACTGGTCCTACAAGCTCACATTATCCCTGAATGAATATACGGAGAATAGCAAAGGAGATGCCTACCTCCGTCTCACCCCAGGCTCCATCCCTACCTGCAGCCCCTACAACAGAAATAGCCAAGGTCTGTTTCCTGTGGTCATGCTCCTGAGTGGCTTATGACTAAGGGAACGGATACACTCTGAGAGCGGAGGAAATGGAAGGACAAAGGAGGGAGGCCTGCACTGTAGGCCTGGGAAGTAGAGTGAGAGAGAGATTGGTGTCCAGCACCTTTATAGGGAAAGCCTGCCATGATCAAAGGGGAAAGAGGTGGGTTGCAGCCTTAATGTAGTCCTCGCTGACCCCCTGGGGGCTTCAAGATGGACACATTTTAGGCTATTGTGTTACCTTCTAGGTCTCCTTCAGTCAGCAGCTTTTCCCCAGGACAGAAGGTCTGGCACGGATCCTGGGCAGGAGCACTGTGCCCTCTGCTGGAGACATACACAGCGCACTAGATCTAGAAATCTGCACTTGAGCATCCAGCAAGGGCTGCACCGAGAATGCCAAAATCTAAAGTGAAGGGAGCTAGGACATCCTACCTCAGGCTGACAGTGGCAAAGCCTGTTCCAGTAAAAAGACCTTTGCATTTTGCTATTTCACAGGGTATCTAATGGAAAGCTGGGTCCTCACCCAACTGGCCAGTAGTGAAATCACATTGGCAGTTTGCTCAGTCCTGTTGTTTTGTGCCTCTGTTCAAATGTAAATGGGTAAGCGCAGTGTTAAGTTTGAGAGGACCGACAGTCAGCAGGACAAACAAAAGAAGCCACTGCAAACAAGCAGGAGAGAAAAACAGAACTCTGAGAAAACAGAGGCGTTATAGGGGGGATTAAAAAATTCCAAAGCCAACTGAGAGCCAACCAGCCAAGAAATACCTTCAGAAAAGGAGGTGGTAACTAAGCAACCATGGTACAGAAGCCAGTCAGTAAGTTCAAAGCCAGCCTGGTCTACAAAGGGAGTTCCAGGACAGCCAAAGCTAGAGTTTCTGTTCCTAAATTGCGTTTCCATGTTAGAAGACAGGTTTTAAAAAACTGTCAAAATAGAAAAGATGAAAAGTCAAAAGTATAGGAGAGAAAATAGAGGGAAGACTCAGGCAGCAGGAGACACTGGTATTGATAATGATTCTTGAAGGCGAAGATGTTAAACAATGAGGAAATAATTGTTAAAAATAAGTGTTTGCAGTAGCTGGTTGGCACAGAGAGACCCACAAGTGGCCAGATGCAGAGAATGGGAGACTGGAGTGTTCGGTCCTAAGAGTATAGTGCCATAACGGCTCTCCCGTAGCTCAGGGATGATTACAGAGGCCTTGACTGGAAGGGGTGGGTGGGGCAGCCAGTGGTAGTGTGAACCTACAGGGAAAAAGCAGGTGGCTGCACATGTTAACTCATGGCCATTGTGGCAGCACAAATGTTTAAACCCAAGTCAAACCAAATCTTACAATGAAGAGGGGAGTTGGGCAGGAGGTTTTGGCCCCAACTGAGGAGCTATGAGCAGTTATTAGCTGCTGGAAAAGGAAGTGTCAGTTTCTCTTAAGAGTATGTTTATGAGTAAGTCAGCCACACCCCAGTAAGGGGTAGGGGTGTGGGGACAGCACTGATTGTCCCTGACATGAAGGGAGAGGAAGAAGAGGGATCATGAGGTTGGGTTGCAGGGAGATCGAGGAGGGCTTGGGGGGAGGGGATGGGGGAGGACGGGAATGATCAAGCTATGAACTGTCATGTGCTGGAATACAATGCAGCCAGGATTTCAGCCTGTAAAAGCGGAAGGAAACCAATGCTGGTCATGCAAGGTATAAAGAAAATGAAATGTGGTTTGCTCTGTAAAAAAAAAAAAAATGACCAGCCACTAGACAGAACCAGCGAGCTGAACACAGCTGAGTCGTGGAGTCCAGCACAGGTGACAACAGAGAGGATGCCAGGATAACGGATCATCAACAGGGTACCCGGGAACCAACTAGCCTGAAAGCACAGACTGAGGATGTTGAGGTGAGGTCTGAAAGGAAAAAGCCAAAGGACTAGGTTATCCAATTTGATTGACCATCTGAGGGCTGCGTGGCAAGAGCGTGTTTAAGTGCAGAGCCAAAGCTGTGACCTACATGCATAGTAGGATGTACGCCGTTAGAACACAGGAGCCATGCTAATGTGTGTGCAGTAATTTAACTAAAACGTGTAATACAATGAAAGAAGGGAGAGGGAAGTCTCAAGAGACTTGGGTCCTTACCGATTGTAACAGAAAATGAGAGAGAATTAAAATGACCGGAATTAGAGACGGGATGTGAACATACCAGTTTGGATGTATAGAGTTGAGTACCAACAGAAACAAAGTAACTTGAAAATGGGTGTTCTGAGTGGTCATAGAGTGTGAGGACATTGATAGAACTTCCAACCCCAAAATGAGAGGCTGCAAAGATATCTCAATGAGTAAAGGTGCTTGACACTAAGCCTAGCAGCCTGCATTTGATCTCTGGGACCCATGTGGTAGGAAGAGGGAAATCCCATGACCTCCCATGTGTTGTCATGGCATGTGCATGCTCCCATCTCAAACACACACATATACCCAAATTAAAAAAAAAAAAGTGTCGATATATATATCCCAAACACACACACACACACAATAGTGTTTTTTCTTCCATATTTTATGTACATAATTCTTCTGTTCATTATGGTGAGTATATCGTTGCCTTAACACCCTCCTCCAAATCATATACTAGCAAAGGAATCTTTTTTCCTTGATTCTGTGTGTGTGTAGGGGGTTGGGGGTGCATGAATGTATGTGAATGAGTATCCCAGTGTACTTACCTGTGTGTGACAGACAGCAGATATCACGTGCCCTGCTCTATCTATCAATGGCTGCTTTGTTCCCTTAATAAAGTCTCTCCCCGTCCCCCTGGAGCTAGGGAGAGCCTCTGGTCTCCACACTCCACATCCTCTCTGCCTAGCTCTGGTGTAAGCAGTGCTGTGCTGGGACTGAACTTAACATCCTCGTGCTTGAGGGACTAGCCCTGTCCGACTGAGCCATCCCCCCTGATCACAAAGTTTGTTTTTGTCTCCTCATGCTACCTGTAATCATCTGGGGGCTCAGCTCTGCTCGGCCCCATTGAAGTCAGAAACCCGCTAGCTACGCTAATGTGTCTCATTAGCGGAGCTACCGCAGGGATGGAGGAGGGACAGCAGGGTATCTAAAGCAGCACCTGTCTCTCATTGTCGATGCGTGTACTTTGTGGGCCAAACTGGTCTCAAGGCTCCATCTACAAAAAGGTTTTTAGGGCCTTGAGGCAGTGAGTGAAAACCTGGGAAGACTGAGGCTAAGGGACTCTAGCTAGCCCAAGTGTGCCAAACATGGCTCTGGCAGGCCTCGTCCTCCCCCCCCCCTCATTCTTGCTAAAAATCATCAGATTGCATGAAGCTAGCCAAAGGTCCATTCCCTCATTTGGCCACCTCTTCCTCCCGAGGCTGACTATCAAGGTCCAGCCATCAAAGTACAGGAGTCCAGCAATCAGAAGCCCCCTTTGGCTCACCTTATTAACACGCCCGATCAAAATCAAGCAACTCATCCTAACACGGAGTTCCCTTTCACCTTTATAAACGGCATTTGCCTCCTTTCTACCCAGGTACAATCCTTTCCCCTTCACCCTCACCCTCTGTCTCCAGTCTCTGTGTCCTGTTCTCTGCCCCTTTGTCCCTTTGGGGCTAGTAAATCTGTGCAGAGAACTTGGTCTTGGGTGTTTTATGCCTGTACCAGTCCCCTTAGAGACAGCAGCTCTAATCATGACCACAGTATCCCTCATGGAGGTTTCCTAGTAAAATGATTTATTTTTAGCTAGTACTTTAATCGAACATGTGTGTGTGTAACGCACATGGAACACTTGCGTTATAAACATAGAAGTAGGGTACGGAAATAAAACGGCATGTCTTCATTTAAATGTATTGCATATATTTTAAATGTGCTTGACTTTTTCATGGCCATTTTATCCATTCTCTAAAGAAATGGTTTTTCAGAGCAGCTTCTTTCCCATGCATTTTGAAGCCCTGGGCACTCAATATTGAGCAGCACCCAGAGAACCCCCAGTTTCTGTGTGTCTTATCTAGGAAGCTAGTATTTGGTATAACTTGTGTGAAGATGGGTAAACTCAAACGCGTAGTGAAATGCATGCATCTAATTGCTGTGGGGTGGCAGATGCATGAGAATGTCGTGCACATGGAGAAGGGCTAAAAGCCCAGGCTGGAAGGACACTAGGAATTTTCAGGAAGGGCATAAGTAGTCTCTTTTGTGATCCAGGAGCCGCTAGAGGCAAGGCTGGGAGACACAGGGACTTGGGCGCCAAAGGATAGAGAGGGGAGGGGATGCTATGGTAGGCTGGAATGACGAGAAGGCTGGTGAGGCTGCAGGGGGAAGGAAGCAGACACAGGGTCATTGTGTGATTTTTCTGAGACACAAAGGTCTTGCTGGAGCCTACTGTCTTCTTCTTTTTTTTCTGTAAAACACATTATTTTCCCACTGTTTGAATCTAACCTCCTTGCGCCTGTCATCAGATGCTCAGCTGGGTGCTAGATTTGTTAAAATTGCTCTAATAGTTCTCCCACTAGCAGATTTGGCTACTAGAGAATTTCATCGCCAGCTGTTTCAGCATCACCAAAGCCCCCCCCCCAATGTGTTATTACAGAAAACAATGTATAGAGTTTTCTCTATTGAGAACTGACTACATTGGTGTAAAACATTTGCCTGATCTATTGAAAACATTCAAGGTCACCTTCATTTGAGATTGACTGCTTTTCTTTTTCTTTTGCAGGTAAGTTTGGATGCTTTTTCTTTTTCCTCGCGGAATGGAGGTATGGTGTTGATTTGATGAGAATTTTATTTAAATTCTGTTAACACATCACAACAGAATACACTGCTGTCGCTGCAGATTAGAAGTCATGTTGCTGGTTTATATTGCTTGGTTCAGAGGTCTTGTGTGTGAGTCTATGCAGTGTCTGTGTTTGGTTTTGTGCTTAAAGGATTGAGTAAACTGTCTGGCCAGGCTGTTGCTTCTGTGAATCTATGAAAAAATTAAATACATAAGAATGCTGATCAGGATTGCAATGAAAGTCAAATTTAAGTTAGAAAGAGAAAATAGATTCCCCTCTTGAAAAACATTATGAGAAGCTTGAATGAGCTATGTAGTGATTATTTCCAATAAGGAGAAGGAATGTCCATAAAAGCACTAGATATGACAAGGAGAGTATAAAATGCCACATGGACATAGGAAGACCTGAGATTTGAACCAGAAAAGTGGAGTCACCAGTCAAGCTCCCACATAGGTCTGTCAGCTTCTCATGGTGCCCTACACCATTATTAGTATATAAAATAAGCAATCGTGTAAAGATTGACTCAAACACTCTGTATTTGTTGTAGATGCTATACTGTGGGGCAAAAAAAATGCTATGTCTTCATCTAAATGTAAAATAATACTTTCTTTCCAAATGCTTTAAAATAGAAGTGTTGATCAGTTGTGTTCTGGCTAATCAATAATAGACGAATGCTGCAGTTTGCGTTTGTCGTGTCCCCAAAGGGCCATTGTATTGAGGAAGAGATTGATCTAGAGAGTAGTGGTAGAACCTTTAAAAGACAAATCCCTGCCAGAGTTCTTTGGGTCCTTGGGATGTACCCTTAAGGGGATGCTGGCACCTTGGGCCTTTTTCTCTTTTTCTTCTTCCTGCCAATGAAGTGAGTTGTTTTGTTCTCCCATAATCCCTCTGTGTGTGGTGGACGTCTCACCCAAAGTGTCGGAGCTAACTGGAGTACACAAGGGCCTCCCAAACTGTGAGCCTCAATGGACCTGAAACCTTTCCACCTCTGCTGGCTGTGCTAGGTACTGTGCTAATGGCAGGAAGCTGTGAGTACAGCACATTAACACGAATCTCAAAGCTCTTCAGGCTCTGGTCTTTTTGGGTGAGGCCTTATCTTACTTGGTCTATTTTGTTCCTCTGATGTAATTATATCAAAGTCATGGGAATCAAGTGTATATAAAACAACTCTGGATTCATTAAGTAAGCTAAAGGTTGGTCATTGAAGCAAATGTCATTTGACTGACTTAGAACTATCTGTTTTCACTAGTTGATAGAAAGGAATGAGATTTAAAAACATTCCAAAATGTTATCGCCTTAAACCTAATAACGAATTCCCTGGCACAACAATCAATGGTCAGTTGATACAAATAAAGATAGTAAAGGTTTTAATATCATCAGCTCAGAAGTCAATATTCAACTCTGCTGAGAAGAGAAAATGCAGTTATCCACAGACAATCCTCTATTGATGTATACCATGTGTGCCCATAAAACTTTATTCATCAAATTAACAGTGGCAGGCATGACAAGAGCTTTACTGAGGTAACATTCCAACTGAGGTGTTCTCTTTGAAATGAAGGATTTTCAAATGTAGAGTGACAAAACAGTGAGTGTGGCCCATCTGTATTCTCAGAGTTGAACTTCTCAAAGTCTTGGTGAATTTAAACACTAGAGGGCACAAAAGGATACTTTTAAGTCAAGGACATTTTGTAAGCACAACATTACAATTATGAAAAATGGCCTCAAGTAGAACCTTGTGACCTCAATGGACATAATTTGTCTGAAATGCTGGCCTGCAGCTCTTGTAACCTCACTGACCACAAGAGCTGGCAGCAGCTGACCACTCTGTGTTGCTCTAATAATAACCTCCTGGTTTTCTTTCTCTCCTTCATTTTTATTGCTCTGGGCTTTGTATAAAATATGGCGCAAATTAACTACTTACATGGTGGAATTTTTTTCCTAACTCATGGTAGAGGCATCACTGGCCTGTTGTTCTAGGTACTGACTTAAATTTGGTAGAGAGAAATTGCTCCTGTGTAGCACATAGAAATTTATTTAAATGTTTTATGTTATTTATGTGTTTCACAAATATTTTAAGGTTTAAATCGTGCATACAATTGTAGTATATTGCCTTAATTTTTGAACTAACTCAAGGTGTTTTTTCCTTAGAAAAACAATTAAAAATAATTAGCTGCCTCAGGCTTCAAAAATAATTCTATACTTTATTAATTTTACTTAAAGGGATTTGGATTGCAGAGATCTTTTGATGCATTAAGAAGATATGTGTTCAAAGATATTCATTCAAAATTAATTGTACTATCGATAGTTAATCCCACTGATCAAGATAAGACCATTACCACAGTTTAAAGTCAAATTTTAAGCAAGTTTTAATTAAATCCTGGCCAGGTGGATGGTCTCTGGCCAGGTTCACACCCAGGTTCCATGGAAATGGCCCCAATTCACAGTTCACAGTGTCATAAATATTTTCCATCAGATGCAATCAGTGACAAGCATACATCCTAATGTATGTCCTGCCTGTGAACCTCCCGCCTACATGTGATTGAGCACACCAGTGCAAATGGATCCAACAAACTTGTTTAGGGGAATGAAAACATGTGGTTTGTTATCTCCCATAAACAATAGCCTCCAGCATTTCAGGATCTTTTTGTCCTTGGGCAAGAGGCTGGCAGCTCAGAGACATTTTTGTTTCATGGATCTCTAAGGCACGGTAATTAAAACTTAAAATGTAACTTTGTCTCTCACAGATAATGTAAATTCATTATGAATATCCCATGTAAGCTAATATTTAGATAAATTTTGGCATTATATCAAGGCAAAGGAATTTCTTCAACCATTAATTATTTTTTTCAAATAAACTCAGATAATATGAGAAAGTGTCTCTTGTAAAATATGAACTAAAATAGAGCCTAAAATCAATCACAGACATTAAAATCTCAATTAAATGTTAAAATTAGATGTATAGATGCATGTGTTTACATATAAAAATGAAAATGAGCCAGGTTTCCAATTTAGTTCTACATATGGTTTCTTTTCTTTTCTTTTGTTCATTTCATTTTTCTGTATTTTCTGAACATTGTCTCATGAGTATTCATAATTTGCGTAAGACTAATATGTGTTATTCAAACAGGAACCCACTTTATCATTCCAACCTCTGTGTTTTGCCATGATTCTTAGGTCAGTGCTGGAAAAAGCAGCAGTGTATATGGCTGTATCAGAGACTATTTACATGGACACTTGTAGCTAAGCAGATTCACCGTGAGACTCAACTTGCTAATCCCAGAGAGGAGCGATTCCTCGTGGGTTCTATGTTGTAGAAGAGTTACCACACACTAAGCAGTGACAGGGGCCGGAGACCAGAGAGAGGAAACCAGGAAAGCAAGGGCCAGCTAGAAAGGTCTCAGGACTAATGTCTAGGGTATATTGTCCATGTACTCTGTATTAAGTCCTGGAAAGTGGCCAAGAGTGACAGTGTTTGCTTATGTCCCCATCTCTCTCTTCTCTCTCTCCTCCTCCCATCTTTCTCTTCCTTTTTTTGTCTTCCATTCACTCCCTCATTTTCTTCCTCCTCTCTCCCATTATGCATCTTTTTCCTTTAGTATATACCCTATGCTTGTCTTCCCTATGTATGGATAAATGTGCAGAGAAGCTAAAGCCAGGCAACAGGACAGCTAAGGACTATGCTAAATTGGACTTCTAATCCAAGAGTCTTTAAGAGTAGTCTGGCACAAAGAGGACAAGAAGTCTCATAATCACATTGGTAAAATGCTGTAAACTGTGTGACACAAAGCTTTGAGGGCGGCTGTTCTTGGTTTTGTTGTTTTTAAGCAACACAAACAATCTTCTAAATACATAGACCATTCTTACTTTTAAAACTCATTTGTAGAGCGTGAGTATTGTGAAGGCTTTGCAGGTTTGAGAGGTTGGAGAGGTTGATGAAGCAGTGAAAAGCCAGATCAGACGCTCACTAGCTGTGGAGGTTTGAAGGACATGTCCCGGGAGAAGTCTCTGGTGTTTGGATCCTCCATCCCCGGCTGTTTGGCACTGTTGGGCAGGCTCGGGAGGTTTAGCCTTGCGGGAGGAAGTCTATCACTGGGCAGGGACTTTGGGGTTTCAGACACCGTGTGAAACTCCCTGTTTTTTCTCATATGGGGCTCCAGGTGTGAGTCCTAAACCCTCAGCTTCCAGCTGCTCATGCCCTTATGCTGCTCCCATCATTACAGACCCTAACTCTCTGGAACTGTAAGCCCAATCAAACGCGCGGCCTTGGCAGTGGTGTTTCTCAGAGCTCTCCAAGTGTCAGTAATACACCAGCTAATGCCATCACACAACCATCAGAACAAACATACAGAGCTCAAGGCCGATGACATTCTTTGCCTTAGGTCTGTGGCAGCTAGGTGTCTGTGGGAGATTCCAAAGGATCTGTTTAGCTAATTGTCAGGAAGATGTTAGGTCAGGTACAGAGATGGTTATTAGGTGAGCTAAAGATAGCCCAAGGTGATTTGGCTCTGGATTTGGTACATTCCAAACCCTCTACAGTCACTGAAGTTTTAATCAACTCATCTATCTTGCAGAGGGTTTAGTGAAAAGGTTTACAGCCTCTTTCCAGGAACCTTTGTTCTCAGATCTTCAATGTCTTAGACTCTATGCCTTTTAGTTTTTTTTGTTTATTTGTTTGTTTTGTTTGTTTGTTTGTTTGTTTCACTTCCTTTAAAAAATTGAATGAATTGACATAAAGTAAAATGACTGATTTAAACAATCATTTGGACTTGTTTTTAAAAATCACTTTGGAAGCTAAGTGGTGGCAGCATACACTTTTAATCCCAGCACTTGGGAGGCAGAGGTAGGTAGACCTCTGTGAGTTCAAAGCCAGCCTGATCTACAGAGCAAGTTTCAGGACAGGCTCCAAAGCTACACAGAGAAACCCTGTCTCCAAAAACAAACAACAAACAAATAATAATAATAACACATTGGATATTATGTTTCTTTTATTCACAGTTGCCAAAGAGTTGTTTTTTGTTGTTGTTTTTGACTTTCCTGATAACTAAGATTGAGCATAGAATGGAGGCATTATCTCAGTGGATAAAGTGCTTACCCCATAAATGTGCAGATCACAGTTTGGGTCTCTAGCACCTGTGCAAATGGTGGGTGAGTAGTCTAAAGTCCTGCCTGTAATCCCAGCATTAGTGCGACAGAACTGACTGTCTAAACTGTCCCAGTGGGTAAGCTCTGTGTTCAGTTGAGACAAGCTGTCTTTCAAGATATAAGGTAGAGTGCAGCCAAGAAAAATACCTGATGTCAAACTTGAACTTCCTCACACATAGATATGTATCATCATGCATACATTCACCCACATATAAGAATACATATAAACACATACCATGCACATACATATATGCAAACATTATTATTAAACTTGGAGAAGTTATTTTTCAAACATTTAATAAAATGACCTGTGATTTTCTGTTACACTTACTGACGAACTGCATTGAGTAAGTTTCTGAATAGTAAAATAGATCTGCCTCCCCAGAATGAACTCAGTTGATATGTCGTGTCTTTTTATTTAATGACACATACCCAAACAAGTTGGTAATCTTACCATTCTTGTATCGAGTATACAAATCTAATGGTAATTACAATCCTGTCCATGGATTTTCTGGGTACAGTAGTCAAGGCTGGCAGTCATGATCTTCTAGAAAAAGGAGTCCATTGCTCCAAGCTCTTCTGGCTTTCAAGGCTTCCACTGAGAATTCTGCTGTTATTCTGAGAAGTTTTCCTTCACATGTAACTTGTTTGGAAACCACATTTGCAGAGGCAGCATGCTGTTTCAACTCTTGGCATACATACGATGATCCAATTCAAGGGTGGTTTGGGAATTAAGGGGGATCCCAGTGGGGGAGGTGCCCCATTCATGCATTCAACTGCCTGCTGCTTCTCTCTTTCATCTGGCAGCACAGCCAGCATCAGGCATAGCAGCAACTGCTCACCTTTCACAGTCTGCCTTAAGACAGGAACCAAGCATGTTCTCTGCCGTTTGAACCAAAATAACAGAAAAAGCACAGCTCCTCTGGGATGTATTGTATTATATTTCTTTTGCAGGATGCATCCAGAATTTGCTACCCCACCCCAATCAAGCATTTATCCAGGTATGCCATATCATTCAAATCAAGATTTTTCACATACGATTAAAATTTTTATTCTAATGAAAGCCAATCCAAACAAATAAAACTGCCTGTAATTCTATCATTACTCAAATGGTAATTTCTGTTGAGTGGCCATCACATGAAATTTTAGGCGACCAATACATTTTCAGGTGCCGTCTTTAAATATATTAATACCTCATAAATAGGTGGCTCTCTGTTTTTCATTTTTTTCTTTAAATTTTATTCTTGAGAATTACACACAAGTATACAGTGAGATATGATCACATTTACTACCATTTTCCCCTTCCAACTTCCACTGGATCCCCATACGCCCCTCCCAACTTCTTTTACTTTTATTTATATGCACATATAACTCATTAAGTTAATCAATGCTGTCCACAAGTGTTGGCCACTCCCTCAAGCATGAGGAGCCTATCAGTGGCTACATCCTTGAGAAAGAGTTAACTCTCTCTTGCATCCTTGAGAAAGAGTTACTCTCTCTTCCACGTAAAGAATCAGCTATCCATAGTTACTCAGTTGGGCTGAACATGGAGAACACCTCTCCAAATCTATGGCGATGTTTTGGCTGGCTTGATACTTTGTGATTCTTGTACCGATGACACAAGATGCTGTGAGTTCATGAGCACAGACCATGCTGTGTCTAGAAAACAGCGTTTCACAGCGCTCTTCCCCATCCTCTGGTTCTTACACATTGTTCCTTCCTTGTCTTCAGTGGTATTTGCTGAGCCTTGTTGGGAGTGGATGGGTGATACAGGTATCCTGTTTAACGCTAAATACTTAGTCCCTTCTAGTTATGAGTTTCTCCATTGGCTGCTTGCCCTACTGTCAAAAAAAAAAAAAAAAAGCTTCTGCAAGCAAGACTGACACAACCCAGGTTTCTGGGTATAAGCATAAGTATTTAGCTGATAATTTGACAACTTTGTCATTTAGCAAAAGTACAAACCTGGTTCTACTCTAGGGCCTATGATCTCTGATCTCCCCAGCTATGAGCTCTTGACCATGTTACAGTACCAGGCATGGAATTCCCTCCTATGGAGCAGACCTCAAATTAGAAGTCAGTTAGTGACCGCACCCCCCCCCAACAGCCATGTCATTAATACACAGTAGGCTTGTATTGCCTGGCAGGTTGGTATTACAGTGTGCAAGTAGGTACCAGCACTGGACAAGCCCATTGATAGGCGCACCCCCAACCCCAGTCCCAGGCAGCCTGCATAGCATCTTTCAGCACTATGACAACTAGCCAAGAGAGGGCAAATCTTCTCATCAGTTACAGACTGATTTCTTTATATCCTGCTGGCTCTAAACTTTTTAAGATAAAAAGGCAATATTTTAGCTTTAGTGTTGTTTGCAATTTTCAATGTTCAAAACTTTGTTTTGTAAAATGAACAAAAACATTTATTAGAGGAAAGATTAAATGTCGCACATAGTTGGGATAAACGTAGATGCTGATTTACTATTTTGTAAAGTTCTTTTCAGGACATTATCATTAAGAGATGCAGCTATATGGATAATGTTTGCAAATATTTAAGAATTATTAATTTCTTTAGGTGTGTGTGTGTGCTTGCATGCACGTGCATGTGCGTGCGTGCAGTGCGTGCGTGCGTGCGTGCGTGTGTGTGTGTGTGTGTGTGTGTGTGTGTGTGTGTGTGTGAGTGCCCATGTGCTGATCAGAAGACAACTTGGAGGAATTTATTGTCTCCTTTCACTACATAGATCTTGGGGAATGGAAATCAAGACTCCAGATTGGTGGCAAGGGCATTAACCAGCCGAGTTATCTCTATGGTCTTTCGGTATATATTTAATAATATCACTGGTTCTGAACTGTCCTCATTGGCACCCACTGAAGGCCTGGATCTTCATTTGAGTGAATAAAGGGAAGCAAATGCCCTGGGTGGTTCAGAGGCAGACAGAGAAGGACAGCTGCAAAACCCTGTCTTCACTAGGGGGAGCTGTGTTAACATCCAGGGAGCTCTCTCTCTCTCTCTCTCTCTCTCTCTCTCTCTCTCTCTCTCTCTCTCTGTGTGTGTGTGTGTGTGTGTGTATGTGTGTCTCTCTCTCTCTTCCCCCCCTCCCTCCCTCCCTCACTCTCTCTCTCCCTCCCTCCCTTCCTCTCTCTCTCTCCCTCTCTGTCTCTCTGTGTGTCTCTCTCTTTTCCCCTCCCTCCCTCACTCTCTCTCCCTCCCTCCCTCCCTCCCTCCCTCCCTCTCTCTCTCTCTCTCTCTCTCTCTCTCTCCTTCTCTGTCTCTCTGTGTGTGTGTGTCTCTGTCTCTCTCCCTCTCCCTCTCTCTGTCTGTCTGTCTCTCTCTGTCTCTGTCTCTCTGTCTATCTGTCTGTCTCTCTCTCCTTCTCTGTCTCTCTGTCTCTCTCTCTGTCTCTGTCTCTCTGACTATCTGTCTGTCTGTCTCTCTCTCTCCTTCTCTGTCTCTCTGTCTGTCTGTGTGTGTCTCTCTCTCTTTCCCCCTCCCTCCCTCACTCTCTCTCCCTCCCTCCCTTCCTCTTTCTCTCTCTCTCTCTGTGTCTCTGTCTCTCTCTCTGTCTCTCTCTGTCTCTCTCTCTCTCTGTCTCTTTCTCTCTCAAATTTCTCTTCAGCCCTGGCAAATCCAAGTGCTCAGTTTCTTTCTGTCCTCTGCCTCATCCTTACCACAGCTGCTAATCCATGTCTGGGAGCTTGTCTGCTCTTCCTTACAGTTCTGCACACTTCGCCATGCTGCTTCTAATTTAATTTCACATCACACCACTGTAGATGCTAAGTGATGGGGGCGCCTGCCTCATATCTGAGCTCTTCTCTCAGAACCTTTAACATCTCAGCAGCATGTGAAATGTCTATGAGAAATGGTTAAAGATGGACCCAAAGGTCCTTTGTTCATGGCCTTTGGTGGAAATCTATTTAAAACTCACAGTGAGGGGAAAAAAGCAGCTGTGAAACTCAAGGTTTTATTAATATGTATCCAATTTTATCTGTTCATAACAGTAATTTACAGTAGATGTCAGGGAAGTGACATATAAAATTTCTACAATTCTGTTGCCCAGGAAAAAAAAAAGTCAATATTTTTATGCCTATTTTAATCAGCGAGTTTTAAGTAGTAAATGATTTTCAAGATTCTACTTTTATTGTCATTTTGATAATTAATACACTTCTTGACAAAGCATTTGCAATGTTTCCGATACATCATGCTGAGCAGCCTTACTGAAGCTTGCAAGCCCACATCCTTCAGTGTCCCTCAGAAGTCAGCAGTCTGCAGTAGGGATGTTCCTTATCCCTCATCAGCACAGCTGAGAGCTGGGCAGCTTCTTCTGAAATCGCCAAGTCCCTGATCTTTTACTGGATCCCTTGGCAATTAGACGACTCCAAACAGGCTGAGCATACTCACATTGGGGGATACTGGCTTGGGTTTCCCCTGAGTCTTGTGACGCCTTCTAAGCACAACCTGCACTTCTCACTGCCGAGGAGACACCAAGCTGACTTGTAGAATAGAACAAGATAGATTGGATGCTTTTCATTTCTAAAGAAAACAGAAACAACAACAAAAACCCTATATGTTCATAGTGAGCCTAACATTTATACCACTTCACATAAAAAAATAACAAAAGTAAAAGAAAAAATAGCATCTACAGAAACAATCATTCTCATTTATTGAAATGTCCCTTATTGTGTGAACTTTTAGGGAATATTTGTACAATATCAGCAATGGAAAATTCCCATTTATCCACTACCCGGTAATTACTGACTCAGTATTTACCAAGAACTTCCCTGTATCACACAGTTCAAAAAGGATTTTATCTAAGGAAAAACCTGGAATTAAATCACAGAGTAGGAGCTTTTTATCACTTAGCTGGCTATGGATGTCTAAAAGTTAAAATCTTTGTGTGTATTTTTAACATGTAGTTATAATTGATTTCTTTTTCCCCTTTTTTTTTTATTTTGTAGCACATAGGGAGGGAGTGGGGAGGAATGACACATTATCTTTGTCTGAATAAAGTGCAGCCTTTAAAATGGACTCCATAAGAAAGGATGGAAAATTATAAATTATGTTCAAGATAAGGTACAATTCACAAGTATTATTAATTTTATACTCTTAGTTACTGTTAAGTTTCTGTGATAAGATGCTGGGCAAGGCACGTTAAAAAGAGTTTATTGAAATTTACAGTTTCATAGTGTTAGATCCTACAGGGAACATGGCTGCAGGCAGGCAGGCAGGCAGGCAGGGACGGAGGCAGGCAGGCGGGCGGGCATGACATTGGAGCTGTAGTTGAAGCTCACATCTTGAGACAAGAACCACCAGGAGGCAAAGACAGAGATGGCTAACTGGGAATGCCTGGCCTTTTGAAACTTCACAGCACACCCGCAGTGACATACCTCCTCCAACAAGGCCACACCCCCGAATCCATCCCAAACAGTACCACCAGCTGGTGACTAAATACTCAAACATTAGCCTGTGTGGGATGGGGCATTCTCATCCAAACCGCCATATCATATATATTATTATAACACTAGACTCAGGTCCACTATAATGATTACCTGTTGGAAATAATCTCCCAGAGGTGGAGTTTAAGAGCTAAATTCACTGAATACTCCCAGAAAAATTCCTTCGCTGTTTTGAATATTCTCATGGGATTATTTTGCAAAATAAAATTTTTTTTCAACCACATTATAAATATTTAGTCTCAACGAGTTCGCTGTTCCCATGAGCTCCTGCTTCAGCTTCTTCTAACCTCTTCTGGTCCTCTGAGCCATACTAAAGGCATGCTTATTGCTGCTTTATTTGTAAAAGCAAGATGTAAGTGTTCAGTTGCGAGCACTATTGGTGCCTTCAATTGCTTTGTTTCAGGTGGTGGTGGGGACAGTGAGTGGGTGGTGCTGGTGTGGTTCTGCACAGTGCGGAGTTTGCCATTACGTGTCTTAGAGATGTTCTCCCAAGGTGGGATTCTGAATTCAAGTGTCTTGGAGGGGACCCGGTCTCTGTGCCTTCAAACATTTAGTGTTGAACTAAATTCAAGATGGCTGTCAAATAAGAGCTTGTGAATGTGTAACCTCAATGCTTTTTCCCCAATGAAATGTGATTTTAAGATAAGTCTGCCAGGGGGCAAGCATTTGTCCTACCCAGGAGCTTGTTTTTAATGTTGGTGACCCGAAAACCCCAGTCTCTCATATGTTAATAGAAATGGCTTAACCTCTAACATTTAGCTGGGGTTTTCATCCAGGCCCCAGACTAGGACTCAACAGACTAGGAAAGGCATTGAACTTCTCTGAAAAAGTAAAATAAAGCAAGCAGCAGCATGGCGAACAAAACCCAGAACCTTCCCTGCTGCCTCATTAATGGCCTGATTGTGTCAAGGTCCATTGTATATCTCTTGGGAGGTTTTGAGAGAAAGCTAGAAAACACCCCTCTAAGTTTTGTTTGTCCTGTGATGAGATTAAAAGAAAAATTAGCAAAAATGAATGATTATATTTGACTCTAAATCAGATGTTCAGATTTCTTTTTTAGCCTTTGGAGAACTGCAACCATTGCCTCTACAAATTAAATTTAAAAAAAAAAGGGGGGGTGTTTCTGTTTCTCTCCCATGTTGAAAATGCAGGGTGATGAGCAGTAGACACAAGGCTGAATCTTGTATTCTTCTTGAGGTGTTCCTCACAAAGGCTTCCTTCCCAGCTCCATCTCTGGGGATCCACTCAGTCTCTGCCTGCAGCCTCAGGACCACCCCAAGGGGTGGTACCCAGTCTTTTACCAGGATTTAGGAATTCTAAGAGCATTTGCCAGAGAGAAAACCCATGATCTAGAGATAAACACAATGAACGTGTACTCATGCATCTGCCATATATTAATTTGGGGACAGTGGAAACGTAAATAAGCTCTCAGAGCCTCAGTTTCTCCATCTACGAAGTGTTGATAATAGTGGCTGGCTTAATTGTCCACCTATGTAAGATTAGGTAACTGTTACACATGATATCTGGTCCTACCCCTGTGAAAGTCTAAAGCTTTCTCCATGATTTACTGCTCCTTCAGGAGGAACCTTGTCTCATTCAATACTCACTCTCTAGGCACAATAGATGGTTAGTTTCTGTAGTGAAAGGGACCTTAGTTTTAACCTTATATCTTCTGCCTGTTAGTTTTATGTTCGCAGGAACAAATTACTCAGACTTCAAGAACCTCCATTTCCTCTGTGATAAAATAGAATAAAAGTAAGTAAAAGTCCAGAGATTGATTATTAGGGGTTATAGAACATATATCATGCTCTTATCACAAAATAAGTAGAAATTAGTTACTCTGATGGTAGGACAAGAAAGCAGAGAAAAGTCATTCTGACATCGTGGTGATATTTGTGTCAATCAGTGCTCACGGTGTATCAGGGTGGAGAGTGGTCTGCAGAAGACAGGTCGGCATCGAGGGATCAAGACCAGGAAAGTTTCTGACCATCGACTCTATAAACAGTGGATGGAAAAAAGTCCCGCCACCAAAAAGAACACATGGGATTGTTATTTAGCGATTGCTGGTATTTGAGTTCTTTTTTGTCTTATTCCTGAGGGAGCAATTTTGCTTCGCAGCCCGGTAATGCCAAAAATTGTTTTCTCTTGTTAATTAACATGGCCCAGAAATGTGGGAAGAAGCCACTTCTGGCCTCATTTTGTATGTTGCCAACTACTGAGAAGTATAGTCAGGTTCCGGGTTGCAAATGCTTTACCAGTTAGACAGCCTGTCTTCAAATCCCATACATTTCCAAATAAAAACAGAAAATGGGGATCTTCTTCCATTTGAAACATAGCATTTGAGCAACTGGGAAACATCCCACCAGCTAATTCTGATGCCACCCTTCACCCCTTTGTTTTGTTTTTATTCAGTCTTTGTAAATAAGACACAGAGAGTCTAGTATTGCAAATAAAACATTAACCTTCTAAAACTTAAAATGCTTTTAACAGGATTAAAGCACATTCTACTCCTTTCCTAAAAACTTACATTGCTGGTGGTACGTGGCGTGGTGTGTGTGTGTGTGTGTGTGTGTGTGTACGCGTGCCTGCATGTGTGCGAATGAGGGCATGTGCTTAGGATACTTTTATGTAAATTACCATTATACTCTGCAAAGGCCCTGCAATCATAGTGGATGTGTTAGGCATTGAAACTCAGCAAGGTCATGTAACACATTATGAGCACGTCTGTTGCTCTAACGTCAGGTCAGTTTCCTTGAACTTCCCCTGAGCATTTGCCTGGTGGTGGTTCCTTTTCAAATAAAATTCCGTAAGGCACTCTGGTAATAATTGTTTAGTTGTAATAGTGGTAGTGATTTTTCCGACTTCATTATTTTATTTTGTGTTTTGATTTTTTTTTCAGGAAAGGGAAGTAATTAAAATTACATTCTCTCTCTCTCTCTCTCTCTCTCTCTCTCTCTCTCTCTCTCTCTCTCTCTACACACACACACACACACACACACACACACACACACACAGTGCTCTTATCTGCTGAGCTATATCTCCAGCCCTTCTTCCGACACTATTTAAGTATTTAGGAGTTTCATTGTCTTAATCTCAAAGGCTTGATGTAGTTATCTTTCAAATTCCTAGATCATTTCTATATGTACTTCATTATAGGTGGAGACCTTAAGTAAAGTATTTGACCCACCACCAACAGTGGAACTGATCCTTTATTCTTATATTTAAGCATGCCTTTTGCTTATTGTTTTACATAGTCCTGTCGACCTCTGCATTCCAATGGCAATTTATTTATTTGCATCCTGGGAGGTATGAGAGAGTAGGGATGTATTCACAGTGAACTTAAGTACAGACCATGCTCTCTTAGTGCCCTCAGCTGCATTCTAGCACATAAACTAACTGGTCTCTATTTCAGAACATGGAGTTATTGACCTATAAGTCAGCTAAACTCACAAGACAAATAAGCTAAGTGAAATGCCTCTTGCAAAATAATGCTAAGCTTTTCTTTGAATTGTAAAACTTCCATTCACAGATATATACTATCATTGATTATCATAAGCAACTAATATAATAAAGCCTCTTTATAAACCACAATACCTGGTCTTGAATGGATATTAGTTTCGATAAATGTACCAGAGAGTTGTCAAATTTCCTTTTGCTACGTGCCTTTGAAATTGATCATCCTCTGGAAATGCAATTTTTATTATTTTATTTTTAATTAAAATATGATTAAATCACTTCTCCCCTTGCCCTCCCTCCCTCCAGCTCTTCTGCTGACATCTTCCTGTCCTGGGACCCCATCTATCTCCCCCTCATTCTTTCTCAAATTGATGGCCTATCTTTTTCTTTATTGTTATGCTTATAAAATGCATGAATATATAGTATAACCCGAGCACCGAGTCTTTTCCTTTTTCTGTGTGCATGTGATTTCAGAGCTCAGCGCTTTGTACTGGACAGCGGAACAAGAGGCTCCTCTCAGGGAGGGAGGCAAATTTGCCTTCTGGCAACAGGTGTTATTTTCCCATCGTTCTTTGACTGGGCTGGAACCCTCCACACTAAGGTATCCATTGCTATCGTCAGTGTACATGTCTTGAAAGCCAAACATCATACTACTACTCTCATCAGAGGTAGCTGACAGTTATAAAGCGAATGTTCACTTCTGTCATTTCTAGCTTTTGAGTCTGTGAACAACAACTATTTCAAAATGAGTCATTATCCTGAAACCCCTTTATCTGACCCTTCTGGCTTCCTGAGGCAACATATTTCAACATGCCACAGCCCCACTAATGTAACTCTGCTTCTCTAGTCTACTTCTCATGCCCTAACACTCTCCAATCCTGCTCACTCATGACTTGGTATGCAAGCAAATGAATCCATGTGTGTTCACATTCAAATTCTCCCACATCTGTAGTTTAACTTAGGGTGGCTTGATCCTCTAAAGGAAATCCTGAGTTTTGGGGTTAGACACCAAAACCCAAAATCTTACCTGTCACTGGCAGCATCTGGAATCTTGGAACAAGAGATCAAAAAGAAAAAAAGGGGAAGCCTTATTCAGAACTCTGAAGAATATAAGGTTTAAGTCACCGCAGAAGGTGGGTATGTGGAGGAGATTTGGGGTGTGTTAGGAATCATGTGGGTAGCACATGAATCAGCCATCTATTGGGGTGAGTTTAATCTGTAGCTAGCTTTTGTTTTTTGAGAATTTCATGCATGAATACTGTGTGTAACAATAAGATTTAAAGAAGAAAAGGCTTGGCTTTGTGAAATTAATTCAAATATTTAAAGTTTTCAGTTCTCTTTCTACCCTTACACATAGGGAGTGAAAAGTTACAAGTTGCTGGCAGGAGTTTAAATACAGAAAGATATGTGCTAGAAAACGTGCTGTTTGTTGTGGTTTGAAATTCCAATTGCCTAAATCCTCACATCTGTGGAGTAATGCCAGTCCCTAAAATCAGTATTGAAGTTTGCATTTTAAAATGTAAATTTAGGAGTGGGTATGGTGGTACATGCCTTTAACCCAGTACTTGGGAAGCAAGGTCTCTATATTTCAAGAATAGCCTGGTCTACATAGCAAGTTATAGGCCAAGGTGTGTGTGTGTGTGTGTATGTGTGTGTGTGTGTGTGTGTGTGTGTTGGTTTGGATTAAAAGATAATTTTATTTACAATAAGATAAACCCTATGGGGGAGAAAAAGTGACCTCTAGGCTCTGTGAGTTAAAGTTGTTGTCACCAAACCTCATGACGTAAGTTTAATACCCACAACCCGCATGGTGGGAAGAGAGAGAACCAACTTCCTCCTCCCACTTATCCTCTGACATGTGTGTGCTGCACACATACCATGCCTGCACACAAATAAAATTAGTGCACTTTTGAAAGCATAAAAGTAAAACCATGACCACAGGTAATCTGGGGCTCAAGAGCTTTCTGTGTGCTCCAGACAGCAGTCACGACGCTCTTTCCCCTGCAAAATGTAAAAGCGCCTGTAAAGAAAAAGATTTCAATTTGTTGGTGAAAGACGAGAATATGACTGGGAATCCTATTTTTGTGTGTTCCCCTTCTCCCTCTGTACCCGGCCTTCTCTTCCCACCCCCCTCCAGGATTCCCCCTTCCCGAAAGCTGACAAGTCAGCTAGCTCCCTGCACTGCCTTGCTTTATTATCATACAAACCCATTCTGAACAACGAAGTTGTCACCTATGTGGTGCTGTTATAGGTGGGGCTGCACTGCCTAAAAGCCATCCCTAGGTGGAGATCCATAGATCCACGGGAACAAAGTGACAACTGTGGAATTTCACACGAGAAGAACAAGACAGGTGGCCTAGGTCTGGACACCTCCTTTGAATCCTAGGACCTGCCTTCCTAGCATGAACTAAAAATGCTTGCCTAAGTGTACAAAGGCCATTTGTTAGTTACTAAAACATTGCAGGTTGACCCGGAAGCCCTTGCTCAGATTGGAACTCGTTAACTGCTAGGTTGTTGAGGTTCCAGGCAGCTGTCGGTCACCTACTCTCTCGGAGTGTGCAAGTCAGGTACCAAAGGCATGTAACCGTCCAAGTGTTTTGTCTTGCACTTCTCCCAAGCATGTAGCTTTTTCAGAATCTCCCTACTGGGCGGGATGCTATTGTGAAAAAATGAGCATCTTGTTTAATTTAGTATCTTAATCTTTTTGTCAGAAATCATGCAACCATTTTGGTCTATAGGAATGAGTGTCAGGAGTCTTTAAAATGGGCAGGCATGGAGTGGTCCCTTAGGACAACTGGCCAATTTCGTCCAGCCCCGAGGGGGTTAACCTCCTTCCAGAGTTCTCCAGGCTTCTGTAATCTTACCCTGGATGAGTGGAGCTCTGCCTTGTTTTACAATAGAGGTCAGAGGCAGGGCAGTGCTTTGACGGGGACTGATGGAATTATGCTGTGTTGTCAACACTGAATACCACTGGCCTATGGGAGGTGATGACGACACCAGACATCAGGGTCCCTTGACTCCTTGAATACATCTTGAAATATATGTGTCCCTGCCACACACTGGACTCATAAGCCATGCAACTGAACCCTGTTCTGCTTTCATCATTTCTGTGTCTTGAAAGAGTTGTTTTAAGGGATCTATTCAAGAGTGAAGAACTGTTTCTAGGGGACAGAAAACAGACAAGAAGACATTGATCTGTATCGTCAAAGTCACTTACAGCTCACTCTGCAAGGTGACCCAGTGCCTTGTCTTTGAGGGAGAAGTTGCCAGAGGGACTGAAAATGATGGCCTGTTTTCTTCTCACACTGGCTGGGAGGGAGGTGATGGTTTTTAAGAATTACTAAGTCCCTGTGGAAGGCTTGCTAATCGTGACATTCATCCATGTTTCTTAAGAGAATATGGAATCAGGAACCTGACTTTGGTAGCTAATTTTTGAAGTGTAACACTCTGGTAGCTAATTTTTGAAGTGTAACACTCCTTGTCAAGTTCCTCAGTCATGGGATGTGTTTACTTTTTTCCTTAGTGACACCCTTTGGTCACTGTTTTTTTTTTAACATTCACACTTAACATGAAGTCAACCCATCTGAATCATGCCTACTCGTTTGTGTGTCTACTCATGTGTCGGGGGAGGGGGGAGATATGTTTTGCAGGAGTTGCATGAGTCTGTGCTATTTAATCTGCTCTACATTTGAAAGCAAATTTTCAAGGGAGTGTTTCTCACATTCATAATGAGAGAAAGTCTGGGTGAAGCAAGCTCTGTGGCAAAGGGCAAGTGTCACACAGCAGGAAGTGCTGGCCACCCTTTCCAGCCCTGCCTCAGCCAGCCTGCCACCTCTCTGTCAGCACACACCACCACCACTCTGAAGAAATGCTCTCATTCAGCCACAAGTGCCTCTTACAGCTTGGAGGGCCCTCCCGCCCCAAGATCCTGGACTAGCTCTGACGTTCAACTGTCCCTGTGGATCTTGGCAACCTCTTTACAAATGGCTTTTGTTTGGGATCCACTGGGAGTCACAGTGCCAGGACCATCTCCAAGAACTAGAACAAGATTGCGTTTCTCAAAGTCCTACAGGTATGGCATTTTCCTTCGGGAGCAGGGCACCTATTTTCATCTGCTGTAGGTTCCTTGTGAGTAAGCTTTGCAGGTCAGCTTAATTTACAAGGTTGGTTTAATTGTCAGCATTTGAAATAGGAGCTGAGTTATTGTAAACATTCGAAATAGTCATGTTCTGTGTGTGTGTGTGTGTGTGTGTGTGTGTGTGTGTGTGTGAATCTCCTGAAGTTGAAGGAAGTTGCCTAATTCTCAGAGCTCATTCTGAGAGGTGAGGGTAAACTTTGCAAAGCATCCCAGCTTGCTCAGATCTAGAATAAAGCAAATGTGTCCATTTGCCTAATCAGTGACCATCTTTGAAAAACAGCCTTGCTGAACTGTAAGATAATTCTCTAACTACTGAGAACACTGTCTGTTTTAAGGAAAGCATCAAACAACAGCCAGAAAACCACAGACACATGATTTACAGGGTAAAGCCCGCATTGAAAAGCTGACGCTGACTCTGTGGGCCACATGATGATTCACTTAAAACCCTGACCCGGAGGGTGAGATAACGTAAATTCCAAGTTAACAGTGCACTAATCTTATATTTCCAATGATTCCTCTGGAAACCATGTACAGACTGTCAACCACATGCCTGCTACAAATCGTCAACTTTGTTCTCCAGTGAAGGTTAGTTAATTTTAACCAAATACCTGGCTGTCCTGCTGGAAGCAAATGCGGCAACAGCAAACAAAAGTGAAATTATTTGCATAATCTTAAGAATGGGTCTTTGTTATTTAGGTCACCCATAAAAAAAATTAGAAAGCGCCAAGCTTATGGAGTATGCACTATTTTTGAGTTAAATCGTGTTATACATCGTCCACAGGAAAAAAAATATCTTAAGTTTGGATTAAAATATCAATCAATGTGTTACTTGCTTAAAACCAGAAAAGGTTTTTTTTTTTGTTGTTGTTGTTTTCTGTTTTGGTGTGTGTGTGTGTGTGTGTGTGTGTGTGTGTGTGTGTGTGTGTATGTGTGTGTGCTATAAAAGTCCAAGAAAGGAAACTACAGAGATCTAATACTAAATCTGTAGGCAAACACTGACAAGAAAAGGGATTCCCAGAAAAATGTGTAGGGAGTGCTTTCACTAGCTTCCATTAAGAAAAACAAAACACACGTGCTTGTCTTAATGCTGTCAGTGTATGGAGATGTTGAGTTGAATGTTAGAAATCATATGCGATGAGCATCGTGTGTCGAGGAACGGGACTTACTTGCTCATTATTGTCATCCTACACATGGTTACATGTCACTGCACTCTCAGCTCTGATTATCACAGTCTCGAACATCACTGTGCATGTGTCCAAGGTAAATGAATGGCTTCGAGGTTTTTCTCACCTTTCAGACTCAAAAGCAAGCTCTTTTGTGCCATAGATGTCTACCTGGTCTACCTGCTGAATAGATAGAGTGGGAGAAAGCGGGGACTCAGTACACTGAAGAAGCTGAGATATCTTTTTGAAAAATGCAGAGTTGAGGTTACACTTGATTTATAAATAATTTATAAATGTTCCCCCTTTTCTATCAAAGACATAGGCATTTCCTTGGTCAAGCTCTGGCCCTTTCTAAATATGTGTTATGGTATAAGTGAAGATGGGCTCTCCATTATCTATGTCCCACACTTTAGTTCTTGCATGCTTCATTTGTAAGAAATTGGAGGTTGACGATAGTGTCTCTGATAGCCATCAAGGTCCAGTTCCTCTGGGAGACCTGAGCAATTCATCACTCATGCATTTCCTCTTGACTTGAAGCAAGTCCTTGCATAATGACGAACTGAACTTTCATACGCACTGGGTTCATTGTTGTGGGCCCCATATTCTTCCCAGCAAGAATGCAAACAAGTTGAAGTGTGACTTCCAGGTAGGATGTGGCTATGTTTCCTTTCCTGGTGTCACTGGCTACTGTCAGTAACCCACTCTTATGCTTACACCTTTTACAACAAATTGTGTGGAAGGATAAGGAGCTAGGAATGCAGTTGGCTACCCTAAGAGTCATCTCAGCTCTGTAAAAGATTACACATGCTGCCACAGTGCTACATGAGAATGGAAATCATGCCTATCATATATCTTAACATCGGAAGCACACTGACTGTACACTGCAAGTCACTGTCTATCTGTAGATGCACACAGACACCCCAGCACAGTGTGCATATATGCTTACATGATAGCTCAGTTCTACCTCATAGCCTTTCTGGAAGTCAAAGCAATGAACCATTTATTGAATACTTTTAAGTCTTACTTTAATTTCAAAACACTTCATGAATTTTCTCATTTTCTTTTCAACATACAATATTCTTTAAAACAAACTTCTCTTGGCCTTTAAGAGGTGTTGGATATGATTCCACTCTTGAAACAACTGAAGGACCTGGCCATTAGCCATTATTTCTTCATTAGATTTCTCCCAAGTGAGATTTTTTTCCCTGGGGGGCAATACTTACATATTCTGTACTAATTCTCAAATATGCCCAGTACACTATCACTTTCTTCTTTGAATATCAAATGGATACTGATACAGGATGCAGAGTGGCACACCCAGCACTAAACTCAAATGCATTTCTTTGGCTCCATGACAGTATGCAGGCTAAAAGAGAGGCACATTTGTGAGGCACAAAATTCCCAAGGGCTAGAAAAGCATGTGTGTATGGTGAGTATGGTGCCCCTGCGAATAAACCCTTAGATAATTATGCACTGTTCAAAATGACTTGAAATTCGATTTCAATGGTGACAAGTCTTATGAGCAGCATACATTTTCAGAAAAAGAACAAAATATTTATATATAGCTTTTTAAAGTAGGTTTAAGTCCATACAAAATCTGAAGAAGGGCTTCTATCCTGAGAACCAGCAAGGAAGGAGAGACCACTCAAATTTGTCCTCTGACCTCTACAACACACACACACACACACACACACACACACACACACACACACACACACACCACATAAATAAATGTAATAAAAACATTATTTTAATAGAGGAGATAGTAGGGAAGAAAGGCAGGGCACAGGAGTGGAGGAAAAAGAAGGAAGGGAGGGAGTATGGGAGGAGGGAACAGAAGAGGGGATTACATAATCATGACCTTTCCTCTGTGGATTCAGAATGGAGTGCCAAAAGTGTTTAAAGCCATAGGCTCACTGTCAACATCAGGGAGCTGCTTGGAAAGGTGACTTCTGTTTTCAAGGACACTCACTGATTACCCCCTAGGCTGTGACCCACCTCCCTAGAGAGGCCTTTCACGTCTGTTTTGGAAATGAGAGAAGACTATGCTAAGTTTCTGAACATGATATGAGTGATTTCGTTTACCTATTTAAAATTAGTATCTTGGAAAATGGGGTCAGGCGGACCATGGCGTGAGGAGCTAGCAATGATTCAAGGGACAAGCTTTGAAACTCAGCAAACTGGAGAACACCTGGAAATATTCCTGCTTTAAACAATGGTAGTGCTGACAGTTACAGCGGCATTCCAGAAAGCAGTGAAAAAGAAGTTGCTGTTATAGAGATCGCCTTGTCTTCCTTCCGGAAGAGATGGTAAGGCTTTCGTCTCATGACTTCTCAGAAAGGGTTGTTCACAGGGACATTTCACATGGTGGCATGGGTTGGGTGCCATGCAAATAGAAGCCTGTTGATGGAACAGCCAAGTGTGGCACAGAGGTGACTGGGTAGAGACACAGGTCTCACAGAAAATGCCTTCTGGCTGCCCGCATCTCCCCACCCCTGTACTGGTAGGGGTTGTGAGGTACTCCACAAAACTAAAATTCTCAGAAAATAGCTGAAACTCGATTTTGCCAATTATTTCAACATTTTTTTTTCTTTCATTCCCTGGAATTTTAGCAGAATTGCCAAGACAGTAATTTGTTAAACACATTGAGCTCACTGGACCCTCTTGTCACCGGGCTAGTAAGGAAATACTTTACCACCACACAGCGGCACAGGATGATGCAGGCTGCCCAAGACACAGCTGGTCTTGGGCTATGAAAAGATAAGGTAATAGCCCTCTCAAGCTTGAAAACTTTAATTTCTGAAAGCACCCTCTTGGCCCTGAAAAGCAGGCTCCCATCTGTCCCTTGGGACTGTGGATTTCACTGCAGCAGAGGTGAGCACAGCTGGTGGGGAAGCCCACAGTCTGTGGCTCTTCTATGGCTCTTACTATACCTAACACACAGACAGGAGTCGGCAACTACGGAAACAAAGTTGTGGGAGTCTGCCTGGAAACACTGGCTGCATCCCTCTCTCAGGGAGGGAGTGAGTACCACCAGCCAATCAGTAGACGTGGAACCTCACTTTCCATGGCCAAGGAGCAGATACCATATGCCATTTCTTCAGTTCTGAGGACTTCTTAGGTTGTTTCTATTGTTTCTAGTGAGCCCCATCTCATTTTATTCCTTAGAGTTAAATGAAGGGGATGGGTACAATGGCTGTCAAATAGTAGGGGGATAATGGGAGATTTGGAAAACAAGGACCAGGTAGGGAGTCAGTAAAAGGGGGGCCCTAAGAGGGGACACACATGGAGGGCCCCAGGAAGGGGAAATAGTTAAGATCTCCTGGGTAAACTGAGGAAGGAGATAGAAGGGAGTGGATGGGGGATGGAAGTATGAGGGATCAAGAAGACTGAGTTGGGGGAGGGATGGAGAGGAGAGCAATGGAAGAGACATCATGATAGAGGGAGCCATTATGGGGTTAGGGAGAAAGTCTCAGGAATCCACAGGGATGACTTCAGATAAGACTCCTATCAGTAATGGAGAAGGTGCCTGAACCAGCCTTCCCCTTTAATCGGGTTAGTGACTACCCTAATTGTCACCATAGAACCTACATCCAGTAACTGATGGAAGCAGATGCAGTGACCCACAGCCAAGCACTGGGCTGAGCTCCTGGAGTTCAGCCCAAGAGAGGGAGGAGGGATCATATGAACAAGGGGGATCAAGAGCATGATGGGGGAAACCTCAGAGACAGCTGACATGAGCTGGTGGGAGCTCATGGACTATGGACTGACAGCTGGGAAATTTGCATGGGGCCAAACTAGGCCCTTAGAACGTGGATGACAGATGTGTAGCTTGATCTGTTGGGATGGCTCATGGAAGCGGAACCAGGATTGATCCCAGGTACATGAACTGGTTTTGTTGGAGCCCAGTCTCTATGGTGGGATACCTTGCTAAGCCTAGATACAGCGGGGAGGGGCTGGGTTCTACCTTAACTTAGTATGCCAGACATTGTTAACTCCCCAAGGAAGGCCTTACCCACTCTGAGGAGTAGATGGAGGGTTGGGGAATGGGGAACTGGGGTTGGTATATAAAATAAAAAAAATAAATTTTTAAAATAATAAAATAAAAATAATAGGAGCTAAGCAGAGTGTGATGGTGCAGGACTTTAATCCCAGCACTCAGGAGGGATAGGCAAGAGGATCTGTGAGTTCGAGGTCAGCCTGGCCTACAGCACTTGTTCCAGTATAGCAGGGGCTGCAAAGGGAAACCCTGTCTTGTGGGAAGGGGGATAGAAGCTCATTTATAGCAGGTGCTTACCTTGTTCCCAGAGGTGTTCATTGTCTCAGCATGGAGCCCTATGAAACAGCCTCAGGCAATGGATTCAACAGCATCTTGGCTTATGAACGAAGCTAGATAGTATGTAAAAGCTTGCCTAAGGGTGAGCTGTGCAAGGCCATCCTACAACTCAGGTAACCTGAGAAGGAAAGAAAGAGGAGAAAAGGTGGGGGGGAGGGAGAAGAGGGAGGGCTGGAGGGAAGGAGGAGGGAGGGAGAGAATGACACTGTGATTTTATGTGATCTGTTTCCTGTTTCCTCCATGGTTTTTTTTTTTTTTTTAATCTTCTTCCTTTCTTGGGCTTCTGACTTTTTTCATCTAACAAAAAGCACTAGTCATATTGTAAAATTTTGTTGCAAAAATGTTGCTCCCTGGACAGCTGCTCAAAGACCACAGACTCAGTTAAAGAGACCAGCATCATCACCCTATGGCAAGCATATCCATCCTACTAGCACAATACTGAACATTAAACTAGAATTTTTTTTAAGATTTGTTTATTTATATATTTGTTATGTATGCAGTAGTCTGTGCACATGTATGTCTGCCTGCAGGCCAGAAGAGGGCACCATATCTCATTACAGATGGTTGTGAGCCACCATGTGGTTGCTGGGAATTGAACTCAGGGCCTCTGGAAGAGCAACAGTTAGTGCCCTAAAACTCAGAGCCTTCTCTACATCCTTAAACTAGCCTTTTTATTGTACCTTAAATTGTGAGTAATATTTACTAAGCTAACAATGAAAAAACTCAATCACCCATGGGTAACATTTACACCTAATAAAAATGTCAATATTATCAGTCATTGACATTATAGCCAGGCATAGCACAGACTAGGCGACTTTGGCTTCTGAGCCAAACACCAGGCTTTAATGCCGGCTCTGTTGATTTTTCGGTTGGGCAGTTCTCCTGGCCTCCAGACACCAATGCCATGTCTATAAATGGAAAGTGAAAACACCTACTTTATAAGGTCATTGTGCAGACCGAGTGAAAATATGTGTGCGAAGACAGGCCTTCCTGTCACTTCTTTTATAGCGTTTTCTACACTGCTCTTGTCACTTCATGAATTTTGTGATGTCCGTCCTCAAATATGTTCAAAGACTAGTTGCCATTCCTGAGACCACTTCTGCTCCCAGAGTCCTGTAACCGAGCTGACTGAGACGCAGTGACCTTACAGGCACTTTGCTCATGCACACAAATTTACCTTGGAAGTCTAGGCAGTTGGCTGGCACTAAAGCCGTAACGTCGAAGTTCAGGTTTCCGCACCATTACCTACAGACGGCAGTTTAACATTAGAACAATTGCCCTACTCCTTGTGCCTTGGTTTCCTCGTCTTTAAAACACCATGAGGTGTGTAAAGACCCTGGTACATAAACAGCACTAAGGTAAATGCTGGCTATTACGAATTCCAGGACATACATTCTGTATGACAATAGCTTTTCTTCTTGTTTATTCCTCTTGGGTACCCCCCCCCCGAGGGCTTTTGGCACACAGTCAGTGTTTGATATCTATGCACTGAATTAACAAAACTGTTAGAAAATATTTTCCGCCCACTGCTAAGCATGGGGCATTCTTTGTTGTCCTTCTGGTAGTGAAGGGTTAGTGATGATGGGACCCGACTGTTCTCTTGGATAGATTAAGAACCCTTAGGCTGTGTCCTGTAAAATCTCTATCCATGTGTCAACCCCATTTCACCCGGAAGCCCTACTCAATCCTTCAGACATCCAGGGCAGATAACGTGGGGCTCACGTGATAGGGCTGTGTAGCCCAATTATTTAGAACTAGTGGATGTTGAATCTATGCTGCCATTTTAGTATATTTTATTTGGTTTTAACTTTCTGGGTTTTTGTTTGGGTTTTGTTGTTGTTTTGTTTTCTGATACTGGGTTTTTCTGAGATGTCCTAGCTGGTTTGGAACTCCTTCTCTCTCTCTCTCTCTCTCAGACTGGCCTCAAACTCACAGATGTCCACCTGCCTCTGCTTTCCAAGTGCTGCGATTGAAGGCATGCATGGCCACCACTGAATTCTTTCTGTAATATTTTACAGTTGCTGAATTCATGAACTTATAAACATTCCTAAAATGTCATGGCTCTCAGCAACTGTGATAGACCACTTCAGCCTGATATACAATTAACCCTTGAAAGCATTCACTTTGCAATAGTATTATAATAATGGGGTTAAAATGGATGAGATCTCTATAAACAATAAGCATAGTAAGAATAAAGAAAAAATAGAATTGAAATAGGAGGTTTTGCTTGGGAAAGCCAGTAAAGCCTTCATCAGGAAAGTGATTATTTATTTAAATCTAAATGAAAACATTCATTCCATACATCCATGAATACATTTGTAGTTCTTGGTATCTAATCTGTGAGTCAGAATTAATTGTGGCATCACAATGGAACCATGAGGAAACCATCCTCATTACTGACTTTGCTTTTAGCCAGATCAGGCTGCAACCTCATGAATACAAAGAAGAAAAGGGAGAAGAGTAAAGGAAAGAGGAGGTGGGAGGAGGAGTAGTTTCCTGTGTGCTTTCTGCTACCTTATTTCTTCTGAAAGGTTCATGTGTGAAAATACTAACATAAACAACTTGGAAGCTAAAATTGAACAGCATCGGTAGAGCCCATAGTGCTAGAGTTTAGGACTTTCTAGGTCTTTCTGCACAGTTCTTGCAAAACATAGATGTCAAAGTGTAAGGTTGATGAAGAATTGAATTCTCTATTTTCCAAAGCAATTGTCCAAATCAGGGATGGCCATGCATGCCTTTAATCCCAATACTTGGGAGGCAGAGGCAGACAGATCTCTATGAGTTCCAGGCCAGTCTCTACAGGATTATGTAGTGAGTCTTTGCATCAAGAAAGGGGGAGAGGGGGAGTAACCATGCAAGTTTTAAATCTTGCATTAAAAGGAAGTGGCTAGAGCAAACTTCTCTAACACATACATTTTTCATCATGGAGCCTATAAATATTATTTTCTTAAAGCTTGCCACTTGATCCCTTTTGCAATTAACTTGTCCTTAATTGATACGTGGATTATCCACTGAACATTGCTATGCTTGAAGAATGCTGTGGTGTGGTTTGTTTATGTAGGGAAGCAAAATAGATTGACTGAGAGGAGAGGCTTGAGTCTATGAAATATTCTTGGTTTGGGGCACTTTTTTCTTTTTGCATAATAGCATTGTTTAGAAAGAGGATGAAAAATTAACTGAACCTGATCCATGTTTTCATCCAAAGGGAAGATTTATGTCCTGTTGAACAGTCACATTAATCTGATGATGTCAGTGCATTCTCTAGTGAAAGGGTGGTCACATTAGGAGAGAGGAAAACATAACAAAAGACAAAGATGCCTTCCTGCCATCTCTGGGTAGACCTGACAGAAAGCCTTCATAGGCTCCTGCTCTGATCTCAGATCTAAGGGGTGGAATTATCTCCTTACTCATACTCAAAACAGCCTTGCCTCAAGTCTGACTGATGGTCCTTGGAAAACGATGAGATGGTTTCCACCATAACTTTGCTTCTTCATTCCTTGTTAAAATATTCAAGATGCCTTGACCACGGATGGTAGAGAGGTTATCAGCGACTCTAACTCTGATAGAATCATGTGTGTCCTTTGGGTCCCCTTATGAAGAGAACAAGGGACCTTGTGCAACTTCTGTGTTCTGTGCTGGTTTCTGACAGGAATGGGGAAAAGAAACGAAACGCGCAGTTTCTCTTCCCAAAGCAAATCTGTACGGACTGGGACAGCATGGACCCCAGGGAGATGCACCTTGCAGAAACACTGAGAAAGGAATGGCAAGAATGACTGGTCAGGGAAGGAGGATTTTCAAAAGCTTAACCTTGTATTCATTCTTCTTTTGCTTGCTTTCTTTGCTCATGTAGGCACTTAGTGCCATGAACTTTTCTCTTAGCACTGTTTTCAATGTGTCGCATAAGAAGTTACGTTGTGCCTTCATTTTCACTGAATTCTAGGAAGTCTTTGATTTCTTTCTTTATTTCTTCTTGACCCAGGAGTGATTCAATTAAGCATTGTTCAATTTCCATGAGTTTGTAGCCTTTCTGCAATTTGTCTTGTTGAATTCTAATGTTAAACCATGGGGATCCAATATGATACAAGGGGTTATTCCATTTGTTTTTATCTGTTGAGGTTTGCTTTGTTGCTGAATATGTGGTCTATTTTAGAGAAGGTTCCACGAGGTGTTGAGAAGAAGGTATATTCTTTGTGTTTTGATTGAATGTCCTATAGATGTCTGTTAAACCCATTGAGTCGTAACTTCTGTCAGTTCCTTTGTTCCTTTGTTAAGTTTCTATCTGGTGGTTCTGTCTAGTGGTGAGAATGGGGTGTTGAAGTCTCCCACTATAAGTGCATGGGGTTTTATGTGTGATTTAAGTTTTAGTAATGTTTCTTTTACGAATATGGATGCCTTTGTATTTGGGGCGTAGATGTTCACAAGTGAGACTTCATCTTGATGGATTTTTCCTGTGACAAATATGAGATGACCTTCTTCACCTCTTTTCACTAATTTTAGTTTGAAGTCTAATTTGTTAGGTATTAGGATAGCTATACCAGCTTGCTTCTTAGGTTTATTTGATTGGAAAATATTTCCCAACCCTTTACTCTGAGGTCACATCTGTCTTTGAAGTTGAGGTGTGTTTCTTGTATGCAGCAGAAGGATGGATTCTGCCTTCGTATCCATTCTGTTAGCCTGCGTCTTTTTATAGGTGAATTAAGACCATTGATATTAAAGACCATTGGTTGTTGATTCCTGTTATTTTTGGATTGGTGGTGGTGGCGGCAGCATTATATGTGCCCCCCCCACCTTTTTTGTGAGTGTAGCTAACTTCCTTGGCTTGGAGTTTTCCTTCCAGTACTTTCTATAGGACTGGATCTATGGCTCTGTATTATTTAAATCTGGTTTTGTCACAGAATATCTTGTTTTCTCCATCTATGGTGACTGAAAGCTTTGCTGGGTATAATAGTCTGTAGTCTGGGCTGGCATCCGTGGTCTCTTAGTGTTTGTAGAACATCCATCCAGGACCTTCTGGCTTTCAGAGTTTCCATTGAGAAGTCAGGTGTAATTTATATGTTACTTAGCCTTTTTTCTTTGCAGCTCTTCATATTTTTGTCTTTATTCTGTATGTTTGGTGGGGGTTTTTTTTTTGTTTGTTTTGTTTTATTATTATTATACGACAAGGGGATTTTTGTTGTTAATGTGCAGTCTATGTGGTGTTCCATAGGCTTCTTATACTTTCATAGGCTTGTCCTTCTTTAGGTTGGGAAAGCTTTCTTCTATGATTTTGTTGAATATATTTTCTGTACCTTTGAGCTGAACTTCTTCACCTTCTTCTATACCTATTATTCTTATGTTTGGTCTTTTCACGGTGTCCCACATTTCCTGGATATTTTGTGTTATGAATTTATTGGACTTGAAATTTTCTTTGGTTGATGAATCTATTTCCTCTAGTTTATCTTCAACACCTGAGATTCTCTCTTCCATCTCTTGTATTCTGTTGGTTATGCTTGCATCTGTAGTTCCTGATTTTCCAGAATTCCCTCAGTTTGTGTTTTCTTTATTGCCTGTTTCAGTTTTCAAGTCTTGAACTGCTTGAATTGTTTCCTTCACCTGTTTGACTGTTGCCCACCCTCCTCCCCTTGACTTTCCTTGCTTTCTTTAAGAGATTTGTTGATCTCTTGAATTTTTTGGTTTGCCTTTTTCTCCCTTTTCTTACATTTCTTTAAGGAGTTTCTCATTTCCTCTTTAATGGTCTCTATCATCTTCATAAAGTTATTTTAAAGGTTGTTTTCTTCTGATTCATCTGCATTGGGATGTTCAGGTCTTGTTGGGGTGTAATCCCTAGACTCCGGTGTCTTATAAGTCTTTACAGTGTTGAATGTGTTCTTATACTGTCCTTTACCCATCTCTTTCTCCACGGGGTGCAGTAGGGGCCTGTGGCTTAGGTCATTGATCTTCCTCTCCTGGGGGGGGGGGCCAAGGCTCCAAAGGTAGCAGACTCAGTGCTGGATGGTTGGGGGTCTCTTTCATTCTGCTTTTTCTTTTTGGATAGCATTTTGCCTGCTAAGTTTTGCAACCCTTCACTTTCTTTTCAATTAGTTGATATGTGACTATGCCACTTTTGAGAAAAATACAAGTATTTGTTCTCTCACATAAATAGCACAATACCCTATTCTAGACCAAATAATATCTGCTCCCAAGGATGCCCCCTCAGGATCTGCCCTAGTCACTACTGCCCTAACTTCTAATAACATCTGTGTGTGGTGACTGGTTCTGAACTTTCCATGAAGGTCGGGGAAATGGCTCAGTGAATAACGTATGGGCACGAGGACCCCAAGTTTCAATCCTGAGCACCCATGTACAATGTTGAGCATGGCTATGCTCACCTGTAGCCTAAACACTGGAGAGGACATGGTGAATGGAGACAGGAAGTCTCTGAGGTTCACTGGCCAGCCAGTGTAGGCAAAACTGAGGGCTCCAAATTCAGTGAGATGCCCTGTCTCAGAAATTAAGATGAAAGAGTGATTGAGGGAGAGATCAAAAGTCTCATACATGTACACACACACACACACACACACACACACACACACACAATGAACTCTACATATTACATAACCACAACAGACTTTGAGGGTTTGGATTTTTCTTGTCAATTTTGTATCCATGAGTTTCTCCCACCTTTCTTTGCATGGTTGTAGACTCTTCTGACTGTAATGATATCCCATCAAAACAGCTAAAAGCAATTTGCTTGTCCACCCTATCATTAATAAATATTTGTGCATTCTAGTTTGAAACTACTATGACTGTACCTGCACCAAATAATTTAAAACAGATGTGCATGCAGTTGGGGGTAATTTTTTTGTAAATACACAGAAATATAGAATATTCTGGAGGGTAGAATTTCTCAGTTGTAAGACTTACCTGTATTTCTTGACACTAACAAACAGGATTACACAGCACTGCACCTTTTTTTTTTTTTTTTTTTTTTTTTTTTTAATTCCCCAGAGTATTATTCTGGTTTTCTACACACTCAACAAAATATAGACTATGTGGGTTTTCATTGTCAGTGTGAGCATTTTAATGAATGAAGCTATTATATTTTTCATTTATAGAGCTAAGTGTTCTGATATTTGTCCAGGAACAGCATGGGTAACAGTGATCCATTTATAGTTTATGTCTCCTCATAATGAATAGTACATTATTGACTAAAAATGACTATATTGAAAAGACTTGGTCAGACACACAAAAGTAGAATTTTCCTTCTTATTTGGCTCAGTGTTGTCCTACTTTCATGTCTGTTGCTATAATAATATACTCTGACAAAAAGAAAAAATTAACCTAAGGGAGAAAGGGTTTATTTTGGCTTCTAGATACAGCTTGTAGTCCATCAATGTGCGAGGTCAAGGCAGGAACTCAAGCAGCTAATTACATCACATCCAAGAACAAAGAGAATAAATACATGTATGCCTACTCATGCTCAGTGCTCTTCCTGTACGTGTGCAGGATTTCCGGGATCCCCAGCCCGGAGGACAGTGTCACCCTCAGTAGGCAGGGTTTTCTCATGCCCATCAGTGCAGTCATGACAATTTCTACCAGACATGCCCACTGGCCCACTTGCTCTCACCAGGGTGTCATTGAGACTCTCTTCCTTAGTGAGTCAGAATGATGACAGGTTGATTAAAACTAACCATTACACTCAATTTCAATATGGAATAACAGTTTTACATTGTGTCCATATTAATGTCCTAATCCAGCCAGAACCCTAACTAGCGAGAACAATAAAGTGATTTGTTTTACATTTACAATTTCTATCTCTGACTTTAAGTTCTAGCTGTACTATCCTATAGCCATGTTAAGTTGGGATTTTACTTCAATCTTGGAAAAGTTGCTTTAGACTTGATCTAATCCACCTCAGCCCATTTTGAAGCAAAAGGAAATACATGATTAATGTGTCATGGTACTATAAATGTGTTACTTTTTGAAATATTTTCATCTATGTGTGCAAAGCGGCTTTCTCCTTCCTACTCTTTTCCCTTCTGTTTTTTTTTTGTTTTGTTTTTGTTGTTGTTGTTATTGTCATTATTATTTTTCAGTGTTAAGATTCTGTTGATACATCACCCTCCCTTTTGTGTCATTTGCTCTACAGTTCACCACAACCCCACCAATGATCCCAGTCTGACTTCTGGCATTTATCAATCAAGTAAAACCTGTCGACCCAGGCTCAGTTTATACCATACCAAACGTGATCATTGATTTCTAAATGATGTCTGCAGATGTCTAAATGTTGCATGGATTGTTACTCGGGGTCCTGTTTCTTGAAGCTTTCCAAGTCTAGCCCTAATTCTAGTTCTGTGTTTGTGATTCTAGCTCGTGGGGGTGGAGACAATGAAGTAGGGACTGGAGACTCCAAACTAGCTGTGAGCCACATAGGAAGACCAGATGCCAACAATATCAAATGTAGTTAGTCCCTGGCTCTCTGGCTTATGGTATATTGAGGAGTACATAGAAACATCAAGGTAGCATAAATGTATTCTAGAGGTTTTATTACAGAAAGTAATACCATTAGCACATTGATTATTTGAAACATTTGTTTTCTTATTAAGTACGTGATTCTTACAGGAGGAGCAGATTAGAAATTAGTTAAGAATTTATTCCATTGTATCTTACTTTCTCCCTTGGGAGGAGCCCTAGCTGGTGTTACTGCACTTGGTTTATTCTTGCAGATTGTTTACAAATTAGGTTTTCCTAAATAGGCAACCTTCGTGATAAACTTTCCTTGGTGTCTAATTTTCTGGATTTAGTTCTAAGTCTTGTTCATTCTCTCTGGTCGCTCAGTTTGTTTCTAGTATTTTGCAAATGGTGTTCTCAACAGTTAATGCTTTTCTCTGTGACAACGATGATATGGTGAATTAAAATCCACAGAATTGATTTTATTTGTTTGTTTGCCTGTTTGTTTACCATGTTACAGGTTCTCACTGGGTAATCCCCCTGCCTCAGCCTCCTAAGTGCTGGAGTTACGGGACTGGGCTATCCCAACAGCCTTACAGGGCTTACTGTCTAAGTTATGTTCGAGCCACTAAGTTGTTTAGTAAAATGGCTAAAGAAAAGCAGAACTGTCTCTAATCTCTTGGGGTTTTGGTGTTGACAAGATTCAGAACATCTTAACTTGGAAGAAAGGTGAGAAACAGAGAGGAGGCTCATTCTTTCAGCAGACGTAGCCTCGTATTCCTTGAATGAATGACTGACTTGGTCACTTGACACAGAAGATTGTGACTTCCATGGGAAACTGAATCTGACACTGGAGTGAATGATGTGACCAACAGCCAATCAAAACCTTATAAAGCAGGGCAAACAAAAAGGTGAACAGTTTTTACTACAGACTGTAGTTCTGCTTCTGGAAGACTTTGCCTTTCTTTCTTTTAAATCGTTTAGTGTATTTGATTGACTTTCTCACACAGGAGCTGTGGGGGAACTAACTCCCTGGAGAGCAAGACAGTTTATTAAAAATGCTGAATCCTGTGGTGTAGGCTGATGTTTCTTAAACGTGATCAAGGCCAGGGATCCCCTGGAAAGCTTGTTAAATTGCTGTGCTTGATTAAGTAAATGTCTGACGCCTGAGATGTCTTGTAACCAGCAAGCTCCTAGATGATCCCTAGGCTCTGCCCTTGGTCAGGGTTTAGGGATACAGAGGTTAGAGTGAATTTTTCAGATACAGGACATTTTAAAAATCAGGTACAAATTACTGATGGTGTGTGAAACCAGTTAAAATTAATTGGCATCTTTTTAGTGGAGTCCAAAAGTAATATTAATTCTCACTAGTAGAGAGAAAAAAATTGTAATGTAATGTACTTGTAAAATGTCTAGCCACTAAAATCAATCATTTTTGTAAATGCTTGAAGAGCTACATATTTTTCATGTCTCCCTCTGATTCTATGAACAGAAACTATTTTAAGAAATTGGTTTTGAGATGTTATTGAGGGGGAAAAAAAAAGATTCACATAAAACATCCAGAAAATGGGTGGAGGGGAGAATGTGAGCTCTCTTGAGATGTCCATAATAAGGCCTCAGGAGTGAATTCTTTCCCACAAGACTAGTCAAATGCACTGCGGTTTTCTATTTATGCTATAAGCTGCTGAAGAGCCCAGAGACAGCTAAAGTAAGAGGTTCAAAGGACTGAGCCTGAATTGTGCTCCACCTCACACATCTACAGCCATGCCTAGAGGAGAATTTGTTGTCTTTCTGATAGTCATCCTGTGCCACTTGAGGTATCGTGGGGAGTTGGTGCTAAAAATGGGATCACTTAGTGATGCCGGTCCCCTTAAACATGCTCACTCACGTATCACTGTGTCAGTGATCTGGGGAGAGCTTGGCTGTGTTTATCCTTTCACTTCTCTTGGTTAACAGTAACTGCTACAGAACTGACTAGATCCACTCACAGTTAGGTAGACAGAAAGGGAACTATCGGGCCATGGAAAATTGTTTGCAGAGGCTATTTTGCATATTGCATGAAGACAGCATATGGTTTTGAAATGCAAGTTCATTTATATATTACTCTATAATTGACCATACAAATTATAATTTCTTGCTTTTAGTATACATTTTCTTCATTAAATGAGTGCCGTACCAGCATACTTTTCATGGCCCCCTTCATTCGATCATCATAGTAAGAAATCTACTAGTTTTCTTGGAAGAAAATCCCCTAGCTTAAGCAAATGTCCACTCTTGTGACAAGGTACTAACAATTCTCAGACACTGTCTCTTCATTTGAAATTCAAATATAGACTATGCAGTTCTTCCTTCCTTTTAGAAAAGCATCATGGGAAAAAATAAAGCAACTTGACATGACATAAAAATAAGACAATTTGATGTGTGCCTAAATATTCACCATATATCAAGTTTGTATTCATGAAATCAATACCATGTCCAAGAACGAACAAATAAATCTGTGTCACTGTGACACTGATAGATCAGTGTCAACGTCGTGGTGAACTTATATGTGACTCAGTTATCAAATGTATAGTGGGTTTGTATATATAAGCTATTATATACTGATGAAGCCCCAACACTTACACCTTACACTGGGGATCATGCTATTTAAATCAGGGATGGGAAAAATTTCACAAGTGACTATAGCGCTAACACTATTCTTTTAAAAATATGTTTATTTATTTATTTTAAGTGTGTGAGTGTTTTGCCTAGGTATGTGTACATATGTATACCACATGTGTGCCTGGTACTGGAAGAGGCCAGAAAGAGGCATCTGACACTTGCGAACTAGAAATACAAAGGGCTGTGCGCTACCATGTAAGTTCTGGGAAGCAAACCTGTGCTCTCTGCCAGTGCGCCGGGTGCTCTCAGCTGTGGATCCATCTCTCTAGCCCCACTGACATTATTTGTTTTCATGAATTCTAGTAATCATACGCAAACAGTCATATATGATCTTGCTTTGGTGTAACAGCTAAGAATCAGAGTCATATAAACGCAGAATAAATGGTGATATCTAGAGTCTAGGAGACGCCGGTCAAGCAGAGTTTCAGTCAGACAAGAGGAATCCGTTTGGAGAGTCTGTTAGGTTACAGAGCATGGCACCTGTAGTGAATAGCAAAATGTTGTGTCCTTGAAAATCGCTGAGAATGTATGTAAAGAGTTCAAACCACAGAGTAAATATGAGTTGATGCATGTGTTAGCCAGATTGCTTTAGTCACTCAGCAATGGATACATGGGTTAAAACATTATATTACACTCCATGTACATACATGTATATATTTGTCAAATATTTTTAATGGATTTTAGAAAATGAGGAAGGGTGTGAAAATGAAGTCTAGATCCTTCCTTATGTCATGTTTTTTTTTTTAAGATTCCAAGAAACAGATAAATGTGATATTAAATTAACTACTTACTTGCCTCATGAATTCAACTAGATAATGTGCCCCTTTTAACTGAAACTCTGTAGCATGAACCAAAACAAGTATGTAGATAGTTTTGCTCATTCAAAGTTTCCCTTTATACATAAGAGGAGGATAATGTCCTAATGAAAGTTACACAAAGACGCTATTCCATATTTGGTTATTGACAGTTCCAAGGAGAAGGTGTTTCTCATCTCATAGAAGCTACTAGACCAAAAAAATATCAACATCACAGCACAGGGAAAGCCCTGGGGAGATGAGCAGATAACGGAGCCCCTATGCCGCAGACTCTGGTGTTTGCCATAGATAAGCCATGAGGCTGAGCATACACTTGGATGGGCCTTAGAATAAAATAAAAGGAAATACCATTCTAAGTATAAATCTATAGCCTTCCAAATCCCCCAGGGATCTTTGAAGCCATAAGAAATATGAGAATTTCTTTTTAAGTGCCTAACTCCAATTCGCTAGCAATCTGTTACCTAAGAAAATGCTCAGATGAATTTAAGTGGTTTGGCTTCATGGTTGAACTGTGATGTCTGAGTTCAAGTAACTGTTCCTCCAAGATGAGTAATATGGTATGCATCTGTAGTCTGAGGGACTCAGATGGCTGAGACAGGGGGATCACAGAATTCATGTATTTAAGGCAAGCTTGGCAACACTGAGAAGCTCCATCTCAAAACAAAGCAAAAGCTCACAGTAGAAGGTTTTTATGGCAGTAGTTCAACTTCTTGAGTGTGCTTTTGGAGTTGTCTGTGCACCTAGACACTTTGTATAGAGGCCAGCTTGTCTATAGAGTTCCAGGACAGCCAGGGTTACATCAGAAAAACCCTGTCTTGAAACACCTCCTACCCAATACAGTAAGTTCATGTTGGTTATCCTTATTCAAAAGAATAGGCTGTTAATCTCTCTCTCTCTCTGTCTCTGTCTCTGTCTCTCTCTCTCTCTCTCGTGTGTGTGTGTGTGTGTGTGTGTGTGTGAGAGAGAGAGAGAGAGAGAGTAGTAGTAGTAGTAGTAGTAGTAGTAGTGTGTGTGTGTGTGTGAGAGAGAGAGAGAGAGAGAGAATTAGTTGTAGTAGTGGTAGTGTGTGTGTGTGTGTGTGTGTGTGTGTGTGTGTGAGAGAGAGAGAGAGAGAGAGAGAGAGAGTATTAGTAGTAGTGGTAGTGTGTGTGTGTGTGTGTGTGTGTGTGTGTGTGTGTGTGTGTGTGTGGTGGTAGTAGTAGTAGTAATAGTGTGTGCACATGTATGTGAAGGTTTAGGTTTGCCTGTGTGCAAATGGAAGACAAAAGTCTGCATCAAGTATTTTATTTCATCATCCTCTGTAGTGGGATATTCACTTTGTCTGCTTCTGTGGCACTGACCACACCCATTGGGGGTGGAGCCAGGGGCAGAAGTGACCCATGGAACTAGGTCTGAGGAGGAGCCAGGAAACGCTCTCTTGCTGGCAGTACGCGGAGAGAAGAGCCTCCGGTTCCAACTGCTGGTGTTCATCTGTCTAGGTTGTGAGTTATTTCTCCATGAATAAGCATCTATTTGGCCTATCTGTTTATCCTGAACCTATTAAACTGCAATAATCGTCCACCTTGTCTTTGGGACAAGGGTTCTCGGTGAACCCAATGCTCACCAATTCATTTAACTAGCTAACAAATAAGTTCAAAGATCTGCTTGTCACTGCCCCATGCCCACCAGCAGTGGGCACACAGACATGCACAGCCATGCCCGGCTTTTTTACACTGGTGCTGGGGATTCCAACTTCGGGCTGAGGCTTGAGCTGCAGACACTTTGCCAACTAAGCTGCCATTCGTTTCTTTAAATATCATTCTATCAAAGAGAAGTTAAGTTCTATGAAGTTTGCTTATGGAGGAACAAGAGCGATGTTCTCCTTCTCTATAATAACTATCATCTTAAAGGCATGTAACCTTTTGAGTTCTTCTACTGACCACCATGCTTGAAAATGAGATGCTGCTGCAAGTTCGAATGCGCGGAGGACCTCAGGTGTTTTCATAGACTGGGTGCCTCTTACGGTTCTTTTGCGTGCACCCTCGATCTCCTGTAAACACCCTTTGGAAATGCTGAAATAGCCGAAATGCACTGCCCCCATTTTTAGACAAGTTTTCCGTCTTTAGCCCTGGGTGGATAGCTCATGGTATGTGCTATGTACCAGGATGGCCTCAAGCCTAGGGTCTCCCTGCATCTGCTTCCCAGTGCTGCGATTGCAAACTCTCCTGGCCATGCCTAGTTCTTCTCATCTGTTTGTGCAGAGACGCCCTTTGCTACAGCCCAGGCTGGTCTAGGCATAATTATTACCTTCTTTCATTGCGTGTTATTGATTATTAGAGAAAAATGGCTATGAAAACATAAATTATTTAGAGAAATATATGTTGCTGTTAAGGTAGGTTGCTTTTAGGCCAGGCTTTGGTGGTGCGTGCCTTTTGCCTTTAATCCCAGCACTTGGGTGGCAGAGGCAGGAGGATATCTGTGAATTTGAGACCAGCCTGGCCAGAGTGAGTGCCAGGACAGGCTCCAAAACAATACAGAGAAACCTTGTCTCATAAAACCAAAAAAAAAAAAAGGAAGAAAAAAAAAAGATATCCTCTATTAAAGCAATTAAATTTAAATTAAATTTAGGATTTAAAAATATACCAGAATGCATATATTAGTTACACTCATATCCACAGCATGTGGCCAGAGTGACTTGAAGAAACCATTTTAATGCTAATCATTTCCTAGGACTCTGTTTGCAATGAACAAAGAGCAGAATTTGTCATGTAGTTGAAGCTGCAGATCTCTGTAAGGGGTTAAGATCTGGAAAGACAATGACAAGATAGAGCTGTCACCAGCATTAGATGTCAACATGGAAAGTTAATACTGGTGTCATAATGTGCAAAGGTATCATAAAGTATTTTCTCTGTTTACATTTATTAATTTCTTAGTGTTTCATATAACTTGTTTGCTAAGCAAGTCATCAGGGGCGATTACAAGACTTTCGCTAAGAATTGCAAAGAGTTATCTAGCTCTTCAGTAGGAATCTACATTTCTCAGAACTCGCCCATCATTGACTTACTCCCTTGAGACAAGAAACCACCTGCCCACCTCTCCACCCTGATGCACACTTAAGCACACACCTGCCTGATGTCTGTCCTGGTGACACCATTTTCCTGTCTGCCATGCCTCAGAGAAAGAAGTGGCCTAGGAGGCTGGGCTCAGTGGTAAGGAGCTTCAAGAGCTAGGGCATGCACTCTGTCAACACAGCTACACAGGCACTCTTCAGACAGACAGCTCCTTCAGGTGCCACATGTGAACGATTCCTCGGACACAACACACTGTGGCATGAGGTCGTTAAACCCTTGTGCTCACCATGCAAATTTAGCTCTCTGAAATGATTTTTTTTTAATCGAGTAAGTCATACACCACTGCAGAGAGGAGAAGGCCATTCGCCTTGGTGACGTTGTTGTTGGCTGGGGTAGGGAGCTTCTGGTGCCAGCTGTTTATTTCTTAATACCCGGCAGGGCCCTGGATTCCATTATTTTCTCCACAAAGCAAAACTGTTGCCCCAGTCATCCCACAAGTTGTCTGTGAGGAAAAAGTTAAAGGGGGCTTGGGAGCTAATGATATGATGAGGCAACATTGTGGGAATTCTCGTTTGGATTAGAACAGCCTTAAAGACGTCCCGGAAAACTCTTTCTAACATTTCCACGGAAACACACGTGAAACAAGTGGCTCTCACGTTTAGTTTTGACATAAGAATAGTCTAATTCCTAACTCTGCAGTGTCTCATCCTGGTACTAAAGAAAAACAGTTTACAATTGGACACTTTTAAAGAAATTGTTGTACGTTTTGAAGTATGTGCATGTGTTCTGTGGAGGTAGGCCTGCACACATACGTGCAGATACCCAAGGAGGCCAGAGGGCTCAGATCCCCCTGATCTTGAGTTACAGGCTGTTGGGAGCCCCTGGGAGTAAGTGTAGCTTCTCTGTAAGAGCAACTCACGCCTGCAACTTCTGAACCGGCTGTCTCGCTCCCACACAGCCATACATCTCGAAATAGCCCTGAATGGCTTGACTGATGCTTGCCAGTGTTCATAATGGGGTGAGTCCTCCCATGCCATTCAGGATTTAAGCTTACATCCTATGACCTCTTTATGTTTCCTCCCAATCCCCCAAGCCTCACTTGTGGGGAAAAATACAACATCAGGTTACACAATTATAGTGTACAGTGCAGTAGAACAAAATGGAAATCCTGATCGAGTTCAGTGACTGCTCACCCAGGGGACACAAAAGCACTGTAGGCTTTGCCTTCAGACAGGGTGACTCATTGCTTATTAGCTAAGTCTACCACCTTCTTTCTGTTCTCTCTCCCCATCTCTGGCTCAGTGTCCTTATCTGTAAAAAGGAGTCATAACACACGAGTCATAGGTGGTTATGGGAATTAATGGTGTGAAATGCCTGGCATAAGGCCTGGCAAGTACAGTTACCCTGTTAGTAGCAGGGTGGGCAGCCATCACTGTTAGACTTGGTAATTTATGAGTGCCTTTCTCTTATGCCAATGCCCTTTGGAATGTGTTTTAAAAGTGTCCTGAGTAAAAAATTGAATTGCAAACACATAGCAGTACAAGGAACAGGTACGCTTTAGTTGCCACCAGTGTAGCAAATGCACTGTTGCTTGACCCCCGAGAATGAGGGGTGCAGGACGTTCTGAGTGTGGATGCTACCTCTCTGTCTCTTTCACTCGTCTCCTGCCCTGCACACACATCTTTGCTCCTCAACGACAAGGCCTTGTTTTGTTTTGTTTTGTTTTATGTTTACCCTGGTAGAATCTACTCACGGAAAATTGTAAAAATTAAACTATAAATAGGACATTGAGGATGTGGGTCACTGGTAGAGATCTTGTGCAAGTCCTGGATTTGATCCTCCAGCACAGTGAAAAGCAGCATAAATAAACAATTAGACAGAAATTAACGCTTTTCCCCTTTAGGACACTAGTTATCTAATAAAAAGGTGGGGTTTAAATGAGTCCACCAGACCCAAGATAAATGATAAGTAACTATTTGTTAAGGAAGCACTTACACAAATAATAGTAAATAACCACCTCGGTCTTCCTGCTCCAGAAGATGCAGTGTCTGCCTTCCCGATGCTCTCATTGCAAGGCCAGAGTGAGCCAGCCCCTCCTCTGCCTTATGAGGGATCATGTCAGTCAGAACACCTGAAACCACGCCCACAGGGTGTGGCCACCACAAGTTCACTGGCAAAGCAAGATGCCAGGACAGCTAAGCATTGAGCAAACAGACTATATCCCTAGTGAGCTGTCTTATATGGAACACTCAGACCATGCAGCATCTTTATGTTCAGGGAGAGTATAGAATAATCATGATCTATGAAAACTGGTCCCTAAACAGAGGAAAGGGGATAAGAATGAGAGGCTGAAAAGAAATGAAGGCCTCCGTGTCTTGTGATTAAGCCTGCACTGGTCCTGGCTTTGGGCCAGGCATTTTTGGTAGTGGCTTTCACAATCTTCCCAACAGTTCTGAGAAGTGACATTATTATCCCCATGGCCATTCTTTTTTGTCCACAGCTGTGGAAATAGAGGTCATGTGGGCCAACAGTTGAAGGTTATACAGCTCAGAAGTAGCTAATGAGCTGAGGCTTGAACCCAGAGTTGCCTGGGTCCCCATCAGACTTGTTAACTATATCTGCTCTGAACAACTAGCCATACGCCCCCCTAAAACATGATAATATGCTACAAAAAAAGAATATGGAAGTACAGTCCAAAAAATGGATCTAGTGAGCCTGCTAACACTTGGCAATGGGACAATGCAGGGTGTTTCTACAAAGGGTTCCCTTGGGGATCACTTTTCCTGGCTGTCTGGCCCTGTGAAATTAGACCTTCCCTAATGGCTTGGAGCCGAGTGTACCCTTCTGTCTGTGAAGGACAGCTTCAAGTTCATTGAATGGTTTATTTGAAGCTTGTGGGTACCAATTCCAGGCAGCAAGCTACGACTTTCAGACATCAAATTAGTTTTCTTGAATGTCACAGCAGAAATTGATTATCTTAAAGTGCCACACTGGCTTGTCTTTAATGGTCTTGTTACCTCGTGAACAAACTTACTCTCCCAGCCGTGTTCATCAAGTTGATATTTTTTGTCTTCTTGGCTTATGAATGGGAATCACCTGGGCATAGTCACAGACAGGATGGACACTTTTCTCAAAATTACAAAGATGGGGGAATTTTCAAACCGTACTTATGCCAAAAGGCTTGAAGCAGCTTGGGAATATATTTATGAAGCTTTTTGAACTATTTGTCTTGTTCATATGAATACCACCACTGTTCACTAGCAAATTTATTTCCATGCAGTGCCAGGGGTTCAAAAAGTTTGGGATGAAGGCAGTAATCTGTTACTACCTCACTTCTTCCTGCTTCCATCTTTAAGGCTTTCTCACATTGTTTTACGGAACGGGGTGTGTGTGTGTGTGTGTGTGTGTGTGTGTGTGTGTGTGTACATCCATACAAGTGTTATAGGACAATCTAACATGTGCCTTCCATTTTTTTTTTCCATTTGCTTGTTTGAGAGAGAGAGAGACCAGCTGAGAGACAGGAGGCACATGCCAAGTTGGGGCAAAGGAGAGAGAGAGAGAGAGAGACAGAGAGAAAAGAGGGGGTAAAGAGAGTGGAGAGTGTCACTGGTCAGGAACTTACTGAAGAGGCTTGGTTGACAGGCCAGTGAGTTCAGGGATTTACCTTCCCATGGTAGAGATTACAAGGATGTACAACTGTGTCTAGGTTTATCTTCATTTAAACATGGGTTCTGGGAACTCAGTCCCCCCTGTAGTGAGATAATCTGTGGCACTGATCACACCCATTGGGGAGTGGAGCCAGGGGCGGAAGTGACCTATGGAACTAGGTCTGAGGAGAAGCCGTGAATGCTCTCTTGCTGGCGGGACACGGAGAAGAGAGCATCCAGGGCTGGTGTTCATCTGTCTAGGTTGTAAGTTATTTCTCCCTGAATAAACATCTATTTGGCCCTTATTAAACCGCGATATCCCCCAGGCTTGAAAGTTACACTTTACCAACCAAGACATCTTCCCACCTCCAGAAAGATAAGTTATAGAGGAACAAAATTTCATGTGGTGTGTATGTATGTATTCACGTATATATGCATTGTCCATCATCATTATTTCACTTGTATCTACCTTTTTATTCTTTTGATTAAAATGATCAGTTAGATGTGGAGCTCAAATTCATTGCAAAAAGTAAATATTGCCCTCCTCTAGGGCAAGAAAATGCCTTGTAATGACCTGGAGCAAGACTGTGAAATACTGCAATTCTTTGGTTTCGTTCCCTCTTTTCCCAAGTTCTCTCACCTCCTTCACATCTGGCCATCTGGCCAATGGGTACCCCCGGGTCTGAAGAAGAGCAGAATTGTTTCTCATGCCCTGGACCCTTGAAGACAACCCAAGTTTTCCCACTAGTGACAGTTTTTTGTTTTTAATCACTGGTGCTCTGATGAGGAGGTGAAATGAAACTGGGCATTGAGGATCCAGCAGCCAAGAGTGTGAGCTGACATGCCTGTCATCATCAGCCCTTACACGGGAGTGGAGGAGATAAATGCTAAACACACCAGCCTGCCCGTAAATGCATAATTAAATAAAGAACACGGAACACAAAGCAAGATGCCAGTGAACAAAGGCGTTTTAATATGTGGGTGGGGAATCCAACATCTGAGACTAAAAAGTGAAGGCTAACCAGAAATTAGCCAAGTGGAAATCAAAGTGGATAGTGTTTCAACAACTGAAAAAAATATGTATAATGTCATCCCAAGAGAATGAGCCAGGTAATTCCTGTCATTCTTTCTAGAGAATAAGGCATAGACAAGTTTCTCTCCCCATGAGTGATAGACAAACATTGCAATTAGTTAATAAAATGTAAGAGTTCAGTTCCAGCAATGGAGATACGCCCATGTCAATACATTTTTATTTTTCCCTGTAAAACAATGTGGTACCAAAAGGTGTTTGGGAAACATCGATTTCCACAATGTATACATAACCAACATAAAATCAATATACAGGAACTCCAAGGTGCTTTCCAGGAAAATTCAACTTCCAATAATAAATAAATAGAGAAGTTCAAATAAACTCTCGGCTATTCCTCCATATTGTTTCTTATGTAGTTGCTAATCTTCCAACTCTGCTCAGACTTCTAGGAAAACAATGCTGCTATATCAAGTTCATAGTAACGTTCTGTATTTTATGAACATTGTACCTAAAATAGGATCCAATATATTAGCCTGAAAAACATGGTATCTTTATCATTCAAGCAAGCAGCAATGTTATTCCATCTCAGGAACCTATCTCCAGGTTTGAAGATTTACATGTTGTGTTGTTTAACAATTGTTTTTGTTGTGAGACAGAAAATTGCATATTTACTTAATGCGATTATTGTCCTGGGGTTTCAGATATGTATAAAACATAATTAGGACATTAACATTAAAGATAAATTTTCATCACCTGAAAAAAAATTCAGGGGGTTATTTGCTAAAGAATGGTAAATCCAATAGATCAAGGAAAAACTCCCCAAGGAGTGTGTTATTAGAACTCTTTAAAACCCAGCAGGGCTGAAACCAACATCTCTTCAAGAAATGAATCCTGCCTTAGGCTGCACAAATTACAACATCCGAAACCCAAAAAGAAACATTACCACCCTGGATTTTAATTACACTGGTAATGATCTGGAGAGAGGCGCCATAAGCCTCCTCCGTTTCCATCGGAAATGAACTTGATTCTTGCCAACTGTGGGTCCCAGTTATGAGGTCTTCTGCACTGACAGTCTCAAAAATAAGAAACATATGGATCTCTACATCCCCTGACATCCTGTGCTTTCTTCTTCGGTGGGAAACAATTCACAGTACTTTGCAAGCAAACACTGCCATGTGCTCCCTTCATCCATTGTAGCCTTTAATTGACTTTCTCTCTTGTTGACACCTGCAGATGATAGCCAATACGCCACAGCAGCAAAAGAATATACTGCTGTTCATCCACAAAGAATGACACTATCAAAGACATCTTAAAGAATGGCTCACCCTATAACTGCTAATTTTGACTCTTCTGTCTCCTTCTGGCCAGTAAAATGTGATCTGTGGATTTGTAGCTGAGTTTTCATTGAGGAGAATGTCCCATGGATGAAGCATTTCTCTTTGTGGAAAACTATAAATTTCAATCTATGGTAACTGTGTCTTTTCATAGTTTTAGGAAAGGGAACTTGGAAATGTACGTTTGGATTATATAGTATGAGAGAGTTGTGAGAGAGAATGTTGCTTTGGCATTTGAAGAGAGGACTCCAAAATGGATCTGGAAATGATGGCATTCTGGGTTTAAAAATATGTGACATTCAGAATACATGATTGTTACAGGTTGCAATATGTCCCATCAAGATTTATATGTTTAAATTTTAATGCTAGTATCTTGTTACTGAACTGCATCTTAAGAAGTGATTGCTTTTTTTTATTAATGTAATATGAAGTCATTAGGTAGACTGCAACCCAATGACTGTCATTCTTACAGAAAAAAAAGACTAATTTGTTACCTGTACACTTACATAAAGGGTACACAGGTGTGTCCACATGGACATCATAAGAAATGGGCAGGGGTCTCATCTATAGCCAACACTGGTCTCCAGAAGAAATTCACCCACTGAGATATAATCTCAGACTTTTAGTCTCATAACCCTGAGAAGAGAAACCTCTGTTGTGTTAGCATGTTTTAACAGAGCAGCCCTGGTACTGCCATGACCAATTGTCACCTTACTTTAATTAATAATAAAATAATAAACTGACTTGTAGAGGTAAGTTTGCCTCTCTGGTTAATGGGAGCAAACAATTTCTGGAGACATCACATAGGTATCCCTGGTTAACATTTTAAATTTCTACAATGGATTGGTGAAGGCTGAGCTTTCAAGATTGGGACCTAGGCAATCTGGACTGTTGATGAAGGAAATTGTGGGTGTGGTTTGGCCAACATTCTCCCCAAAGAGGTGCTGTCTTCAGCATACAGGCATCTGTCCAGGAATACAAAAATGCTCCTCTAACAGAAAGCATGGCGAGCCTGCCACACCCAACAATGGTGAACATAAATCGAGAAAAATCCGAGCAAAGTCTACGAGCCAGTATTGCCATTCCTTTAAAAACTGTCAATAATTAGACTGCGTTTGTAGGGTTTGTGTACACATGCAAATTCAATGTCGGGGGGAATAAAGCCTCCCCATGAAAACAGTAAACTAGATATTATTAATCTGATGTCTGATGCTTACCATTTCCATTCTGAAATGGAAAAGAAGCAGTTATTTTTCTTACTTTTTCTATGGGTATGTTCAGGGTAAGACCCAGTGACCAAACATATGCAGAGAAGGTCAAATGCTGGTTTGGGATCAGGTAAATGTGAGTATCTGAGCTCAGACTCTTTCTGAAGCGCAGCACTTGAGTGGAGTCCCAGGCAGAAAGAGAACATTAAGACAGAGGCCCTTCCGCGCACAGGCCGTGCTTGTGCAGAAGGAGGTGATAAAAACACGGGGAAGAGGAGCTTGCCTGAGGCCAGCTAAGGGATGCAGCGCAAACCACCCCACGACAGTTCCAGATCAGATTTAACTTCTGAAACAGGAGTTGACTTCAGTTGTACCATCTTCTTCTATGCCAAGTTGTACTTAAATGCTACCCTTTGGGGAATTGGAGGGGGGCGGGGGACTTTTTAAATCAAGAGGGCGCTCTTTCCTTTCATCTCTTACTGCAGAAGTGTCCCTCTGACTCTCAAGAGTCCTACTTGGCTGACATGCTCACATGAATTGTTTATATTGTCCATCAATTAAAGTGATGAGTCTATTAAAAGTAGGCCTCTCTCTTCCTGTGGGCTTTATGTAACATCACCAACCTTTAAAAGATGCTGCGTGATTTATTTATAGGGTGGCTTTGACTTACTAATAATAATGTTTTGTGATTACTTTGTAGATTGCTTTTTGATTTTGTAAAATTGTAACTTAGCGTTATGTTTCTGCAAATTAAAAACTCATAGATATCTGCCTGCCTCTGCCTCCCAACTGCTGGGCCCAGCACACCTGACAACATTTTGTACTTAATCATCAGCTGCCTTTAATGTATTTGATACCGTTCTGTCTAAATATAAACAGAAACCATTAGCGTGGTTAGAACCACTCAAGCTCTGTGGGTAGTCAGTTCGTACATAATTACTTTTGCATGTCTAATGTACTTTCAGTTGTATTATGTATGTTTGCAAAGCCACGCTGAGGGGCCGTCTTTCTGTTTGCACTGTCCCTTCTTTGCCTTTACACGTTTAAGTGACAGGAGGAAGGGGCACCAACAACAGAAATGATGAAAGAATTTCCGACTTTAAAGCCAACCTTGTTCTGTGCAAAAATGAACACAGATGCGCTTGCATGGGGACTTTTAAATACCTGACATGTTACCATGACAATACAAATCAGGACCTTCCGATATGACTCTGGACTTGCAAAGACTTGCCTGTGAGTAATGTATTACATTGCATGAAATATTTAAGTTTCCTGGTTAGTATTTAGGCAACCAAGATGAATGTGATCAGATGACATCATGTCTGAAGACTGTTTCCCCCTGGACAAAGCCACCTGGTTATGTTTAATTGGGGCCTGATTGACAAGTACTTGCCAAGCTTGCTGCTAGATTTCCTAGCAATAGAGCCCTAAAAACATTTGTACTGAGTTCTCATCACTGCCATAGCTACCCTAACTTCTGGCTTTCAAACAATGCTGATGTAAGAATACATCTGCATAGATAAGGACCAAATCAAGGGTTATTTTCCAGTAGGTGTGCACTCATGGAGAACCACCTTTGACCCCAGCAAAGGGCATGGTGCAATGGGGTGTAGTCTTTGAAAAATCTGGAAGAAGTCAATCTCCAGCTAGTCGGCCTCTCTTCAACTCACTTGCTTAGGTTTCCTTGGTGAAATACCCAAAGTTGCATTCTTATCCAGGATGACTCAGTCAGCGATGAAATGACCAACAGCTGTTCATGGCAGACATGGTTTCTACCACCACAAAGGGGCCACGAGTGCTAGAAAACACGCAAGTTCCTCCCCAGCCCTCCCAGTTGGCTCAAACAGAAAGCTCAGGCTTAAGATCTGCCAAAAAATATCTGGCAAAGGGATCATTTCTCTTTCTCAAGGGCAAATATGCAATTGATTGGATTCCTCCAAGAGATTTGTGAGGGTGAAAAAAAGTTCACTGTCCACCTTTAACAACCCTGAACTTGTAATGAGCTGATGGGCTGGAAAGTGATTTTTAGAAGTACAGGTCAAACACAAGGCACTTTTCTCCCTTCTTTCACTGCCTGAAGAGAATGTACAAACAGAGAGCCGAGCGCGTACTCAGGTCCCACATGAAAGGACCTAATGTAGCTCTCTGCAAAGGGTAGAGTTCAAGTTCACTGCACTGTCTCACCTAGCCTCTTTTTGTGAACCACAGCATTGACACAGCTGTTCCTTCTTCGCCCACAATGCATTTATAATGCTTCCAAGACATGATGTGTGTGTGAGAATCTACGTTGTTATTGTTTTTGGCAATTATATAATGCCTACTATGTGCCAGCACCAATCTCATGTTACATAAATAATAAGCCATTCAATCTTTAAAACAAATAGATGAATGATGTGTTATTATTACCCCCCACTTTGTGAATGTCTGAAAGCATACAAAGGCACAATGATATGCCTCAAATCTTGCAGCAAGTGCATGACCTTTCCAACATGGACTCCTTCTAGTCTGTCTCAACCATTGCAGCCATGTTAAGGGGAAGCTTTTTGTATCCTATGCTCTGCTATCTCTAATACAAATACACTGATAGCATTATATATATTTTTTCCACCGGATTTCGGTTCCTAACAGCCTCCCCTGGGGATTATAGAAGAAATAGGTTTATTATTATTATTAGTAGTAGTAGTGGTAGTAGTGGTAGTATTTGCATGTGCAGACTATAAGTTGCTAATGTGTTTTCCTTGTCACTCGATCTTCTCACCGACCATGAACACACTTATAGCTTTATCTTCTGAGTACAAAGACTTAAGAAGCTTGTAGGAATCCTGAAACTAGAAAGTTGTTGACTTTTTGTGGGGGAAGAGGGAGGTTTAGCATTCTTCCTAGCATATCAGATCGCTCATCATCATCTTTTCCTGTGAAATAGAATAAAATTGAAAATGATTTTAAGAACTCCAGCAATATTCCAGGAGAATTTTTAAAAGATGTTTTTAAATAACGAGAGGAAGGACCACAGCGACAGGTCAATGTGTGTCTTTGAAAAGAAGCCTCTTTAAGTGAATGTGTGTAGCTGGCTTCTGGCCATTATGGTCCCATTTCTCATTATTTCTCGGCCTGCCCAATGTGAGGGCCTTTGACAGCAGAGTCCCAAGTGCCCTTCTGCTCTGGGGTAGTGGCTTTTACAGGTAGCTCATTTGCAGGTGTTCACCATCCACCCATATGATTCCCTGAGTCCTAGGAGCTGGGTTGTTTATTGTCAACCCAGGCAAATCTCAAAGAGGACAAAGATGGCTGAGAATGGAATGAGTGCTGCTTAATTCAGAGCCACCGGGCACTTTCTCTTCACCAGAAGGGTAAATCGATTTTAGCTGCGGGGTTCAGGGACTATTCAGTTACATTTCCGCTTTAAAAATCACTCACTCTCTCTCTCTTCAGTATTTTATTCAGAGCCAGTTCTATGTGTGCACATGTGCATATGCTTGAGTTTTACCTTCTGTGTCAACATGTGAGACTTCAGTTGAGCAAGGCAGTAATGTGTGCTTTCTTTAATTTCTCAGAGTTGCTAAGAATGATGGGCAATGCTAAATACAATAAGGGGAAGTGTAAATATAAACTTATGTCACCACAGGTCATGAGAGATTATCCAGGGCAATTTAGGGATCTGAAATGAATTGCCTCTCATTGTATCCCTGGATTTGAAATTAGGGGTGTTATAAAGCCATTGAATGTGTAGGAATTGGAGTAATGGCAATCATCTTGCCCTTTGATGTTCTGTTTGTAGATGAAGCAATGGAGACTCAGAAAAGGTATATGCTTTTTTTCCCCAACATCAGACGTCTAACATGCTTTATTTCATCATACAACGTGTGTCAGTGATCACCCATATGCCATGTCTGTTGCACAGGGCATCATGGGGGCGGCAGATCACATAGAGAAGCTGAAGACCTAACTCAGCACTATGCAAAACCAATATAATGCACACTCCATATGCAGCTTTACTGTGCTTCATAAACTACATTTTTTAAAAAATTTCAAAAATGTGGAATTAACTTTAAAAATAGTTCTTAAGTCCATCTTAAGCAAATATTAGCATTTCACCAAAGATATCAATAATAAATAGAGGCTGATTAGCTTTAAGTTTCAATAAAATTATTAGTTATCATATGTTCCCCTTTTGGTTCTTTCAAAATCAGTCTGTGCATTTTATTTTGGAGACATCTCAATCTGAATTATATGTGTTTCAAGAATGAATGCTTTCTGTGTCTGTTAGATGGTTTTGGTGCTAGACTCACAGTGGGACAAAACAGACCTTGTACTTTAAATCTTCAACATTTGATTACTTATTTTTAAAGTTTTGTCTTAATGTAAAAGATAAGTTTAGGCCATCTCTCCCTGAATTATAGAATAAACAAAGCTTCAAATTATTTGTTCAGATGACTTTAGACAAAACTTCTACCAAACTCTCAAGGAAAAAATATCTTCTGCCTATACAAACATCTTTTTTTTGCAAATAGGTGTGTGTGTGTGTGTGTGTGTGTGTGTGTGTGCGCGCGCGCGCGCACTGCACGGCGTGAATGTGTGCACGTGTGCATGCCACAGAGATCAGAGGACAGCATCCAGTAGTCGGTTCTGTATTTCCACCATGTGGATCTTCAGCCTTGGCAGTAAGCGTTTTTACCTGCTTGCATTTCACAGGCCAATCTCTTTCATTTGCTAATGAAAAAGAAGATTTGTTCTACTGACACAGGAAAAGCACCTTTATTTAACAGACTGCCGTTTGGGGCATCCATAAGAGATACTTAATATCACACATAGGAAAATGAGAGTCTAGAAAGGATCACTGCATCGGGCTCTTCCTCACATTCCTCCTGCTGTTCTGAAGCAAAAAGGCTACCGTGCCATTTAGGGTTCAGTCCCATGAGAAGTTAATGAATTTGTGGGTTCAGCTCTCATCTTCACCACCTCTTGAATCATCGAGCAGGGTTTACGAAAGATCTGCTGGTGCATTTTTCCAGTTTAAGATCCTTAGCTTTTAAAGCAAAACCAGAGCTGAGCAAAGAAAGGAATGGCAGAGAACAGTGTATAGAAATCACTGATTTTGACCACATTTCTGGTGGTCTCTGAGTTTAGAGCAGCACAGTCCTAAAGGGCTCCTCGACTTCCATTTAATTCATATGTCCCGGCCCATATATCCAGAGACTATTGTTGCCGTTCCTTGAAACTGATTTACAAACAGTGGCACATTCATAAAATGTTCTTACTGCTTAATATGTTACCGTACAACCTCTTGAGTTAAGAATCTTAGTTCTCTTTCAGTTCTAAGTCCAAAGCTATCAGTGTCAGTGAAGTCACCCCCCATACGTGTGCCCATATGGCTCAACGTCTGTGGCCATAAGTGGCAGACAACTGGAAGACCATTGACTTAGCCCTTTAGAAGACAATGCAGTGACTTCTGTAGATTCAGCCCTTTCTGCTTTGCTATCTGTCAGCAATGCTGGGTTTTGTGACTAGCTCCCCCATCATCATAAGGTACATGCCCCAGGTAAGTTATTTCATGGGTTTTGGCTTGAATGTGAATGCTCCCACAGGCTCATGTATTTGAATGTTTGATTCCCAGTTGATAGAACTGTTTGAGAAGGATTAGAAAGGAAGAGGTGTGTCACTGGCGTGGGCGGTTGAGGTTTCAAAAACCCACACTATTTCTAGTATTCTATCTATCTATCTATCAATCCTATCTATCTATCTATCTATCTATCATCTATCTATCTATCTATCATCTATCATCTCATCTATTTATCATCTATCTATCTATCATCTATCATCTATTTATCATCTATCATCTATTTATCATCTATCTATCTATCATCTATCTATTTATCTGTCATCTATCTCTGTCTCTCTCGCCATCACTCTCCCTCTTGCTCTGTCTCTCTATCCCTTATGTTTGTGAATCAGATGTAAGCTGTCTCCAGCAGCTCCGGTGCCATGCTGGCCTACCGACCTGCTACCATGCTCCTCACAGTGACTGTCATTGGCTCTCATCCTCTGACACTGGGAGCAAGCTCCAGGACTAAATGCTTTCTTTTCTAAGTTGCCTTGTTTATGGTGTCCCTGCACAGCAATAGAAAAATGAAAAGACATCATTCAAATCACTATGATCAGAGGAAAACAACACTCTGTTCTTCTCATCTGCTTTTAGTGTAGAAAACACTCTTTCCTGGACAGACAACTCTCCCAGCTCAGTTCCCTTCAAATAATTAGCCAAGTTTCCACGCCTGTCCATATCACAGGCAGCCACTGCTGTGGGATGATAGCTCCCTGATAAGATGTGAGGGCTGTCCACATAGAAGTCAGAGCTGAGGCTGCCTCCCAGTAAGTACATAACCACAGGCATGTAGATGTTTTCGTCACACTGAGATTCCGAGGCTCTTGGTTGGGTTAAGTTACAAGTCAACAATCTCTGTACAGTGTGCAATAGGAAAGGGCATAGATACAGGGCACCATCACTAAACTCGGAGAAGGGCCTCTGACTCAGCTTGCCAGGGCAAAGTGGGAAGGAGGATGTCAGAGTTGACTTCTAATGCAGGCATTACTTTGCCTGGCTTGTAAAGAGCAAGGGGAGACAGCCAAAGGTAAGGATGATGGTGATGAACAATGTACCAGAGAGGTTGAGAGTAAGAAGGGGTGTAGTGGGTGATACAGAAAATTTATTTGCCCTAAGTTATAGAGTATAATGGCCGGAGATGGAAGAATTCCTCCAAAGCCAGGCTAGGGAAACAGAGTGCAGATGGTAAGAGGTCTCATAAGTCCTAGAGCCCAATAAAGGTGGGAAGCATCTAATGCTGTAAGAACGTGTGCAGTTCACAAAAGTATTTTTGTCCACTGTGGGGAAATTGACTCCAAATATTCAAAACCAAGGATAGGGAGGACGTGTTATGATCAAGTACAGTAGCCTAGCTGGAATGAGGAGGCATCCTGAGCTAGGGTCCACGAGACTGGAGAAATGGTGTCGCAGGGCTTTCAACGTTTCAGGTAAATAGAGCTGGCTTCTGGGGAGGAGAGACTCAGAGATGAGTATACTCAGATGTCTGGCGGAAATACCTAGAGAAGTGGAGATGCCAGTTCTAGAGATAGGATATCCAATAACAATCAGTTTAGCAGTGAATTGATTGGGACTGTCCAACATGAGTGGAGGGGTCTGTTCTGCCTGGAGTTGAGGTTGATAGCCTGCTCCTGGAAGCAGATGTTTCTTAATGGTGACATAATAAATGGTTAAGTGATGGAGAGGTAGTACCAGAGGCACTTTAAAAAGTATGAGCAAAACCAGAAGGCCACAGGGGCGTTTAAGAAACAAAGGGCACCTCCCTGAGAAAGGAAAAGGAGGGGACTCTGAAGTTCTTTGTTAAAAGAAGAAACTGTCTCCAAAAGACAAACGTGGTGTGTACTCACTCGTATGTGGGTGTTAACTGTAAAGGATTGTTACGGCAGGTCTCCCCGCCGGCCTCCCGGTCCTGCGGCCACGTGGGCCCACAGCCGCGCCAGCCCCAAATAACACTTAGAGACTCTGTATTTGATACAATCCTGTTGGCCAATTACCATTACTGTTTATGGGCTAGCTTTGTCTTAATTATTAACCCATTTCTACTTATCTAAGTATTTCCACGTGGTCGTCTTATCGGGGAGCCGCGCGGCAGGCGTCCTGCTCCTTCCCCGGCTACATCTTGACCCCACCTTCCCACTTCCTCTTTCCTTCTCCTTGTCTCCTAGCCCCGCCTATCTTGCTATCTCATTGGCCACAGGGCTTTATTAACCAGTATGAGAAACATATATACAGAATAACATCTCCCATCAAAGGATGATCATGCTGCATCCACAGACCCAGAAAGGCTAGGTAACAAGGAGGGCTCAAGGGGGGCACATGGACGTACCTGGGAAGGGGAATAGAGAGGCTCTCCTGGCTAGACAGGAGCAGGTTGCCATGGGAGCTTGAGTGATCGGGTTGGGCAGAAGGCAGAGCTGGCAGTCCTGAGAGATGCCTGGAAAGCGGCCTTTACATCGTCAGATAGAAGCCTGATGCAAAGGAAACTTCCATGAGTCTACAAAGACGGCCCCAGCCAGGACTCCTGGCTGCTGGGGGTGGGGGGGTGTGCATGCTTTTACTGCAGTTTGATAAGCCATGCTTTGCTGAAGTCCTTGCAAGGCCTGCCCCTTTCTGGGAGAGCTAATAGGGAGGAGGAGTGGGGACAGGAGGAGGGATGCAGGGGGAGGGAGTGAGAGGAAAGGATGAGGACAGAGGGGAGGCTGCAATCTGGTTGTAAGAATAATAAATTAATAATAAAATGTAGAAAAGGAAAAATTCAAAGTCCAAGGGAGTCACATATAAGTATTAAAACGTGGGAACAGAAGGGAGTAAGGCCTCATTGTCACTCACTATGACACGGGATTGGGGAATTGGTGGCTTGCTAGGTTTGAGTACACAAATAAAGTAGGCATTCGGTGGACTAGTTGGATTGAATGAATGCAACACGTTTCCTACATTGCTCTTTAACTGTGAGAAATACTAGCCTGTTTTCCAAAGCCATTGCATTAGCAATGCCGCGTAAGACCCCACTCTCAGTTTCCCGTAGTGTGTGCAATAGCAAACACTGGTTTCTTCGTCCTGGGCACGGGGAGAAGGCAGCTTTATCTCCCATTGCAGGTGAGTTTCCCTTCGCAGACTATCTGTCTCCAAGCATATTCTTGTCCTAACTGTTGGCAACTCAGAGTGGCGGGAGAGGCTCTTGATGACTCAAAAGACCACAGCTGAGAACGGGCAGCATTATTTGTGCCCATGTTCAGCTAGCTTTTAAAAAGTGTGGCCAGGCCCCATGTCATTGAGGAAGGAATTGCGGCACAGAAGGTTGGGTACTTTTTGCTGAACAACAGCATGGTTATACAACGATGGGACAGACAGATTCCCATCAGATTGGACCTGTGAGCTATACAGCTTTGGGAACCTCTTAGGTCATTCAGTTTCACAATCTCAACTAAGGGACGTCGCTTTCTGCTCCAAGCGGGTTAGTCTCCACAGGCATGGCTGCCTGATCAGCTGGTCATTGGGTTGACTGGTCAGACTAGAAACCGCAGATTTCGGAGCGTTTTGTGTTCATGATTACTTGTGTTTGGTCTCATGGAGCAGTACGAGTCCATGTCCCTAGGTTCTACCTGAGGTTGATCGTGCATCTTGTCCCCGTTCTGCTAAAAGTTGTAGTAGCTAAAACAATGAAAAGGATTGAACTGCCTTCCTAAATACGTTGTTTGAGCGGTGGCTTCTCCAAAGCCCAGCACAGCTAGAGAAGCTGAAGAAATCTTTGTGCTGATTATTGTTCCAGTATTGTATCTTAATTATTTCTGTGAGCCCCACAGAAGCTATGCAGTCTCCACCGTCACACGACTAAGTTACACATTTGAGGACTCCCTCAAATGACATTGACTCCAGATAATAAACTAATGATTGTGAGGCTAGAGACAGGCTCAACACTTAAGAGCACTGGCTGCTCTTTCAGAGGTCCTGAGTCCAATCCCCAGCAACCACACAGTGGCTCACAACCATCTGTGATGGGATCTGGTGCCCTCTTCTGGCCTGCAGGTGTACATGCAGATAGAGCACCACATAGAGAAAAAAATATGAATCTTAAAAAAAAAAAAAACTAATGACTATGTAAAAGCAAGAAATTTATATTTGAATTAAAGATATATGACTAAGACACATCAAACCAATTCACATATTTTCAAGCCCAGATAATTCCATGGTACTTGGGTACAGAGTGTTTGGGCACATGTGAATATACCATGACTTACGAGACAGTTTTAGAGTATGACAGCAGTGGCATGGTCGCACCATGTTCAGAGACCCTCTCATCCTGCTTCCACATCCTTCCCAAGCTTCCCTCAGCACTTCTTGTCATTGCATTGTGGATGCAATGAGTGGTAACTTAGGGAGGGTGCAGAGAGGGAAGAAAGATGTACCCATCCAAGCATCCACAGCTCCCTTCACATCATCGCTCAGCCACCTCAGTACCAAATGCTCCTGAGGGCCGGCTTCCCACTCTCTCATTTTCTGGGGGGGGAATCTGAGAGCAGACAAAGATAACAGAGCAAGGCCTTTTGGTTACTCCTTTTCAAATGTGACCGAGACCCTTATTAGAGGCCACAGCAGTTATCCTTGAGGAACCTGACCCAACCCATGAGCACATGTACACCTTGTGCACTTTAGGCAGCATATTAGACATGGTAGGTCGCATCACTACCGTGTCATGGGAGGAGAGCTCTCATGAAGAGAGTTTCATTGTCTTCTCTTGGGAAGAAGATATGAGCAGGGAAACATGACACAAGCCTCGTGTGAACCAACAAAGGTGCAAACTTAGAAAGCCAGTGCAGAAAGGGATTGAGAAGGAGAGAATGGCGTCCTGAAAGAGAGAGTAGATGGAATGATGGACAAATGTAGTTCCACATACCTGACTGTGAAGGCCCTCGCAGCCTGTGCTTTAATCCTGGGTACACTGCTTTTCTGCATCTTGCGTGGGATGTGTCATTAGGAAACAGGCTTTGGAAATTTACCTTCAGATGTTTGATTTCCTGAAAACAGATTTACTCATTGAAAAAATATCTTCATAAATCATGCCTTGCATTCACATACAGATTATTATCCATAAAGTCTAGAAATAAAAACATTTTATATTTTAATAAAGATATCTCTTTTGATATATTGCTTGTTCTAGACTAAGAGCCAAATAATACCCTAAAAGTTTTACATATATTAATTTACTTAGGTTATTTGGTTAGTATTTTTTTCTTATTCTCATCCCTAACTACTCAGTTTACCTACACACTTGCGTGCACACACACACACACACACACACACACACACACACACACACACACACTCACTCCCATAGCTGGTAGTCTGGTTATTAGGACACTGGTGAATGAACCCAAGAGCACAATATTGGCTAGAGACTCGGAGAGGTGTAGCTGGACTGTGTCCAGGGCCATCCTAGCGTTGGAAGTGACGACAGATGAGTTGGCTGCTCCTCTGACCCTCAGTGAGCAGCTTCGCTTCACTACTTCAGAAACGGCATGGAGAGTTTCAGTCCCTTTTTCTGTGAGCCTCTTGTTTCCTGTCGAATTGACACAGGTGTTAGCAGGCACCCTCCCACCTGCATTTGGAAAAATACATTTCCATAGCTGGGTCCTCTATGGAAAATTTAAAGCCCTGAGAAGCTCATTGCAGCATTTGTAGGAACTGGTACAGAAAAGAATACTTTTTTGTTTCTCCCAGCAGAAATGTTTACCATGCCATGGATGACAAACGCATAGGACTGGGGAAACGGCACAGCTCTTAAAGGTTAAAGCTGACAACAAAAAGACAAACATACTCACTGTAGAGGTTGGAAGCTGCCTGGCAGGTGTCATCAATGTCTTTTAAAGAGACTTAGCTGAGATCTCTTGAACACATCAACGTAGAATTATGGCTGGATTTTCCCCAGGACCTATCCAAGGCCAAAGGGAGCTATGTCATTTCCATGGTTTCCCACCATTGATGGAAAATTCCTGTCGGCTGAGCCAGAGTTTACAGACTGTGAGCAAATGTCTGCTTCTTTGCCACAAGTCAGTGTGTGACACTCTTCTCAGGTGGTGAAATCGCCATGAAAGGTCAGGCGATTCAAGTTACAGGCATGACAGTATCCCATTGCTTCTTAAGTATTACACCAGGAAGGCAGATATTTCCTGAACATGACATGAAGTTAGAATTTGTATTTTCAGAGTTTTGAGTCATTTTGTTTAGATTATGTCCAGCATCCCTGTGATGAACAACTCATCTTTCTTTACATTAGGAACACTTGAAACGAGGAGATTGGGATTCAAAATAAATACCTCTTATATCCAATAACCTGTTCTTTTGCTTATGTATGCTATCTTAATTAATGGCTGCCTAGAATGACATAAAAACTCTTTTGTTTCTTATTGTCTTCTCAAGACAAAGGGGGATGCATTTCCCAAGTTTCATTATAAAATAGATAGGAAAAAATGTTTACATATAGATTGAGTTAGCATCCATGACATCAGCAAACATTATCTGCAAGTGAGAAACATTTAGTTAGTTACGTGTAGGTTCATTGCTAATTATAAAGATACATTCATAAACTGTGGAAGAATAAATAGCAGCAAACTCATCTTGCTTCTGTTTCTACCACGCTAACACAATTATGCTCGTTGTTCTTGACAGCTAGCCCTCTGTACGTTATTCTGTATCTGTAAGTTATGATTTGTGAAGCTTGGATGTGAGGACAAGTTTTGTCTCCTTTAAGAACTTTTTTACTATTTTCTTCAATACTTTCTTCGGTATATTTACAACAGTTTCAGCCTAAGTCTATAGAGTATATTACAGTAAGAGATGAAAAGACATTTTCGTCTTTATAAATAAATCAAAGTAAATGCATAGAGCTTAGCAGTTTTACTTAATGATTACATGCCTCCCCCAATGAGGTTCTTATCTTTCTAACTGGAAAAGTAACACATGGGTTGATTAAATTATTCCACTGTTTTCTCCCTCACTCTTCTCATATATAAAAAGTAAGTAACATACATAGCATATGATGGGTGGCCATGTTGGTCTTAATACTATTTTAATCTCACACTTCCTCTCATATTATAAAAAGGACTGATTTGAAACAATCCACTAGATTTATTGATAAAGAATATTATGATTGTAAAAGGGCCTTTTCAAGATATTTAACATCATTATATTAGGAAATCCATCTCTTACTCTATTTGACGAAACTCAACTATTCTGGCCAGCTGTGCATAGAAATAATTGCCCTTTAAAGCTTCCCCTCAGCATTTACATACATGTATATAATGCACATTGTAATATATATATATATACATATGTGTGTATGTATGTGTGTGTATATATGTAATATAATATATATATATGTGTGTGTATGTATGTGTATATATATAGTATAATATATGTATACATATGTGTGTATGTATGTATGTGTGTATATATATAATATAATATATAATATATAATATACTTTGCCGCTGTCTGCTCTCATTTTCCTGTCCTCCACTGGGTCTTGTTTAATAGCCACCTTCCTATTTTCTTGTCTCTTCCTAAAGTCTACATTGAACATATGAAAGAAAACATGTAATTTTTTTTCCTGAGCCTGGCTTATCTCACTTAGCATAATCATCTTCGGTTTTATCCCTTTTCCTGTAACTGACCATGACTACATTCCAATTCCAGCCCAACAAAGCGACGTTGTTGCCCACATGCCACATTTCCTTTATCCCTAGTTGGTTGAAGGCTGTATCAGATGGCTCTCTCCATATCATGCTGCTAGGAATCATGTTGGGACAACCGTGGGTGTAAATGGACCTTTGTATCTCCCTGACTTACCGTCTTCCCTGTGTGTAGCCAGGGCTCATAGACCTGGACCATATGGGAGTTCTGGTGTTAAGTTTTGGAGAGACCTCCATGTGAACTTCATATGGCAGCACCGATTCTCATTCCTGACAGCAGTGTATGAGGGTTCCTTTTCCCCAGCATCCTTGCCACCTCTTGCCCCTCATCTGGATGGAGTGAGGTAGGATGTCCAAGTGGTCATTTTGATTCCCCAATGGCTAGAGATGTAGGACATTTTTCGGGTATTCACTGTGTGTCTGCACTTAGAAGACTTGCCCTTAAAGGAAGTAAGGTTAGTGACAAACAAAATTCTGAACATTGTTTCATCTTCCTGACTCCCGAGACATTGAGATCACACAGCACAGGCACATCTGTCCTCTGAGGAGTGACCGAGTCAACTGTTATGACAAAGGGCCTGTGATGATTTAAAGGTAGGATGAATAGTGTATCATAGCCCAGCCTGCTTCCATCTCTGAGAATATTAAGCATCTTGACCTCAGGGGACCTGTGTGAAAAAAAAAAAATTAAGGGAAATGCTTTGGGCAGCTTTAGAGTTTCTCATTTCCTCCCAGTAATGCTCTGCCTGCTCTTGCCTCCCAATGTTTCCATGTATGCCTTTGTGTAGTCTCCTGCAGATTCACCTCCTGTGTCTGGAAAACTCGGTTCTCATACAAGGAACAGACATTTTTGCATATAAAAGCTGATGCCGCCAGACATAATTTATCCCCATTTGCCTGGTGGGGCCCCAGCCCTTTGTTAGACTACTCTGCCTGTAATTTCCGATGTCTTGACCGTGGAAAAATGTAGAAAATGGTGTAGGCCTAAAATATACATCCTAATAGAGATGGCTATTGAAGAAACCAGCTAGTCCCTGCCTGGAATGACTGTCTAAGTACAGGAGCATGCTAATTGATTTAGATAACAGGTTGAGAAAGTTAGCTTGCCTCCCTCCCTCTAACTGAAGAAGGCAGATAACACGGGAATATGTGCCTTGTTGTCCTTATCTAATGAGGAGTGTGAATGCAGTTGCTGTATAAAAGGCCTTCTAAAACCCTTCTTTGGCAGGGCGTCTCCTTTCTTACCATGGGTGCCACCAAGCCCTGGGCAGGGTATCCCAACGCCTAGGCAGTATCAGAAACATCCTTTTTGGCTCAGCTATGTACTGCTGTCCAGAAGTATCTGGTATGTGAACTGAGAATGTCACCAGCTACCATATCTTGAGTTATCAGCATGGAGTGACAGCTGAAGGAGGTGACACATGCCTCTGTACTGAGTGACTGCGGTCTATAACCCAGCAAAAACTTGGAAATACTCTGCCAAGGCAGGAAGGCAGGACTTGAATCTGGCATGAGCAGAGCCAAAAAGAGGCAAGAGTGGGTTTTCTCTTTTCTCTGCTCCTGCCCGTGAGCACGGTAACAGAAATTTTCATGCTGTTGAAGAAAGCAGGTGCCCTGGACTTCTGGTATGTTTGCCTCAGTGCCAAGTACAGCAGTAACCAACTGAATTTGATAATGTTCTTCTTCCTCCCCCTCAACTGGAACTAACACCAATCACATCTAGAGTTCACTATGCAGTTGGGTCATTGTTGGTTTCTTTAAACCATTGCCTAGCACGGCCTCTTTCTCTCCCATGTGAACCAAGATGGTTTCTTGACTTCTACATAAATGAAGAGCTCAACAAAAACAAATCTGTGATTAATGTCAGCCTTGTGTTACCACCCTATGACATTGTCATCTACAAACTACTGGGCTACACTGGACCCAAGCTGCCCACAAGCCTAAGATGCAGAAGGATTTGTCTGAATCATTTGTATCTTCTCTGTCCTTGGTTCAAACCCTAAGCACAGCTGTAGTAACTTTCTTTAAACACAGTCACCATCTAAATGATCACTGTAACATAAAGAAATACATTTTGTACCCTAAGGTCGAAGAATTTTAGTTGAAATATTTTTTAAAGGGATTGGTTTTTTTTTTTTGTTTTTTTGTTTTTTTTTTGGTGACTGTAGGCATATATTGGAACATTTTAAAATTTCATATTATGGTCACACTGATTCTAAATCAGCCATTTGTCCCTTGGATGTCAGAGCCCCATAAAACCAAACGATTACACATTCATAATATGGAAATTTAAACTGTTATACTTCTATGCCTCATTAGACATTTAATATTTTTCCTTGATTTTTTTTTTGTTTATTTTTTCTGTTTGGTTGGGGAGGGTGTTGTAGTTGTAGTTACCGATTGAATCCAGAGACTCAGGTATACTATGCATAGGCTCTACCACCGAGCCAACCTCCCCAGACCAAGTCTGGAAATGTTTTCAATATTCTAAGACACTCTGTCATTTCTCTGCCATGCTCCTTCAAACAATGTCATAACTCCACTTAGCAAAATAAAGGTCAAAATCATACCAAAATATCTGTGTCCCAACCTGGCCTCCCCATTTCTCAATAGACTTCTTCCTTCTTATTGGTTGAGAAAAGGAAAGAAGCAAAAAACATATTTACTAGCCTAGAACAAATGAAAGTAATCTGAGAGAAATCTGTCCTCTTTTTTTGCTTGCAGAAAATGACTGGCAATTTTTTTTTTATTCACTTTACATTACAACCACAGTTCCTCCTCCCTCCCCTTCTCCTGCTCCCCCCACCTTCCTCCTTCCACTACTCAGAAGGGGTAAGGCCTTCCAGGACCAAGCTCCTCTCCCATGCATTACGGTTGAACAAGGCATCCCACCATAGGGAATGGGCTCCAAAATGCAGATCATGCACCAGGGATAGGCCGTGGTCCCACTGTCAGTGATCCCACAAAAAGACCAAGCTACACAATTGTCACCCACATGCAGAGGGCCTGGTTATGTCCTATGCAGGCCCCCAGCTGTCATTCTAGAGTCTGAGAGCTTCCATGACCATGTGTCAGTTGTGCCTGTGGTTTTCTCCAACATGATCTTGATCCCCCCACCCCCACCCCCCACCCCCCCCCGCCTCATACAATCCCTCCTTCCTGTCTTCAACTGGACTTCCAGAGCTTGGCCTATTACTTGGCTGTGGATCTCTGCATCTGTTTCCATCAGTTACTGGATGAAGGTTCTATGATAGCAATTAGGACAGTCATTAATCTGATTACAGGGGAAGGCCAGTTCAGGCACCCTCTCCACTATTGCTGGGAGTCTTAGCTGGGGCCATCCTTGTGCATTTCTGAGAATTTCCCTAGCCCTAGGTTTCTTCCTACCTCCCCATGATGTCTCTATCAAGATTTCTCTTTCCTTGCTCTCCCTTTCTGTCTCTCCCCCGGCTCATCCAATGGTTCCTTCTTGTTCCCCCCACCCCTCCCCTTTCCTCTAACCTCCACCCCTGTTTGTCCAGGACATCCACCCATTTCCTCTTCCCAGGGCAATCCACGTGTCCCTCTTAGGGTCCTCCTTGTTACCTAGCTTCTATGGAACTGTGGATTGTAGCCTGGCTATCCTTTGTGTTACATCTAGTATCCACTTAAGAGTGAATGCATACCATGTATGTCTTTCTGGGTCTGGGTTACTCAGGATGATTTTTTTTCTACTTCCATCTATTTGCCTGCAAATTTCAAGATGAAATTTAAGAATCACACTCACATATCTGGATTCAATACTGTTGATCAATAAGCAATTTAACAGACCTACAGCACCCATAAAAATACTCCACTATTGTGTTTTACCCACAATAGACACTACAGGTTTTATATGGACAATTTCCTTACCAAAGTGAGCTGCATGGGTCTTATAGGCCTTACCACCGGGCTCAATCTTCCCTTGTTTATTATAAACTTCCAAAAACACAAACCCCAGTTCCTCTTTTGTTTGTAGTACCCATAGTGACCCAGAAGCATTCAGCCTGCTGTTTTCCATACTCCAACCTCATCAGATCCCACTACTGCTCTTAGAAAAGGCCTGAAGGGTTAAGCCACCCAATTACATCTAATCATATCCATCCCTATGCTGAATTCTAGGGAGAATAAAGGAAAAGGAGATACTAATGTAGCTACTGAACAGGTGCCTCCACAAAGGCAGAAAGGCTCTAGTTACCAGCCCCAAGCTGTGTTCTTTGAATTGTCCTATGGTAGCTGACCTTGCCTACCATAGCAAATTGAATCTTGTTTGGAATATGCTGTGTGTGTGTTCCTGATCACTACTGGAAAAAGCCTCTAAGTTAATAGTAACATCAATATATTCATTGTGTAGTGGGAGAGCATCGTCACCAGGAGTTAAGCAGGCCCTCTTCAAACATCATTTTGAAGCCATAAAATGAGGAAAGGTCCCAAGTACCCCACAAAGAAACCAGATAAAGAGCCAAATGGACAGGAGGAGTTCAATATATGTTTGTCCTTCCGCCTCATCTAGTTAAACCCAACCAAATTGCTCATTCAAGTTGTTACTAGTTACTCAATCTAGTTACTCAGGTGTTTTGGCTAATGTTTAGTGAGATACTATCAACAAGGGAATTTTAAAGTCTAAATCCAGTCTACGGGAGTAGGCACCAATTTTGTTAGCATTCACTCCCCAACTCAAAAATATTTTTCCGGAAAGCCTGTTAACAATGACAAGTGAATTCTGCTGTGCTGCCTCCGTGCTTTTCATCATTAAAACAGCAAATGTTTAAAGAGTAGACAAGCATGAGGCCACTGACGCATTAGCCACTCCCTACAGACGGGTTTCTTAAAGACAAATAAAATAGTCGTCTGCATTTTAGACGGTGACGGGAAGAAGCTGGCAGCACGGCTGCTACCCCAACCCCAACGTACTTCCTTTGGCTGTCACGGAATTTGTCAGGCAGTGGTGTTTGGGATTTTGATTTAAACCACTGTGTAAAACCGAAAAGTCTCACCACTGCTTCACAAACAGGGAAAGTTGGCCATGGCGGCCTGTCATAGCTGGGAGGAACAGTGGACTGCATCATCGGCTGCTTTGTATTTCCAGTGTGTGCAGTGACATCAGGCCCATCTCTGGAATACATGAATCAGTGTCTATGGTCACTTTGAACCTGCTTTGGGCTCTCCACACACACACTCTCTGCCTCATCCCTTTGCTGAACTGGCATTACTTCTGCGATAGAGGCTGGGGGCAAGGGGGAGTGAAGGAAGACATGTTCCAAAGGCACTGCCGTTGTGACAGTCACCAAAGACACTATATGGGGGCATGAGGTCTGTTAAAGTTTTGATTAGCAGATCCGAGCTGGGACACACCAAGAAGGTATCTGAAAGTAGATCCCTTGTCGAATGTCTCTTAACCTTACAACTAGGAGCCTGGGGCTTCCTAGTTCCCACAACCATGGGTTACCGGGTGTCCGGCAAGGTCCATGGGCAACTTAGGTATATGGGAGGTGCTTGGATACCTTAGAATCAGGGTGATGGGGTTGGGGGGGAATTGGCCACGTATATGTCCACCCAACACCTATTTAGGCAGTTCCAGACAAAGAAGGTCAGGCCTCTGACTTCACAGTCTGCCATGGCCAACACGACACATGACACTTAGTATAGACAGGAATTTCGATCCTGCCCGATCCTGCAGCTGTTTAGTCCCAAATAAGAGAAACATATTCACAGCATAGAGAAGGACATCACCATAGAGCTTCCAGTTACTACACAGACCACCCTGTGTTTTTCCTGTATCTCTGGGCCAGGAATGCTATGCATAATCTCTTGTCAAAGTAAAACTGAAGGTTATTAAACAAATTCATCGTTCGGTTGTAGAAAGCTAAGCTGGTTGACTGTCTTGCGGAGTGGCTCTTAGTGAATAATGGATCACCACGGTGAACATCTCCACACTGTCCTGTGCCTCTGGCTAGAATTTTAGTGTCACCCAAAGGGGGAGCTCATAGAAAGTGACTATTTTAATTTTGTAGCTTTTGATTAACCTTTTTCTTAAAATCAATGTTTGTTACTTTCTACCAATATATAAAACATCCTGGGTCTCCTGAGTCTCCTTCAGTGATAACTGAATCTAAAAATACCTAGTAGATGTCACCCCTTAAGCGAATTCTTTGAAACCCTTATTGAAAGTTTCAGATCCCTCCCGCTTTAATTTTTTTCTAAACTGTTCCTGGTCCTCTGTCTTAAAGACGCACAGGCAAAACCTCTCCTACAACAACATGAGTTCTTAAGGCAGAATCATTACACTAGAGTAGTGATAGATTTCATTTACTTCATAATTCTGATGGTTGAACCAAAGGAATGCCTTATCTTATTTATTTTATTAAAGATTTATTTTCTTATGGATTTGTGTGTATGTGTGCATGCATGCATAAGTGGGTACATGTGTGTGTGAGCATGTGTGTGTGTGTGTGTGTGCGCGCGTGCATGTGTGAATGAGTGTGTGTGTGTGTGTGTGTGTGTGTGTGTGTGTGTGTGTGTGTCTAAGTTAATTGCTTAAGGAAGCCAGAAGGGGACATCACATCCCCTGGAATTTCAGTTGTAGGAGACTGTGAGCTGCCATGTGGGTGATAAAAACCTAATTCAGGTCTTCGGGAAGAGTGGCAAGGTCTCTTCATCACTGAGTCATCTACCCCACCTTGTCACGTTTTCTTTAACAGTACGTTAACAGGTTAACAGAGCTCTGAAAGCTTTGGCTATGTCTATGGTTTTTTTCCAAGTATTTTATCTACATTACTCAATTTAATTCTCAAACGTCATAGTTTCACACTTGTTCTGAGAGGACTGAGACATAGAGACTAACTTGTGGTTGAGGTAAGAGCAAAGTAGGTAGTGTTGACTTTGGCAGTATAACCCTAGAGTGTTCGTAACCACCATCTAATAATGCTTTCTTGGTAGTGCTAAGAGTATTAGGCCCAGTCGTTACAACTTGAGATGTGCATGCTTATTTAAAACTGAAAATTAGAGTCACTTTGTCTCACCATTGAAGAGACTGGACAGGTTCATCAGTTTATCCAATTCCAAAAGCACCATTCACACTGTGCATCCCAAGACCATGTGTGATGGACCTCAAACACAAAGATGACCTGCCCTGCTGAATGCGTCCTCACACAAAGTACCTTTCATTTCCCCAAGTGAAACTGGCTGCACCCCAGATCAGAGTCAATTTAGATCTCGCCTCATTCTTAGAATCTAAGAACAACACTAAGTGTCCCCAAGTAATTTTAATCATTCCAGGACTGCTGGAATGTTCTGTGGAGTGAATTAAATCCACTTCAGTCATTTCTCCTCCCTCCCTCCCTTTCTTCCACCCTTCCTCTCTCCCTCCTTCCTTCCTCCCTTTCCTTCCTTTTTTGACATGCCAAGCAAAAATTGGTGGCTAGTACTCTCAAAAACATTATCTCAAGTCAGGTCAGATTGTATGCAGGTATGAACTACTCTACTACTGCTGGGGAGGAAGAGCCCATGGTGACCTCTCCATGCTACTGCTGAGCTCATTGTGAACGAGTTGACTCACAGTCGTCCAATGGAATGCGCCTGTGACCCCATGGCCTAAGTGCCTTCAGTGCTGTGTGCTTCCCTTTGAGTAAGGAGAGCCACTCAGGCATTGAAATCTGACCTCACAGTTTACCTGGGCCTTGCCCAGCTCTTTTACAGAAAGACAAGAACTCATTTGCGTCATCAAAGCCATAGTATTTCCATCATAGAGTAGATTTGTTAAGAACAACAACAAAAAAAAGAAAAACCATTGACCATCCCAACTTGTGTTGACTATCTTGTGTTGTGTCATTCACAAACAATACAGTCCCTTTGTCTTCAGAAAGTAAAGTTCATTGCAAAGAACACTACTGGCAGTATCCACTGAGCAGCTGAGCAGAATGGGAATGAGTTTTACACAGCGTGTTTGCTTTGTTCTATCTTATCTCTGGGTTCCCTTTTCTCTTAATGCAGTAGGAACATAGCCCTCCTTCCAGACAAACTGCATCCCAGAGACTGGGCGATCATGGGTGATCACCCTGCTGGGCAGCCGGCAGGACCACCCACCAAATTCAGCTTTCTTAGTTCACAAGCCAGTTAATGAATATTTTAAAGGAGGATTTACTAAGACCTCTTTTATTTGGCTGTTCAGTGTCTTAAACATGAATACTTTGAGCTTGCAATCTAATGTGTTCAATCATAAGAAACAGAAAGTGGAAGGGGGCCGGGAGGTGGGGAAGGACAGAGGGAGGAGAAGAAGGAAAGAAGCAAGGGAGGATGGAAGGGAAGAGGGAGGAAGGGAGAGAGAAAGGGAGGGAGGGAGGGGCTACAATTGCTGGTTATGGGAATTTATGATTGCAATCCCAGCTGTTCAGCTGAGGCCTCCTGGGTACCCTAAGTTAGAATAGCATATAAACAACAAACAACAAAAAGTTCTTAAGAGCAACCTCATCCTCTAACTATCAGAAGTAACAACTACAGCTTAACATTTTCTTTAAATTATCCATAATACTAAGGAAAGCACCCCCCCCCCCCCCCCCCCCCAATAAATACCTTACTTCACCTCATTAGCAAAGGTAACTCAAATGCATTGACGGGGCATAGAAGCACTACCTAGAAATGGTCCAAATGTCTCCTTATATGAAAATCTTCACATCAGCGCTGCCCTCCCTACCCCACCCGCATGGACCTTGCTGTCCTCAACAGCCTGAAGCCCATGATCTACCCATAGGCCGATTAAGATGTTTGATTATTAGCAGCAGTGTCTGTCTGTCTGTCTGTCTGTCTGTCTGTCTGCTCTCTCTCTCTCTCTCTCTTTTGTGTGTGTGTGTGTGTGTGTGAATTCAGCAGCTCCAAAAATACACAAAGAAACCTGCAAAATTGCCATGAAAATTTCATTAAGTATTGAAAGCATAATGTTCTGTCGACTTCAATAATTGAAAATGAGTACTCATAAAAATTTTATGATTTATTTTTGAATAAGAACCTGTGGGCTAATGATATTTTCACTTCACAAATATGCTCAGAAATGCCAGATGACTGCAAAGCAGACAGGGCTGCCCAAGAGTTACATGTGTCCAGTGGCAGCCACAGGATTTCAAAACAAAACAAGACAGTTTATTTCCAGGCTATTTTCTCACAGCAAAAACTGTGCAATGGGGGAAGCTGGCCTCCTTTAATCTATGGGGGACAGCGTGCACGGCGCTCACAAAGGCGCCAAAGCCTGAGCTCCTCCTCATTTGTAAATTGCAATTAAAACTAGCTTCTATTGTATGTCTTTAAAAACCACTGCTCTTTGATAATAATTTGCAGTTACCCTAAGGTGATCTTAAGAAAGAAGTTAATGGACCGTACCCTGAGAAGCCCAAGAGTCAATAAAGGAAGTAGTTTCAATCCTGGAAGAATCCAAGTCACTGCAGAAATGTCTGCTAAAAGGGAGGCTTGAATTGCACAGGCCGGGTGGGAGGGTGCCTCCATACACGCTCTCCATATGGAATAACGCTCTGCCCTGAAAATAGCACTTGGCTTTGTTTCTTCTTTTAGCTTTCCATGAAGAAACTTTGCCAAGTGCCATATTTGAGCTTCAGCTTTCCTGCAGACATAGCAGAGAAATCAGCTTCTTGGAGAACGCTGCAAACACTCCAGAGCCATTTGTCTGAAGACCGCAGTTCTGTGTTGTTTGTGGGTTTTTAGAGTCCACTGAACACTTGGAATGAACAGTCTGCCTTTCTCCCCAGAAAAGCACAGACGGATAGACAAGGTCAGGTTAAAAAGTGTCTACATCAGCTTTCCTAGCCAGTTCCACAAAGCTATCTTAACAAATAAACAAGCAAGCGAACTGCGAACGCTAGTCTTGGACAATGCTTAGAAATACAATAGAAAGTTAGTCATCTTAAGGGAAGAAGCAATATAAAACATCTCTTTGAAAAAGTTTCTACTGGGGCTGGAGAGATGGCTCAGCTGTTAAGAGCACAGGCTGTTCTTCCAGGGGACCTGGGTTCAATCCCCAGCACCCACATGGCAGCTCACAACTTCTGTAACTCCAGTTCCAGGGGATCTGACACCTTCACACAGATATGCAGGCAAAACCCCAATGCACATAAAATATAAGAATAAATAAATCATTTTAAAAAAACCCGAATAGCACATTCATTTAAGTATGTACTGTCTAGTATGACAATACTTGCAACTTTCAATTTCTGTGATTGAAATAATTAATTTTTAATGATTTCAATATCAAACACATCAAAGAAAACTAGGGCAGGGATCCTAACTTTATCTAGCCTACCATTTTTATCTAAGACTCACTTATCTGCATATTCAGTATTTCCAGGCAGCGTGCTTTTCTTGTTACACGTTGCTAATTATGAACTACCTTGGCTAAAATTAAGAATTACAAACTTAAAATTACTGTTGAGATGCTACATCCTGTCATATTTGCGTATTCATCCTGAGGTCCAAGTTTTCAACCAAGTCTAAGTTTCGGTGTGAGACCTTGAGTGTGCCCTTTAGCATTGCCTAGACTTCATCTGTCTCAATGACTTGGTGGGAGAAATACTAGCGCCAAGCGCATCGGTCTGTCTAAAGTGTCAGATGAGAGACTGAACCCAGCCAGCATCGTGCCCTGAGCCTGGCCAGCACAAGACAAGCAGAGTTCCTCTGTGGTTTTGGCTCCCTTTCTAGAAGGACAAGGCTCACATTCTGTCCTGGTTCTTCCCTTCATCTCTCTTGGGAAGTACCGCTGGTCCCTTATTTAATGAGAATGTCTACAGTGTTCTCTGGAAGTTGATAGAAACACAAGCATGCTAAGCCATAAAGAACATTTACTTATTAGTGGCTCCAAGTAGAATCAGAAAGCATTGACTGAGATCCAGGGTTTGCACCAGGAAGACAGAGGCCTCATTTATAGGTGAGTAATGACTGATTAGGCCATATTCTCCCACACACACTCAGTCCCTTCCCTATTGTCCTTTAAGCTGTAGGGAAGGACTTCCTGAAAAAGGAAGATTCCTATGACTGTCTTGGATGGATGGCACATTGAAGAATGGCTTCCGCAGGTTAAAGCCATCTGTCCTAAGTACTTGGAAAGAACCTTTCTTTCTAAAGAGTGACACTGCACTCAGCTAGATGACCCTTAGACCCTGCCCTACACGTTCCTACTGCTTTGAGTGCATCTATCATAAGGATATTGTAGAGTCTCTATTTTGGTGAGTGTATACACACATATACACATACAAGTGGCCAGAGCAAATTTTAGTAATAGAAGATTATGAAAAGGAAGATAACAACAAGACTTAGTTTCAGAAGCCTAATTCTAGCCCTGAAGCAAATGTTCCAATAGGTCAGAGGAAGGAAATGTTTAAATGGCTTATCTGCCACTGGTGAGCAAGGGTTTGTTCTGTTGTTAAATAAGCAACATGAGAATCAGATAGTACAGTAGTAGTAGTTTTACTAATAGTAGAAGTAACTACTTCTACCATCAGTAACTAGTAGTAATAGTTACTCTGAATACAGAAGTAAAGAAACAATACCTGTTTTCAGGGAATTCGCAGAATTATGGGGTCCAAGTGTCTCCTCCGGACACTGCTGTTAACATGAATTCCTTAGTCCCCACTGAGTGGCTCGGCCAAATGATGATAACTTAGTGATTGTGAAGTGAATGAGCACTCAAGGGATGGAGCACTGGTAGCGGGGAGGAGGGTCCCGAGCATCCCTGAGGATGAGCAGAGGTAAGAGCCAGAAGGCTAATCCTGCCAGAGAGGGGCAAATACACATCTGAGGGGCCGAGTGTGGGGACCAGCTTGTGCTGGTTTGACAGAATCTTTAACTGCGAGGGAGAGGTGCCTATCGCCCAGAAACACCCATTCAAAAGTTTTCTCAGGGGTGAGGCTGGACGATAGTGGCCTCATAGCAGAAGGTTTAATTTTCACACACAAAGGGGGTGGTAGAAGTCACTTTGTGAGAAACATTGCATAACTTTTTAAATGTTGTTTATTTATTTATTATTTGTTTATTTGTATTTTTGGGACAGGGTTTCTCTGTGTAACAGCCCTGACTGTCCTAGAACTCACTCTGTAGACCAGGCAAGCCTCACAGAGATCCTCCTGCCTCTGCCTTCCAAATGCTGGGATTAAAGGTGTGTGCCACCACTGCCTGGCTGAAATATTGTACAGTTTTTTTTTTCAATCAAATTTAATGTATTGTCTGTGACTTTGAAAGATAACTCAGTTTGGGAAATAAACTTTTGACGTGGAAAAGGGAACACAGGAAAAGTATACATGATAAAGGTGATCAGGAACTTTGGGTATAAACTAAGATTGAAACATAAAATAATGACTTCAACCCAGACACTAACGTGGTATTTGTGCGAAGTGGCTTCACATATTTTCAAGTTTTAGACCTGCTTTTCTCCAAATCGCACTGGCTCTGCTTTCTAAACATATTTTTGATATCAAGTATTATTCAACCGAGTGCTTAGTGTGTGTCTGGCAGTGTGCTAACACCGTGTGTGTTAACCCTCATACTGAGTGCTTAGTGTGTGTCTGGCAGTGTGCTAACACCGTGTGTGTTAACCCTCATACTGAGTGCTTAGTGTGTGTCTGGCAGTGTGCTAACACCGTGTGTGTTAACCCTCATACTGAGTGCTTAGTGTGTGTCCGGCAGTGTGCTAACACCGTGTGTGTTCCTTAACCCCCATACAGTTCTTCTTATCTCCACTTCATAGCTGAGGCAGCAAAGATGGAGAGAAAGTTAAACAGTTTTTGAGATAAACAAACCAGTGATTGAGATAGTTTGACGTTAGACCCAGGCTGCCTGACTTTGCATCATTTTCTTACCTGCAGACTACAGACTCTTTCTAATTGTTGAGCATTATCTCAAGGAGCAGATGCTGTATGTCAAAGAAAACATACGTGTAATGTGAGGAAAGGGATGAGCCCCCTGTACTAATGTGTCAACCCCTTGACGAGAGCAGGAAGATGTCATCAAAGAAAGCATTTACGGAGCTCTGAAGGAAGTTTGGTTCCTATGTTTTTCCATTACTGATTACTTGAGGGGTTGCATTATCATGAAAATTTATTTGATCTGTTGTGACAGCTTATTTTTCATACCCTATTTTCATGAAAACTACAAAATTTCTCACAGTGTTAGAAAAGAAGTGCTCCATTGTGACAATGATCTATCCATAAACTAAACGCAAATATGCGTTTTTATTATTTTAATATGTGTTCTACTTAGTATGTGTTATTTTTGCTTTATATTATGGGATTGGTTTCAGGAGTTAGGAATCACTTGATTAAACATAAAGGATCATTGGGATCTCAGAATGGGTGAAATTACAATATGATTATCATTGTATGTGCTGAAAATACACATATTTCAACAACAGCAGGAAGGGTGTGTGTGTGTGTGTGTGTGTGTGTGTGTGTGTGTGTGTGTGTGTGTGTGTGTGTCTTAAAATACTAGGTATTGCTCAAAACACAGATGTTTCATCTTCAAAGTCAATCAAATAATCTGCAGAGAATTAGTGAAAACTGTCTCTGAGATTCCTGTCCACCACTACAACTTCAGCTTTATCATTCCACTGAGAATATTTATTCATCAGATTTCTGAAAACAATAAGAGATGAAGGTTTCCAGAGCCTAGGAGAAGAGGTACTAGCAAGCTATTGTTTTATGGGCATGAGTGACATTAGCCAAGTAATGTCTGGAGATGGATAATGAAGATGGCTACACAGCAGTGTAGATGTGTGTAACGCCTCCGAACAACATACATAGAAAATTTAATCTGAAAATAGCAATAAAAATGTACTATTAGGGAATTAGGAAGGTGATCCAGGAGTTAAGAGCATTTGCTGTTCTCCTTAAAGACCCATGTTCAGTTCCTAGCACCCATATCAGACAGCTCACAAACCTCCGTAACTCAAGGTCCAGGCATCTAACATCCCTTTCCTCCACAGACACCAGCACCCACATGTTCAACCCCACATGCAAATGCATACATCCACACATAATTAAAAGAATAAAAACAAAATCTTTAAAAGGCTTGCTATTGGATTGTACTTGAGCTCACAATATAGCTGTATGAGAAAGAAAAGTTTAAAGTACTTAAACTTCAGTAGACATAGTGATGACTCCATTTAAAAATGAAGTTTATACAGTTCTAACTTTTTACAGTGGAAAATAGATTTTGCTTTCCTAATTTTTCTCAAAAAAAAAGCAAAGTAATAACTAGTTAGTGTCCCCCAAAGGAAAACAAAATAAAACAACAACAAAAAAGACACTATGTTTTTGAGAAAGCCAGGAGATGTCTGAAATTCCCAGCCAATGTGTGTGTGTGTGTGTGTGTGTGTGTGTGTGTGTGTGTGTGTACATGCAACGGGGGGAATGGACAATGACATAACCAAATAAAGGGGGACACAATTTTGACGACTGAGCTACTCCCAATACTGAAAATGAGCCTTGGAAGGTGTTTGATTTTGAAAAATAGAGAACATATGCATGGGTGTACAATATGTACTTGTCTACAAGCCCTCACCCTTTCTCAGCAAGGTGAGTTAAATTACTTCTCATTTCAGAGAAGACAGATTCAAGGACACTAGGCCAAGGAAGCAAGGTACCCATGTAAACAGGAGTAGTAAATGATTGTCCTCAAATACATCTCTGGTATATCCAGAACTTCTCTCTCAAAAGAAACATTTAAAAGCAGGTATAGATACCCTCTAGAAAATTGGACTACACTAAAAAAGTCATTCCCACAAATAATGATATAGGAGGAGGCTGCAGCTATAGGCACATGTACACACACACACACACAGACACACACACACACACACACACGTGCACGCGCACACACACATATATTACACATACATCCATACACATCCACACACACTAACAGACACACACACACATAGATACACACAAATGCACACATACACACACGTGTGCACGCACGCACACACATATATATTACACATACACACTAACAGACACGCACACAGATACACACAAACACACACACACACACATCATGGAGAAAAATTTTAAGATGATATAACTAGCTCAATTTTTTTAAAAACAAATAGTTGGTTGGTTTTGTGCAGAGAACTATTTTTTATGCCTCCCTTTGAAGAGATGTGCCAAGTCCTTAGGAATATAGACTACCTAAAGCCTCAACTTATAGAGTATAACATGCTGAGCATTGAGAGGGGAATTAGCACATAGTACTGATAACTTTATAGAATGACATTTTATGAAAGAAGCAAGAAGTCTAGAAGCAGCCTTCAAAATATAGTATTGTGGGTTTCCTAGGAACTTGAAAATGTAGGAATCTCTAACATTGCCTCCAGTTGTATGTATAGGGAATGTTATTAGAAAAGGGGGCCTGTTAGAAGCAACTCAAAATTCCCCTCCACAGAAGGAAAAGGACACGGTACTTCTCAGTAAAAGGAAATGTTGCAAGAGTTCAAAGTGACTTGTTCATTAAGGTTCGGACACAGTGTAGAATACCAGGAAACTGTAAAAACGGATATCCATGCTCACTTTTCTTAAGGAGTTGACTTGACATGCCTGCCGTTTGGCACTGAGGTGCATAAGACAAGCTTGAATAGTTAGCTCATGATGTGGCTCTGCACACCTGTGCCTGGCACTTTGAAAAGTGGATGGGGTTACAATCTGAAAGTAGAAGTGTACTGAGAAGGCAGAGGACTAGATGATAGGCACGGTACTGTGAAGTTAAGATTATCTGAGAAAAACTAGATTGCGTGGTAAACATCACTCCTTAATGCTTCATCCAGCTGGTGTCAGTTAACGTTTCACCAGCTACACTCATCATTAAATGATTCGAGAACTATATCTGCAGGTACATCCAATCTACTGAAATGCAGATTTCCCTGCATTATTGCAATGCATTGTGGGTTCAGTAGTTACATGTGAGAGATGTTAGGTCATTTAAAAATAATATTCTTTCTGTTAATACCCAATTGCATTTTGGAGAAAACATAACCATATATCGAACCATTTTCAGAACAAGTCATTTCTAAATTTAGCTTAAATTATAAAAATGAGTCAGTATAGATACACATATCAGTAATGTTATATTATACTAACATGGAGGAAATAGGCAATGTCTGAATGAATGAAATTTGAGGAACATCATACTATATGGTGGTTTCATTCAATAAAATATAGATGGGGGGGTTCATTAAATTTTCCCAGCTGTAACAATCCATCAAAGGGCAGTGACTAGCAATTAGAAGGCAATCTATTCAACATACAATACAACCAAGTAGAACAGAGAAGCTGAGACAATGGCAACTTCTCTTCAACTGTGACTTCCCCATACTCTGTAGACAAAGGCATGCCCTTCATTAGGTCCAGCGCCCCATACCCAGGCATCCCTGCCAACCTGTGCGTCATCACATATTGTGTGAAACAGGGATGCTGTACCCCATTGATCTGGAGCAGACACTCAGATGGCCAAATAGTATTTTAGAAATTTTCATGAGAAAAAAATATCTCAGTATAGGAACAGCATCTAAGAAAGAGAGTTAAGTGCCACTCTGTTTTAAGTCAGCCTCCACCTTTACTGTTAGTAGGGGAAGCCTAATTTAAAAACAAACAAACAAACAAAAAACAAATCTCTGCAGGCTGAAGAGAGCTGTATCACCCCTCCTTCATAATGGCAAAGCTCACGTGGCATTCCACAGAGCTGGTTAGCGGCAGGGGTTTTCCGACCCCTGACTTAGTACCTGTTTCTGGGTGGGTGAGGAAGAAAATGCATGAGTCCCTATGGGGCTGGGACTGGCAGTGGCCCAGCCTTGGGTGGCAGGGCCTTCTGAGAAAGGTAAGTGTAGACAAGTAAGGCGTGTGTGTTTCTTCTGTAGCTTGTGTGACAAAGGAGGGTGTGGCAGTAGAGTAAGTAATCTCATGGGGACAGTGCCCTCTCGGGGGACCAAGGAACGTGGGGGTGATTATTTCTGGAGAGCTTAAGACACGGCACTCAGACAATGTCCTCTCTAGTCCTTGCCATCTTTGTAAGGGACAGCCAGAAAATGTTTGGAAAGCCTTATAACAAGAAAAGTGGTTTTACAAACAAGGAGGAGCTGTTCAGTTTCACTTAGGTTGGAGTTGGCGCTCCTCTTCACTACTTTTACATTCCCGAAACAAATGAAGTAAAACTTCCATAAACCCCCTTCTCTCCCATCACACGCGTGACTAGTAGCTCTCTTGGCTTCTTTGGGATTTCTAGAAATATGTGTTTAGGTAGCCCGCATGAAATATAGGAAAGTATGAGCAATGCACCAGACACGGGCCGTCGGGACTATAAAGGTCCAAACGTCCCTGGGCAGTGCGGGAAAGCGGGAAAGGCTTGTGGAGAGAAGTATCTGGGAAGTAGTTTACTGACATTTACTTTATGAAGCCTGAGAACCTCCATAGAGGGCAAAATCAAAATGCACGCTGAGGTGTGAAGGGGTTGTTATTGTAACAAGTGGCCACGTTCCCTGCCAGACTTTGTTCTTTCTACACCAATTTTCCAAGCTGTTTGGGTGGGTCACAGTCACACTCCAACATGCTGTCTCCAGACGCTAAATAAATACCAAGTTCACGTCAGCCCAGGGAAGCAACGCAAGGCTAATGTCGTTGACGACTCCGAATGCTTATTTTCCCTTCGATAATTCACCTTCGACATAATTGAAGTTGGCACACCCAGAGGAACATATATCCTTTGTGTAAATGTTCAGAGGGATAGACAAGGCGGGGAGAATGTTCCTCCTGCCAGCAGCTGGAACAGCTGGAACCAGCTTAAAGCATAGCTACCAGAATAGAAGAGTACTGTCTTCTTAATGTTTTTAAATTTTAGTTAAAATATAGTTACAGTATCCCCCTTCCCTTCCCCCAACCCCTCCCATGCTCCCCTTACTCCTTCTCAAATTCTTTAACTTTTATTAATATGTTATAATTTTGTAGGCACCTACTGGTTCTGTTCAGTGTTGCTTTACTTACTGTATATGGTTTCAGTGCTAATCATTAGGTACTGTACCACCGATTACCTCAGATGCCACCTGCAGAGCAGGTACCTGGTCTCGAAAATAGTGAAGATGGGGCACGATACAAAGCTTCATACCTTACTGAAGGACTGGCAGGAATCCGCCAACCTAAATCTGTGTATACGAATCAATGACATTTCCATGCCATTTTTAAAATTAGGTTTAGAAAACAGCAAGCGTACACATAGCCACTTTCCCACCAAGGTCACATCAAATGCCCCTGGCCACACTTCATCCAAGGCAGCCTGCTTCCAAGGATGCTGTGTTGAATTTCCAAGGGATCAACCTAAAGCCTGGTGTGTGTGTGTGTGTGTGTGTGTGTGTGTGTGTGTGTGTGTGTGTGTGTGTGTGCGCGCGCGTGCGTGCTTTCTTTGGTTTTGAAGAAGATGCTGTGTTGAATTTCCGAGGGTCCAACCTAAAGCCTGGTGTGTGTGTGTGTGTGTGTGTGTGTGTGTGTGTGTGTGTGTGTGTGTGTGTGTATGCTTTCTTTGGTTTTGGAGAAAGATGGAAACTTCAAGGCTTGGGTTGTGTGTCCCATAAAGGAGCTCCGGGAGGGTGATTTTCCCGGAGTGGCTGCTTTTCCAGAGGAGGGCATGGCTTTGAAAGTCTGGGGGCTCTGCTGTCTGCGTGGCTGCTTTGCGCTCTGGCTTTCTTTGGGGATTCAGAGTCCCGCCCCTTTGCTTTGTAAGTCACCAATTGACCAGGCCCAGTTGGGCGCCTTTTCCCTCTTTCTCACTTCCCTGAGATGTTTTGATCTGCCTTCTCACAGACGTCATTCAGCCCTGGTGAGACTGGCTGATAGTTCTCATTCACAAAGACCTGCAGCCACAACCCCAGGGGACACCGCGGAAGTTGCCTGGCAGGTACCGCGACCCACCCAGCCCACCGAGCTGCGCTCCGCATGCGAGCGATCCCCCTGGCTCAGCATTGTCCCCCGCCCCCGCCCCCGCCCCCTGCCGTCGGTCGCCCTGAAATGAAACTCCCTTGACAGCTCGCCCTCTGCGTGTCGCCGGGCTGCCAGGCACTTTCTTTTTTTCTACCTGAGTGAGTGCACCGGGAAAACCTCAGAGTCCGTTGTTATGGAATTGCAAAAAGGAAATTAAGTGACCCGTTCCCGTTCGCTGGGCTGGCTTCCCTTGTGACCCAGATGGAGAGGCGACTCAAAATCCAGTTCCTCTGCTGGCAAGGCAGGCAGAGAAGGAACTCCGTTCAGAAGAGCCCGCGGCTTGGGCATGAAGGGGGGAAGCCCGCCTGCTGCCGGCAACTCTGAGCTGCGGCAGGACGCAGTCTCCCTGGCCCCGGGGAGCGAGCGATCCTTCTCGCCGAAAGCTAGCTGATGTGGTTTGATCCGAAGACCTGAACGCTTTCCTCCTCCGCCTCCCCTCTTCAAAATGAGCATTATTATGAAGCCGAGGTCCAGGTCCACGAGTTCCCTGAGGACCACGGAGGCAGTTTGGTAAAGTCCTCGGCCCCCTTCTCTCTCCCTCCTCCCCTTTAAGCCTGGCGCGCAGCTCCAGTACTTAGCTCAGTACTCAGTAACTGCTGAGGAGGGGTGATGTTTAAAGCTATTATTGACAGATCCCTTACTCTTCCCTTCCCTCCTTAACCTGTCCTTCCCAAAGAGGAATGTGTGTGTGTGTGTGTGTGTGTGTGTGTGTGTGTGTGTTGTGTGTGTGTGTGTGTGTGTGTGTTCCTCCTTGTGGGCCATAGCAATCTATCCAATATTCACTTTTAAGGGAGGGAAGAAAGTGGCGGTTTTTAAAAAGCAAAGCTTGCCAGTTCTCACCGTCTGACCTGGCTGGCGGTGTGTTTTCTCATCCCTTTTCCTGGACTGCAAAGGTTGCCTTGGGTGCTTGCGAGGGTTAGGAATTAATGATGCTAGAGATCTTTCATGACTTACAGAAAAGCGCCTGGAATATAAAAACCATGTGGCTAAATCCATATCATGTCCTTTACCACTCATCTCATCTGTATTATTATTATTATTATTATTATTATTATTATTATTATTATTTTTGGCATAACGGAAAATTTTTGCTTTAATGAAGTGAAAGTCTGTCTCAGGGCAGTCTAATATACATTTTGCTGTTTTCCCTTAATCCTATTTTGATATTCTCATATGATGCGTTAAAAGAAAAAAAAAACTACCCGATAAAGTTAGTTTTGTGTCTAGAATAGCTATTTATAGAATTCTTTACTGCGATTCCAGAGGAAAATATTGTGGATTGTTTATGTTAACAGCTGTAAATGAACAATTCAGCTCACCTCTTTGATATGGAAACAATCACACTTAGATAAGGGAAATAAAAGCAAAGATTGAAGTGGAAACAGGCAGTCAGTGAGACCTAAGGTGTATTATTATGTAAACAAACAAACGTGCATCTAAATACATGAGGCGTTTGCATAGGATAGCTAGCTCTTGTTTATGTGGATGACTAATTGTCCCCCTGTTATACTAGTACTTGCTCTCCACTGGAAACAAGAATGCCCCCTTAGTCATATTACTGTGAATTTTAATAAATTCCAGAAAAAATAATTTATCTTTATAATATTTGTCATTCCTTCTCAAAAAACACAATCCATAAGTTTATGCGTTGGTTGAATGAAACGTTTGTAACTGGAGATATACTTCCAAGGTTCATCTTTGGAAGCCCCCTCAACAAATAAATACCTGGGGAACTCAAAAATCCTCTTATAAATTAATTTAGCTAGTGCAAATTGCTGAAATAAGCAGCCAAATATAAGCGGATTTCACACATTTCTGATTTATATATCCCAAATTAAAAAAAAAAAGATCTCAGTTAAACAAATAGCATTGAGACTTATTTTTAGCTCTGGGGCTCAGATGACAGTAATTTATTTATTTCAGTTGGCAGTAGTTACTAGCATAGACAACCTTTGTGTTTCAGTGACTGTCACAGACTGTGTTTGACCATAACTGTTCTATTATGTTAAGTTGTACGAGAGAAATCAACATGTACAGCCACAATGCAAAATGCACATTACAATACCAACGTAGATGAATCTGCCCTTCCATGTAACTTTTAACACTCTACATAGTGTTGCTGTCAAAGCGATTTTTGTAAAATAATAACTAAATATCACTAAATGCTACTGATCCTGAGGTATAACACAAACATCTCTGGTTAAGCTTACGTTTGACTGAAGGATATTGATTAACTGCTTGAATATATATAACTCTATACTTCAAATAATTTGGACTTGCACGCCATAGACTATAAACATAATTCTATGATTCTACACGCACGCACATGCACACACATTTACAGATACCTATGACCCATTACTTGGGATGTGACAGCTCTCTCTATACCTCTCCACCAGCCTTGGAGCTTAGTTGGACAATGTTGTCATTCTAGCTCCACAGCCATCTTGTCTTTTTACAACTGAGTTTACATGTAAGAAACCTGTTAATTTACCTTTTATCCTTTTTACATCCCAATTACTTTTTTTTTTTGGGGGGGGGGAACTTATCTTTTGACTACACCATCTTGCTTTGGTTATGTAAATCTATTTTCTGTTTCATTGACCCACTTTCTCCAAATCTTTCTACTTTCTCCCGGAATGTGCCAAACCCAAACACTATCTTAAGAGGATTTTTACCGGACATAAGCAAGTATGAAGGGCCTCCAGATGACTTCCTGTTGGTATTTTCCTAGTTGCTACCCTCCATGTGTACTGTAACAGGCCATCCACTCTCTCTTGCCTTCAACAGACAGACCTATGGTGCAGTCATAAGCGATTTCATAACAAACTTACAATATTTCGCACTCTTTTTCTTATGCTGCTTACTGTAAAGGTCAATCTTTGTTACAATCAAAACTTCATAAATTTCGATAAAGCTTGAAATTATTCTGTGTTCTTGTAATAATACATATCACATATTCTGAGTTTAAATAATAAGGGTTGCTTATTCATTTAATGTTTGTGTATTGAATAACCCAGTAGTGATTGACACAGATTCTCAAACATTCCCTTAACACTTTTACTGAATGAGTTGAGAAAACGTCAATATATATATATATATATATATATATATTGTGTGTGTGTGTGTGTGTGTGTGTGTGTGTGTGTGTGTGTGTGTGTATATACTTTGTTGCTTTTATAAGTTTAATAAGTTTAATAATAAGTTCATTGGGATTTGCAGGCTTTGCATTTCATTTCCTGTTGCTTCAGTATTAATATTCAGCCTTCAAATTCTATGTAATAAAACATGACATTTCGTTTTTTAAGACTTATTCTTATGTGCATTCATATTTTGCCTGTGTTTATGTCTGTGTGAGGGTGCCAGGTCCTCTGGAACTGGAGTTAGGGACAGGGACAGTTGGGAGCTGTCATGTGGGTACTGGGAATTGAATGTGGGTCCTCTGGAAGAGCAGCCAGTGCTCTTAACTAGTGAGCCATCTCTCCAGCCCCCAAACGTGGCATTTCACTCCCATAAAAATTGAACTTTATACGTCTCAAGTATTGATTGATTTCTTAGTCACATAGCAGAATAATATTACTCCATTCCTTGGAGCTGTTATAGTACTTATTTTATAAGCATATTCCAGGAATATTTATTAGCTTAATTAAGATGTGTGACATAGTTTCAGTAAAAGAACCAAACTATTCATTAGCCTTCAAAGCATATGTAACCACTTGTAAATCAAACTCCCTTTGTTCTCCCCTAGTCGTGAGAGCACCCCAGTGTCACTTGGTATGTTTAAGATTATGACGTAATCTAGAGGGAGGGCTGCAGCCCTGAAACATGGCTGAAACTTTTATGAAATAAATTTCAAGCTGATCCTTGAACATATAAAGTTCTACTTATAGGGAGAAAATGCCTGGAAGCTCTATTTTAACATTTTGGTAGTGGTTATTTTATAGAGTAAAGGGGATAGAGATGGAAGGCAGTACACTGTGGGTTTTTTTTCATTTAATTCTGGAGTGCATTGTCTCTTTTTCCTGGGGAAAATATCACTCAAGAAACTTTCGTTAAAATGCAACTCTTCATTTAAACAAGCTATGACTCTCTCTCTCTCTCTCTCTCTCTCTCTCTCTCTCTCTCTCTCTCTCTCTCTCTCTCTCTCTCTCTCTCAAGAGAGAGAATCAGTTCCCCCAGGATCTAAAATTGGTAAGCATCCCAATGAAGACCTGATAAAATTTTCTGAATCACATGACACCTCAGGCCAATAAATGGTTACACTTGGGTTTTTTATGAGCTCTCTTCCGGCCTAAGGTCATAAAATTTCAGGCTGATTGAACACTATTATTTTGGCTTTAAGACCACAGTTAAAAAAAATAAATAATAGCTTAGACTAGCATGACTAGTTTTACAGTTGAGTGTTTTAAAAGAAAAGAGATGTGACATCAGTGATTAGCATGTTGTTGGGAAAACTACTTCTGACCCTCTAGCTCATCCTCATGTGTTCTTGTTTCGATTTAACTTACATGTTGCGCATAGCTGCGAACTCTACTACTATCGCCTGCTTAATAATTTAACAGATAGCTGTTGTTCTGTTTCTCTAATAGCTCTGGCTTCCATTTTATGGAGGGTCTTTTATGAGTGAGAACACTGGGGAGTTTAACATGTAACACATTATAAACTGTTCAAACGAGAGCTGGTATAGCTAAAGCCTGGAGATGAGTGAAAGACTTGGGCAAGGCCCTGTGATTAGCAGCTGACAGAGAAGGCTGGGGAACAGAACCCAAGTGTGTCCATCTGAAGCTAATGTTCTTTTCGAGTTGTCAGGTTGCTTCCCTCTGCTGTCTGTCAAATTAGCATTTTTAGTGACTACAAAATTGGCCATCTGGTGAGTCCAGCTTAATGTACCACATGCTGTAGAAGTTTTCTTCCTAAGAGAATGATAGCTGATGTAGTTGAAGTTGAGTGTTGGAACTGTCTGAAAGACCTTTGCAGTACCATCGTTTAGGCCGTTATATTCTGTGTGGCTATGAGTAGGTCACCTGTGTCTTACCAAGAGCAATGTCATACTTCTGGTTGTATTAGAGAGTTTAATTCTGTTCTGTGTAAGCTCTGCTAGGGACAGGGTAAAAAAACAAGCACAGTGTCTAAGACTCTGTGTGAAGTTTCACCCTGTTAAATGTTGGTGTTGAGAGGTATATCATCTCCCCTCTGTGTCTTTTGTTTTTAGGAACTTTGTGAATGAGACAATACACAAAATTGGCACATTTGCTACATTTCCAATGTGCAAATGGTTTTGCCTGAGTGATAACTGTCAAAGTGTTTTGCAGTTTTGGCCACGTGGTTCCTGTGTTTAGTTCAGTTACTTATATTCAGAGATTGTATTGCAGCAGGCCTAGAGGCGTACTGCTTAAAAGAGATCAGGAGTGTTGTTTAAGATATAACAGCAGGAGCCCAGAACACAGTGCAGATGTGTTCACCTTCTTACTGTCATAAATTTAGAGATTTTTAAAAATAACCCCTTTTTCCATTCTGCTTCTAGCATGCAGTGTATGTTAGAAGCTGCTTGCTTCCTTCATCATCAGACAATCCCCCTACAAAACGAAAGCATAGGGCGAGCCAGCCAGCAACTTTCAGACATGTACTTTCAGTACAACACCCTTTACACATGACTGAGTACATGTGTGTATTTGAAAGGAAAAGTATGTTTATATGTATGTGCATTTGATGAACAGATACATATTTTAAAAAGCATAGTCATGGGTGACACATTAAAAATGCACTTATATGAGAGGAAAATGGAAAGGGTGTGGATTCGGGTGGGTGGGAAGTGTAAGGAGCTGGGGCGAGCTGCGGGAGGGGTGTTGTAATCAGACTATGTTATATGGAAAAAAATCTATTTCCAATTAAGAGAAGAACATGTTCCATTAAAACAACAACAATAATAAACTAGGCACCCAGCTTGTATATTGCTCCCTTCTAAAGCCTCCCCTGTCTTGCTGAACTTTTTGTGTTAGAATTTCATGTGTGAGCACAACTTTCATCCCATCCCCTCCACCTCGTCCCCTCAGATTCACGGCAGGTGGCTCGTCCTTGAGGAGAATAGCACCCACCACTCTCACTACCCACTGCTGCTGTAGTTGAAGAGCTCGGCACCTCTGGAGAGCCCAGGTCCCTTGGAATGTTGCTTGGGCCCACTAACCTAAGAACTCTAATCTCACAGTTCTCTGCTACACTGCCTTAAACCTTAGCAAGTCATTTTATTTGTTCTCAGCCCGGTGGACTGGGATGAACTTACTCTGCCATGCAAGACCTTAGAGTCACAGACACATCTCACAAGAAAGCACGGAATGGTTAGAGATGGATGCAATGTTTATGATCTGCATTATTTCAAGTCTCTGCTTTACAAATTTACTTTAGACTTGTCAGGAAAGAGACTGTCCTTGCTCATTGAAACTGTGTGTGACTGACGGGCCAGGAGTTGATCCTGGCCATTGGTAAGGAAATGCTGGTTTGGGACTGAATGTTTCCAAAGAAAGTGGTCTTCAATCTGGCCCTAGCAGCTCAGGTTATCCACGTCTTTCTACCTTCTGCCAATGAACTCAATTCCGAGTAACAGCACCCAGGTGATGTACTTTCCTCAGGGGCCTGCAGCTCTTTTCATGTGTGTAGTAGCACTTCAGCCTAAGCAGAACTCCTTTCTTCCCCATCGAGCTGTGGGTGTGATGGCTTAGACCCTACGACTAAAACTTGCCTTCATCAGAATTAAAGGAATGGCTTGCGTGTTAGTTCCTCCCAATCAGAGCATGGGATTTATTGCAGCAGAGGGTGTTGGAGCGTAAATGTGATCAGGAAATTCAGATGGTTACTCCTTTGGCCACCCAATTGGTCCTTGTAAGATTAAGCAAGAGAGAGGACGAAGCTGCCGATGACGGGTTTAATGAGGTCTTGGTGGAGTTTTCACTTACATTTTAGAAAGATGCCTGAGAGACACATATAGGTCTTCTGGATGATAGTAATGCTGAGCATACAGAGGTCATAGAGCCTGCATGAAGCAAGGACAATTGTGCCCTGGCGACACTCAAACGGGCCAGAAAGAAAGAGTCACAGAGCAACCTCGGTCTTCAGCAACGGAAGGGTTGGGTGGGTATAGAGAGAGGTACCTGTGGTCCCAGAATTCAGGAGGCCAAGGTAGGAGGATAGGATATTTTAATGTCAGTGTGGACTACATAGTACAGCCTTGTCCAAGAAAGAGGGAGGGGAAGAGAAGGAGGAAGAAGAGGAAAAGAGGGAGGGAGGGGAGAAAGGGAAGAAAAGTTCATATTACATGTTTAATTATACATAGGGGTTGAAGATGATATACTTCAGTCTAAAGTTGTCTCTCAGCTTGTGAGATGGCTTAGCAGTTAAGTGTGTTAGTTGCCAAGCCTGGTGACTTGAGTTCAGTTCCAGCACCTGCACATGGAAAGAGAGGACCAGTTGCTTTCTGACCTCCACACATACGCTATGGCAGCCATACCCATCCTAAAGAAGCAAGCATAAAAAAAGACAATAGCAACAGCTGCCCTGCAGGGAAAATGAACTATATATAGCGGGGCCCGCGGCACCGAGTGCTCCCGGACACCGGCATCTAGGATGGGGTAACTGCAGAGGTAACCGAGGGAGACTCACGGAGCTAACCTCTGCTGCCCAGCATCCTCTCTGTGGAGTCAGCTTTGGCATAGACTAGGGAGCGATGCAAAAGAAGGAAGATTAGGGACAAGGCAGGACCTTCGGGTACAGTTTCTTAGCACAACAGGGGAAACCTAAGTTCTAATTATTTCATAATCGGCTCCCAGCTTCCCAAGTAATTGGCCTTTTAGCAGCCTATTCTGTTTAATCACACTGACAAGTGAGTACAGGAGTTAGATGCCAACACACACACACACACACACACACACACACACACATCTACACACACAGAGACACACACATCTACACACACACTCACTCACACACATACACTCACACACATACACACATATACACACACCACACACACATACATACACACACAGAGACACACACATACACACACATACACACACACCACATACACACACACATACACACACACACACACACACACATACACACAAACCACATACACACACATACACACACACTCACTCACACACACACTCACAGACACCACACACACACACACACATACACACACACACCACTCACACGCATACACACACACACATACACACACACACACATAAACACACACACATACACACACAGAGACACACACATACACACGCATACACACACACTCACACACACACACACTCACACACATACATACACACCACACACACACACATACACACACACATACACACACACATATACACGCACACACACACACACACACATACATACACACACACATTTAGTAAAAGGCCTTTTACTCTATTATGCTTTAGAGTACAAGAAGCTAGAAGATACTTATGGCACTCTCCCTCCCTCCCTCCCTCCCTCCCTCCCTCCCTCCCTCCCTCCCTCTCTCTCTCTCTCTCTCTCTCTCTCTCCCCCTCCCTCTCTCTCTCTCTCTCCCCCTCCCTCTCTCTCTCTCTCTCTCTCCCCTCCCTCTCCCTCCTGATAATTTTGGATTGTTTGGTTGGCTAGTTCGTTTGTTGACTTTTCTTTTCTGTGATAAGATCTCACTACATAACTTCGGCTGTCCTTGAATTGTTATATAGTCCAGGCTGGCCTCAAATTCACATCCCTTTTCCTCATTCTTCTGATGCTGGGATGGGAGGATAGCCTGACACTCCTCCCCTAGTCCCCAATGTTTTCAATCCACAGGAGAAACCTCTGTGTGTTGTGCCTAATACTAATCTCCCTGCTTAAATTTTAACCTTGCTACCTGGTTATCAGCAGGTAGGAAGATGGTTAAGGAGTGCCTCTTTTCTGGCATTTGAAAGTTGGTGTTCCTAGCCTCTTTTCATTCTGTATTTTGAAATAGTCCTTCTGAAGTATGACACAGATGTGAGTCATTTACTGTCTTATTAGATGTAATTTCTGTATATAATGGTTTCATACTTCCTAGTTAAGAATGCCCCCATTGTACCCAATTTTTCCTCGAGTTTAAAATACATCTGAGTTGAGTCATCCAACTTTGTGTAATTAATTTATGTGAGGCAGTCATATATGTAAAATCCAGAAGATTGCAATTCCAAATATCCATGCTGTCACCCCCACTACAGTGTGGCACAGAGCTTATTCTTTGTGTCAAGGAATTTACATAATACCATTTTACTGAGAATAAGTTGCTGTAAAATATGCCATGTTGTAGCCGGTGGCATTCGAACGTGTCACAGCCTCTATTGGCGGACCTGACCTCTGGCTGCATCACCAGCCAGCTGGGACCAGAGGTTCCCAAATCGACTACAGCAGTTGCCTGGGAATCAAGTACGGATGACAGCCTCAGTGTACTGAGCATCTGCCACTTGTCTGACATTGAACTTTGGTGCCATGTCAGAGCTGGTAAAACCCCAGAGCTACAGGAAAACCTGATCTGTCTAAAGCTAAACTTTCCCTGTGGCTTCAGCTGTTGCCCTTGCTAGCCTGTCCTCTCTCAATAACTACACTTAGCTATACCTGGTTTGCCTTGGTGGCATTAAGGAAAGTGTTCAGCAAGCTGCTACTTAGCCTTCCTTCCCTGCCCCCTATGCAGGTCAAGGGCCTTGTGTTAGCAAGTGCATCTGCGAACATGTTTCCTTTGTCTGCTCATTTGACAGTCTTCCCTCCCAAGTGTTTCTCTGCTCCTTCCACATGGACCCTAGAGACGTGTAAGAAATAGCGTATGGAGTTTGACACAGCGCCATCCCGTAGCCATTTCCTTCTGTGTTGCTCTGCTCATTGACCCGCCTGCTATGGTCAAACTATAACTTGCACTGTTTTCTTCCTCTCTGGCATTAGACCAGTTTGGAGAACCATAAGTTCTTTTAAATAAATGGGACCACAGGGCATAACCTATAATCCATGTCTCCCCACCCCTAGCCCCAGCTAGCCGCTGGCAACGTTGTGTTAGTCTTTAACATCAGGGGTCAAGTGAGAGCAATAGCTGTTAGAACCAATAGCATGGTTTTGTTGGAGAAAAAAAAATAAACTTGAAATGAAATAGGGATCTGAAGACTCTTCTGCTTCAGGAAAATGTATGGAGCTGAATTTTAATATCATTAGTAGTTGACTTTAATGTCATCTAAGAATTACTCTTAGATCTGTGAAATTGACCTATGCCATACTTCTAGCACAACCTCAGGTTTGAGGTTACACCTCCTTTTCTCTCTCATCTGTGTGTGTGCGTGCGTGTGTGTGTGTGTGTGTGTGTGTGTGTGTGTGTGTGTGTGTGTGTGTGTGTGTGTGCATGAATGTGAATATCTGGGCAGGAACACAAGCTGGATCACATGTGTAGAAGTTAGAGGACAACTCATAGGAAGGGCTTCTTTCCTTCCATCACGTAGATCCCCCACATTGAACTCAGGTCACCTTAGCAGCAAGCGCCTTCATCTGCTGGACTGACTTACTAGTTCTCATGTCTTCCTAAACCTGGGAGTTGGAGAGGCCAAGACCTCAGCAACCCTCTAAGGGAATGTGATGTCACTTCACCCCACTGCAGGAACTGAACTCTGATTATCAAGTTTTTGCAAATCATACAGCTAAGCTACTACCTGTAGTTCATGTCTTGAAATTCTAGGTTCACTTCTCTTCTCCTGATATATCTTCTAATTTTTTGTTTATTTATTGGTTTTAGTTTGAGATGGGTACCACTATGTAGCTGTGGCTAGCCTGGAACTCACTATGTAGATCAGGCAGGCAGGGAGCTCCCAGAGATCCATCTGTCTCTGCTTTCTGAGTGTGCCACAAGTCCTGGATTCCTGTTTTGTTTTTTGGTGTTTTGTTTTTGTTTTGTTTTGCTTTTTGTTTTTTTTGGGGTTTTTTTTTTTTTTTTGGTTTATTTTTGTTTTTTGAAGCAGGGTTTCTCTGTGTAACAGTCTTGGTTGTCCTAGAACTGGCTTGTAGACTAGGCTGGCCTTAAACTTATAGAGACCAGCCTGCCCCTGCCTCCCTGGTGCTGGGATTAAAGGAGTGTGCTGCCACCACCGAGCCAGTTCTGGATTCTTAATATACTCTTGTCAGAAACAAATGTGGCCACTTGTCTTGACTGACTGCTGATTGTGTGCCTGCAATCTTCAGCATTTGTAAGAATGACCCCATGAAGTCCTCCTGGCAAATCTGATGACACTCCTTTCTCCTCCTATTACAGAAGAGAAACCCAAAGGTGTCTAGGGTCACCCAGCCGAATTCATGTGGCTCACAAAAGAATCCATGCATCCTATAGTTTTCTAAAAGACCAAGTGAGCGACTTTGATGTCACCTTTAAAATTTTTTTTAACAGTTTCATCCATGTATATAAATAAATTTTCATCAGCTTCACCTTCTAACCCCTTCTCTCATCCACTTCCTTCTCTCCCAGAAGCTTCCTCCTGCTTTCACACCATCTCCTTGTACGATACCCTGAACTCAGAGTTCCTTGCCTGAGTGTGGATAGGAGGTTATTTACTGGAACAGTGGTCCCATCACTGAAGAAAATGACACTCTCTCCTTCAGCATATGCTTTTTAAGATTCTACATCATTGCCTTTAACAATGATCTCTCTGTTAGTGCATTAAATAAGCCACGTCCACAGTGTTCAGCACAGGGTTGGCTTTTTTAACAAGCCCAGGAAATGATACAGTAGGTATTTTCCAAACTTATGAATTGCTGTGACTTGTTAAGTAAATAAGAGCTATATGTTTGAAAACTGGTTTGTTCCACTCAGGTTCCTGTTCCCTAAGATGTTCTGCTTGGACACATCTCACAGTGAACCATGTCCACAGAGAAAACTAATCCGGATAAGTCATGTTCAACAATGGGATTCCAGGAAGACACTCTGGTGTGCAGAGAGGCCAGTGAGGCAGACATGTCAATGAGAAGAGATCAATTAGCTGTCTTAGCTGTAAATCAGCTGGAGTCCTCTGGGGAAGGAGTTCAAGCTGACAGAACTCAGGGGTTTGGGCATTGTCACTTGTTGTGTCCATGTTAGACTTTCTGTTAGGGCTATGCGATGGCTGAGTTCTTCAGCGATGGCATTGACAGGATACCCTAGCTTGTCTAACCATTCTTCTATACTTCTAAAATGCATTCTGGGTTGTGTAGTATGCAGCTCTGTGAACCAGTTATTGACTCCAGGTTTATCTTTCCTAAATCACTAGGCACAGAAGTAACAGGTCTTACCCGCCATTTACACACCCACAGCTGAGTCTCCCTACCAGATCACAGTCTGGGCAGGGTTCCTCTTTTTTAGTTTACCCTTTCGTTCAACTGCAGAAGAAAGGGCTTAAGCCTCTTCCTTTATCTCTTTGAAAAACACAATGAGAAAAAAAAACTGTGAAATCTACTCAGGTCTGTCTCTAAAATCCGGTGTCATTTCAGGGTGAGCTCTGCCTTTATGGAGACTACAGATGGCAAAAATGTACTCAGACTGGGGAATTAGCATTACAGACTCTAATGTCTGTACTACAAATAACCACTAAATGTGTAAAATCATTACTATATCATGACTAACAGGCGTACTGTATGTTGAGTTAGGAATTCTAATTCAGGGTGGAGTTGACTACCTCCAGAGGAAAAGGAACCACACTAAAACCAAGATGGCTGACTTTGAGCATGCCTGGGTAGCCCATCATACATAGTGGTGTTGTTTGTTTGGGATGATGTACGGAGAGCTGCTCTGGGCTCAGAAAACAAGTGCTGGTCATACCAAGAGCTGGTGAGACCTGCCTAAGGAAAGGCTGCCATTTGGCTGCTTGCCATTTAAATGACCCTGATTTGTAAAAAACTCTTAAATTTGCATGCAAATGAAGTTGCCCTAGTGAAAACTCTAAAGCATCTTATAAATGTGATTTGATTATCTCTCACCTATTCTGGGTGTATATTTAAAAAATTACAAAAATCTTGCTGGACATTAAAAATCAAAAAGGGAAACATAATTCTAATGAACAAAAGCCCCACCTGAAATCCACACTTTGTCTGGTTAAAAGTAGTCTTAACTCTGAGCCATTGCACACTCCCTACTATGTAAGTGGTACTCATTATGATGTCAAAAATCGCAAGTTATAATTCTCTGCTCATAGATTGTGTAGAGAAGGAATAATGCAATGTGCATCATTATGTTTGCCTTCCTCAACCCTTGCAGAATGATACCTGGATGGTAAGCCCATGGTGAAATGGACATGGCTCACTTCTCCCTGCTGATGTATAGTTAATTAAACCAACTCATCTTAGAAGAGAAATTCAAGTATAATTTGAGAGTACTATTGAAAAAACTATAGCACAATACCAGATACAGGAACAGGATAGTTTGAAATTGTCATTCAAGACGAGGACTGCAGTTCAGTAATAAAGCTGTGTACAAGACCCAAGTGTGTAGCCCAGAACCCAAACTGATTTTTAAAATTAAGTGCAAATTTAACAGCTGAGTTCACATCTAGATCGCAGATCCCTCTAAATGGTAGCTACTGTCACTGTATAACTATTTGAATACAACTTTCAGCCCATACACTGCTCCTTGCTTTTGCTCCCAATGGGTATTTCTTCCGGTCAGCTTTAGTAGATACCCCATTCAGAACTAAAGTCATTCTGCCTGTGCTCCTGTGAAACCATGAGTATCTTTCTACTATAATTCTTGAAATGTCGCCATTTTTATCTGCTGTTGCTCATGCCCCTCATGTGAACACATTACAGGGGCTCCTCATCTTCGCTCAGGGATAGCCCTCTGTTAGCAGCACTGGGCTTGCTTCCTCCTGGGCTGTCAGTAGGCGGCCCATTGTCCCTTCAGAACAGCTAATTGTTCTGTCACAAAGGATGTTAAAATCTGCCTTTTCATGTGATTTTTAACTAGATAGAACTTTGCTAACGATTATGTTAGCTAGGTCATGAAGACAGATTTTTTTTTCCTTTTACAGCATAGATTTATAAAGTCTTTGGGAAGGTTTTTTTTTTTACTTCACTCCTATGTTTTATTCATCACACTATGTTTACCACCTTTGATGAGAAGTCTGGTACCATACATTGCTGAATACCCATAGTTCCTTCCTACATTTCCCATTCTAGAAGCTATACATCTAAATAATCCCTAACACTGTCTGCTGCATGAGTAATGGTTTTCAGTATCACCAAGTAAAGATGAACTGTACCCACAGAAATGATAGAAGGGACTGCACAGGTGCACCACCCATCCGGCATGGCCAACCGTTTCATGCACCCAGGAGAACTGATTGTGTACAGTTGAGAGACCCCTCATTCAGGCTCACTTTGTCTTCACTGAGCATCTAGGAAGCCCAAAGCTTCAGCAGAGCCCAGCTTATCCTAGGCCTCTGACCTCTGACCTTTCAAGCCCCAGGGAGGGTGAGGCCTTCCATGGAGGTTCTTCAAAGTCTGTCATATCATTTGGGTAGGGCCCTCCCCATGTGTCTAGGCTGAGAAAGTATCCCTCTATGTGGAATGGACTCCCAAAGTCCATTCGTATACTAGGGATAAATACTGATCCATTACCAGAGGCCCCATACATAGACTGCCAAGTCCTCCTAACTAACACCCATGTTCAGGGGGTCTGGGTCGGTCCTATGCTGGTTTCACAGCTATCAGACTGGGGTCCATGAGCTCCCCCTTGTTCAGGTCATCAGTTTCTGTGGGTTTCTCCAGCCTGGTCTTGACCCCTTTACTCAACACTCCTCCCTCTCTGCATTCCTGGGATGAAGCCTACTTGGTCATTGGTGTATGGTTTCTCTTATGTGTTCTTGGATTCGATTTTCCAGTATTTTATTGAGTATTTTTGCATCAGTGTTCATGAGGGATATTGGTCTGTAGTTCTCTTTCTTAGTTATGTCTTTGTGTGTCCTGGGTACTAAGGTAATTGTGGCCTCATAAAAAGAGTTTGGCAATGGCCCTTTTGCTTCTATTGTGTGGAACACTTCAAGGAGTATTGGTATTAGCTGTTTTTTGAATTTCTGGTAGAATTCTGCACTGAAACCATCTGGCCCTTGGGTTTTGTTTTGTTTTTGTTTTTTGGTTTTTGTTTTTTTGGGGGAGACTATTAATGACTGCTTCTGTTTCATTAGGTATTATAGGTCAATTTAAATTGCTTATCTGTTCTTGATTTAATTTGGGAAGTGGTAGCTATCAAGAAAATTGTTCATTTCCATTAAATTTTTGAATTTTGTTGAGTACGAGTTTTCAAAATATGAGCTGAAGATTCTCTGGATTTCCTCAGTGTCTGTTGTTATGTCCCCCTTTTCATTTCTGGTTTTGTTAACTTGCATGTTCTCTCTCTGCCTTTTGGTTAGTTTGGATAAAGGTTTATCTATCTTGTTGATTTTTTTCAAAGAACCAATCTTTGTATGAAGAAAGTGCTCTCAATATCTCTGAGGAAATAAAGCAAATAAATATTTCAAAACATACAGTACAATGAAGCTCAGAAATAACCAAGCGAGCAAATAGCTGTCAGTCTGTCTTTTCTACGAGGGGAACTTCATTAGTATTGTAATGTTTATACGTACAACTTCATGTTAGTTTTGGCCAAGCTAATACTTCAGGATAGGAGAGTATTTGATCTATTTACAAAGTGGTATATGATGCCAAATAAAATGTAGACTTCCCAATATGTAATTTGTATTAAATTGGCAATAGCAGAAGGTCTAGTAAACAAATCATTAAGGCAAAACCTAAATATTGCCTAATTTGAAAACTAAACCAAATGTGCATATTGGTTTAATTCAAGGTTCTAATTTTCTTAAATTTAGAAGTCTATAAAAAAATCAGTCATATTTCTACTCTAACTAGACCTTGATGTACATGGACTCCTTAAAGAGATACATGTATTTTCTAAATTAAACATTATTTATAAACATGATTCTTTATGTGCTACAACAGCCCCAGTGGAGACAGTGTAGCAATGGCTGAGAGAAGTCTCAATGGCTACCTGTCCAGAGGTTCGCACCACACGTGGTTACGCCTCCTGGGGAAAAGTGGTTCAGGTCCCTGCAGGTGCTTACTTGACTGGCTGCTTGGAATGGGTGCTAGATGTGTGTTGTGCTATACATTAATGCCTTTTAATTATGGACATTTTAGCCTGTAGCTCCACTGTTAATTCAGAGAAGCCTAGAAAACACTTAGATATAGTTTCAGGAACTGAAAGAGATACAGACCAACATTCAGGGGATGGATGTTGACCTCTGTGCCCCCCGATCATAAAACCCATAGTGCCAGATGTCAGCCCAAGGCCTAATAAACAATTAGGGGTAAAGCTGTAAGGAAGCAGCCCACAATGTGACCTTGCCTGTAATCAGCCTACCTGCAGCTAGGCTACTGTGGGAGTTACTACAAAATTCTAACTTGGTATCTTAGGGCCCTTGAATCATTTCTATTAAAAGTTTAGTGTTCAAAGACAATGATTCTACTCTTTAAATCAAATCTCTGATATGGTGACCACAAGCAGGCCAAATAGACAGAGGCTCTCAATTATGCACTTGCTTAGATGTATTTACTATCTCATACTTCAAAAGGAATTACTGACATTTTTATAGTATGTCTGTTTATCTTTAAACTGTGACCAAAGATCTGTTCTTTGAGCTTTCTGTATAAAAACCCAATACTTTGAAGTAAACTTTGCAGCAGTTCGCAAACCTCCTCAAGTGTGTTTGTGTCTGTCTGTCAAGCCGAAGCCACTCCTGACCTGGTTATCCGAGTCTTGGTCTCTACACAGACCTGCTACCCACTGAGCAGACTGTGGCATTTATGCTTTGTTATTAAAATGTATATAAGGTTTAATAATGGCCTACAATGATGTTTCAAGTGGATTAAAGATATAACTACTTCTGTACACAAAATAATTCAATGATAAAACTTTGTTTAGAGTAATTTCTTACAGTTTTGTACAGGGTAGTTTCTATATAGAGAGACATAATGTAGTCTCTCTTTTGTGCTGGATATGAAATGGTGTTTCCGCAGGTTTCCCCGCCGGCCTCCCGGTCCTGCCGCCACGTGGGCCCACAGCCGCGCCAGCCCCAAATAATACTCAGATACTCTGTATTTGATCCAATCCTGTTGGCCAATTACCATTACTGTTTATGGGCTAGCTCTGTCTTAATTATTAACCCATTTCTACTTATCTAAGTATTTCCACGTGGTCGTCTTATCGGGGAGCCGCGCGGCAGGCTTCCTGCTTCTTCCCTGGCTACATCTTGACCCGCCTTCTACTTCCTCTTTCCTCCTCCTAATCTCCTAGCCCCGCCTATCTTGTTATCTCATTGGCCACAGTGCTTTATTAACAGTATGAGAAACATATATACAGAATAACATCTCCCATCATCTCCTCTTTTCTGTCTAAAGTAAAAGAAGGGGTTTAACCTTAACATAGCAAAATATACCATTCAACAGTTATCAAATAAGAATCACAGTTAACAATATTTAGTCCATTAACATTTTGTAAGACTTAAAGAAAATATCATCTATCCTATCTTTGTGAGTCTAAAGTCCTATATGTAACTTATCTTTAATCCTAACTAAGGAAAACTATAACTATCTGTCTTCAACTCCTTCAAAGACCACAGAAGGATAATATATAAACTCTAGAAATGACAGAGACAACTCATTGCCTGGTCAGTCACCCGAAGTTCTTCTGTAATGTTCCATCTTCAGCCCATAGGCCATAGTGTGTGTCCATACTCCTCAACAAGGCAGGAAACTTTTCTCTGTGTCCTGTAGACTGTCTGGCTGTCTGGCAGCCTCTTCCATGAAGCAGGAATCCTGTAGCAATGTCCGTCTTGAATCAGCAGTCACCTTTTTGTGGGTCCTGCATGTCCAGTTTCTACAACATAAAGTCAAACAGTCTAGACAAGAGAAGTACCTTGCTAGTACTTCTAGCAAGTACGGCTAGTCTTGCCATATTAGAAGCAAACTCCATGTGTTTCTTCGATGTCCATCTTCCTTTTTGATGCAGGTGGTGTTACCAGGAGCAGTTGTGCCTCATTGTCAAGAAAAACCCTAAACCATTTTAAATGCCATATTCTGTAGGTCTTTGAAAGGTTTGAAGAATGCCTATCCATCTCAAATACATCTCTGTATATCTAGAAATCCTAACTAACTTAACTCTAAGTTTTGACTATCATAGGTAATTCTCTAATCTGTACTAAATTATACATTACATTTTCCAGTGAGCTATATAAACACAATACCTAAACAAGAGGAGAAATATACATATTACAAAATTGACCTTAAATTGTATCAATAAAAGAAAATCCATTCCAAAGCAAAGTATTCATATCTATACCATAATTCCCTTTTTACCTTTAAAAAGATTGTTTGTGGTTATAGCCATTTATAACCAAGTCCATTTAAATGAAAACAAACATTTATAAACAATATTTGGGAATTTGGGCGTCGTTCTTTCCAAACTACTTCCTGCTGATAGAGGGCGCTGTCATGGAGGTTCAAAGAAGACACAGAAATCTTGGCTGTAGTCTGCAAGGCTTTGTCTCAACTGCTTTGAATGTTGGATCACCTGGGGCATTGTTTCAGGGGGTCTGGCTTGATCAAACCACATAAGTCTGGAAGAAATCCATAGCTTTTCATTTTCTGTGGAAACAAAAATAGAAATCCTTTTCCCCTGTAACTTGTCCTTAGGCATAAATTTTGGAGTCAAAGCATTTTTAAAATATATAAATTGAATTAATCCAGCAGCATTTCTTTTATCAATAGTTGTTATTTTCTCAGCAAGCAAATAATTTAAAGACAACAGAATCGCGTATAGTATCCAAAATTTCTCTGTGCTTTCCATTTTTACGTGGCTTTTTTATTACTCTATTTATTCTATTTCTATTTTTACATATTTTGAGACAGGGTTTCTCTGTGTAACTTTTATCTGTCCTGGAATTCAGTGCATACCAGGTTTGCTTTGAAATCACAGAGATCTGCTTGCCTCTGTCTGCCGAGTACTAGGATTAATTCTACTTCCTCTTTTCTTTTTTAAACCATTGTATCCTGTTTCTTTTTCTCTCCCAAGCCAGCGTATTTTTTAAAACACAGTGTAAACCTTCATTGCAGCTCTCGTATACACCAATGAATTGTTAGCAGAGCTCTTTAAAAGCAAGGCGGTTTTTGCCGCTTATGCTAATTTTGGAAACCTCTCTTAAAGGAGCCGCGCAAATCTCTGTCTACAACAAAACAAATCCAACCAAGAAAATGCTGCTACTAAGAAGTCTTGCTAGTCTCTGTTCCCTTGTTTCTAAAACTATTTTTTAAGCTTTTGTTAAGTTTTAAGCGAAAGTTCTCAGTCCCGCTTCTGACACCATTATGTTACAGCATGTTGTTCCTGCCGGCCTCCTGGTCCTGCCGCCATTGTCCTGCAACCACGTGTGCCCCAAATAACACTCAGAGACTCTGTATTTGATACAATCCTGTTGGCCAGTTACCATTATTGTTAATGGGCTAGCTCTGCCTTAATCATTAATCCATTTCTACTTATCTAAGTATTTCCACGTGGTCGTCTTATCGGGGAGCCGCGCGGCAGGCTTCCTGCTTCTTCCCGGGCTACATCTCGACTCCGCCTTCTACTTCCTCTTTCTTCCTCCTAGTTCCTAGCCCCGCCTATCTAGTTTTCTATGGGCCACAGTGCTTTATTAACCAGTATGAGAAACATATATACAGAATAACATCTCCCATCAAAATGGTACCTCCATCCTTTACCAAATTTCATAATTCAACACACAAAATAATTTCAAATGTCAAATTATGGTAAAGTATAGTTCCAGGAAAACATAGGATGTTCAGTTAACATGTATGTACATGTGTCAGTGTGTGTATGAGTGTGTGTGTGTGTGTGTGTGTCTGTCTGTCTGTCTGTCTGTCTGTCTGTCTACCCTGCAGATGTGCTTTAGTAGGTGTGGTCAGGAAATGTCGAATATGGAAGGACTCAGAATATGGAAGTACAGAGCAGGAGAAGAGATATCAACTTGATTGTCCTGCAGGATGAGCAACAGCAAAAGGGTCACCTTTTCTACCCCTCCAGGAAGAGATTGATGCCTTTAAACCAGTTTTTGTACAGACCTCACATACAGATTCCTATTGAAGAGTTGAAATGGTGCTCCCTGCTCTCAGGTGCTCCCTGCTCTCAGTCCTCTGTACATCTCACTGACTGAGTTGTTCTCTGGCTCCCTGGCCAGTTGTCTGAGAATAGCCTGCTCTTGGGTGCCCTGGTGGACTGAGATCCCCAGAAACTTCACCAAAGACAGAAAGGAGGTACTTTATAACCAGGATCTGAGACTATCATGCTGCAGCAGAATCCTTGATCTAGGTGGGGTAGTCTTCCCCAGGTGACATACTAGTGGGGTCTGTCCACAGTAAACAAACAAACAGACCTACCACAGACAACAGCAGTGAGCTTCAGTTCCCCAAACTGGATCAGGGGAGATGGGAAAGTGGCACTGATTCCTCAGTGACAGGACTGTGAGGGTCTGTGTGGACTTTGTACTGGCTTTCCCTACATGGTTTATAAATGGATCCCGTGACCCACAAACCCCAAATGTCCTCTCGCTCTGTAGACCCAGCTCCTCACAGAGCACTGAGCCCTTCGTCTCTCTGGCCCAGTTTTCATTTCCCTAGTGCTTTCTGGCTCAAAATAAGAAAACAATGACAAACAATAACAAACAGCAATAACTAGATGAAAGCTTTGGTAGGAAACATGTCATATTGTCTTCCTTCAACATCATTGTACCCACTGAAGGCAGATGTATAACTTTGTAACATCCACCAGCTGTAACATTTTGTAAGTTAGTATCTACCATTCCTGATCCCTAGTGAAGCTGGGATTGTCCTGCCAAGAAACATGCATTTAAGTGAAGATGACAAAGCAGCTGGGCAGGATCACTCAAAATGAACTTCCAAATGAGCAGGAGAGGGTGGGAGGTGGGCAGGGAGGAGTGGCCCATCCAAACATAGCACTGTGTTCCCTGAACACTTGGGCACATCTCCTCACGTCATTAAAACTTTACACACAAGTCACTGCTGCCAAGTTTACTGCTGTCCCTAATGTTCTCTCTCTCTATCTCTCTCTTTCCCTCCCTCCCTCCCTCCTGCTCTCTCTCTCTCTCTCTCTCTCTCTCTCTCTCTTTTCCCTCTCTCCCTCCCTCCTGCTCTCCCTCTCTCCTTCCCGCCCCCCCCGCCTCTTTCTGACAACAGTTTTATCTTCTGGAAATTCAAATAATATAATTGAATCTTGGTACTTGATGGGTATCTTAATTGAATCACATTTTCTTTGTCCTTTTACTCCAAGACTTTTACACGGAGGCTAAAAGGTCATTTTAAATGTGCACAGCATTTGGAAAATCACATAATGAATTCAAATCAATTCATGCTTATTAAAAGAAGGCCTCTTTTTTTTCAAGTTGCACAACTCTTGTAGAACACACCATGTAGATTTTGTCTGCGTTTTTTAAAAGAATGTATTATGTTGCTTCCTTTAATGTGACAACTATAAAGAATGGGGAAATCCCAGGTTTTCACTGAATAATCTTTTTTTAAGTGTGTTTTGTTCAGTCATCACAATTAGGCTTCCCTGGAGTTTTCCAGCTCCTATGGATACCAGCAGCTGGAAGAGATAGGCTTTCTTTAAGGATTTGTTACATCCTCTGGGTTCAGTCTAGAACCCCATAGGGGTCCTCTATGTGCTAGGATTTAGGTGTAAGCATATATGTACTAAAGTGTTCTGCCATGACTTTAATAAGAAAACACTAGAAAATCCACCATGTCCATGGCTGTGCAGTTTGTGGGGAGATCTGCCATGTGTCAGCATGGAGTTGCCTCTAAGAGGTAAAAACTGGTTAGTACTTGAAAACACCATACCCATGTTCACAGGCATCCACTCCCCTTGGGTTTTGGGGTGACTTTCTTACTGGTGATCAGATACACACAATGAGGACAATAGTCCCTCCTTCCTTGCACCCACACAAAAAGAAGAGTATGCATTGTCCAGTACGTTTCCTTTTCCCCTTGGCAGTTTGCTGGTGTGTGGAGAGGCTCTTGGGTTTTTGTTTGCTTTGTTTTTGCTCTTCAGATCAACATTTTGGGGATCTGAGTCAGAGAGTATTCACCCATACACATGGTAGAGTCCATTATTTTTAGTCCATCCATAGTTATAAAACCATAATCGGTGCTAGACTTTTAAATTACTGCTTGAGGAAGCCCCTAACTCTTTAGATGACACCTCACATTCCCTTGCTTCTCTATCCTGTGACCCAAACTTTTGGGGATTTGTCTGCCTGGTGTATTTGGTATCATATGCTGTGTTCTTTAACTTGATTCTTTCCCTTAATATTTTATCAAAGTACATGTATACTATAGTGTTACAGATTTCTTTCTTGAGGATTTTTTCTTTTAGTTTTTGTTTGCTTGTCTTCATGGAGACTGCATTCATGAGTTCATCCGTCTCAATTCCTTCTGAGAACTTGGAATAACAGGAAGGCAGCACTAGCACAACTTTATTCTTTCAATGACCAAATGATTTTTATTACTTGCTCATCAGTTGATGTATGTTTGGGTTGTATTGCTTATGTCCATTTTGTTTTCACTTCATTGAACATTTATGTAAAAAAAATTTTGTGCATGCTTAAATTTTCATTCCTGGTCAGATGTCTAATGAAGTATTGGGATTCCTGGGTCATAGGATAGCCTATGTTTATCTTTTCTTTTTGCTATTTTCCAAGTTTATTTATAGTCTCATCCTTTTTCACTATAGAAAGTTAGTCTACGGAATGGCTGGACTGTTACTCGGTTAGTCTTGGTCTATTTTCCCATGAAGAAATTGAAGTGTGATATTCCTTCCCTGCTACATGAAAGCATAGTTGATGTAAATGTATCTCCCTTCTAAGCATCCTTGCTATGCCTCAGGATAATGGTGAAGGTTACTGACTTAGGGCAGGTGGTAGCCAGATGCTTAGGAATTGGGATGCTAGAGAATCAGGCACTCACCATTTTGAATTTGTGGGATTCCTCCTGTGAGCACAGATGGATTTTTTTAATTGATAACATGACTCTCCAGTGTGAGGAAGGACTATATTTTCCTGTCCCTCTTTGACAAATGTTCAGGCTGGGGCCTCACTAGCCCGGACTTTTCTCAGTCAGACAGCCCATCTTGTTGCCATCTGCCTGATAATTTTTAGTTGCTAGAGCCAACATTTATTGACTGGTTTCCTGCCTTTACAAGCCAAGGTACCCTTTCAAAAACAGATCTTGGTTAACTCTTACTTGGAAATAAATAATGTTTCTTAGATGTTCTGCTCCAATCTGTCTGCACGAACGGTTTAAAAAGAAACACCCTAGGTTGATACACAGCTAGCGTCCAGAATTAGCCAATCTGGGACAGAGGGTGAAGCAGATTGTCTGGAACATGCCTGAATAGCAGGCCTCGTAGGTCTGGGGTACCCTTCTCTAAGCCCTGCTAGCAACTATCTGGAAAGCATCAGGGATGTCTCTGTGGTCACTCTCATCCGTGCAAGAAAATTAGCTGTCATAGCTCAGTATTTTTCTGTTTTCCTAAGGAAAAACCTGAAGTGACTCTCTAAAGCATACCAGGGAATTCTAGTTTCTGCCCTTGGCAAAATTCCTTTATCAACAGTGAGAAACAGCCAAAATACATTTCTTTTTGATGTGCGTTTTCCTAGACTGGTGCATTAGTTCAGTAAGCATGTGTTGATTGAACCGTTGTAGGACCCCATTCCACAGTGACTGATGCTTCCTTGTGTGGTGCATTGGAGCGGATGATTTCTAGGTACAAGCATAATTCATCACCTTCTTAATGTTCAAAAAACCAAAGGCTTTTCAACCAAATCTGCTTTTGAAAATAGCATGACTTTGGTTCATTTGATATCAATGAATTGAAAACAAATATCAATTGTCAGTAAGGCATTTCTTTAAAACTACGTTTAGAAAGATAGGGTAGGTCAGGGAAATGCCTCAGCGTGGGAAAGTGCTTGGTGCCGTGCCTGACGCCCAGAGTTTAAGTATCCAGAGCTCAACTATAGAAGAAGAAAAGCAACTCCCACAAGTTGTTTCCTGTAGCGTGTATGTTTCCGCCAGCCCGCCAGTCTGGGCCCACAGCCGCGCCAGCCCCAAATAACACTCTGAGACTCTGTATTTGATACAATCCTGTTGGCCAATTACCATTATTGTTTATGGGCTAGCTCTGTCTTAATTATTAACCCATTTCTACTTATCTAAGTATTTCCACGTGGTCGTCTTATCGGGGAGCCGCGCGGCAGGCGTCCTGCTTCTTCCCCGAGCTACATGTCGACTCCTCCTTCCCACTTCCTCGTTCCTCCTTGTCTCCTAGCCCCGCCTATCTTGCTATCTCATTGGCCACAGAGCTTTATTAACCAGTATGAGAAACATATATACAGAATAACATCTCCCATCAGTTTCCCTCCCTCAGCTTGGCATGCGCCCCTGCTCCAACATCATTTTAAAACATTTAAGCAAAGACGGAAAGGGGCCAGGAGTGGTGGCACCTACCTTTAATCCCAGCACTTGGGAGACAGAGGCAAGTGGATCTCTGTGAGTTTGAGAACAGCCTGTTCTACAAAATGAGTTTCAGGACAGCCGGGGATACACAGTGAGACCCTATCTCAAAAAAAAAAAAAAAAAAAAAAAGGAAACGAAAAGAAAAGAAAGAAAGAAAGAGAGAAAAACGTGTGTCAGGTAAATCCTTAGCAATAATGTGAATAATTTGATTTTATCAAAATATTTATAAAACATACTACATTCATAACCAAAATTCCTCTTCATGGAGACTGTATTTATAGTTAAAGGTAGCTGGATAATGAAATTAAGGAAGATGCTTCAGAGAAATGACCGCAGACAGCCAATCTACTTCATATCATATATTCTATTTTTAAAGAGTCTGTGGGAAAAAAGTCACAAATAAAAAGTGCTCCTATACTTCATTTTATTAAACACGCAGGCTTCTTACTTCCTCTCACATTAGGAGAGGCTTTCATCTGGGCTTTAAAAACAAAGTATTTTTATTAATCCTTTGAGAACTTACAATGTATTTTGATCATATTTACCACATACCCCCAACTTCAACTCCTCCCAGATATATCCCCTACCCCCTTTTAAATAACGACTCATTTCCTTTTTTAAACTGGACCCACTGAGTCCGATTTGCGCCTCCCATATATTCGTGGGTATACCGTCTTCCGCTGGAGCCTGGTTGACTGTAGGAGCCACACCCTTAAAGAAAATGTCTCTCCCTTAGAAGCCATCCACTGTCAATAGATCCTCAGTTAGGAGTTGAGACTCATGAGCCCCTCCCTCCATCAACCATGCTGGAATGCTCACTGGCTGGATTGTGTGCTGGTCATGCGCAGACAAACACAGCTATTACAAGTTCATGACGTCAGGGGTCCTAGTCATGTACACAACACGCTGCCTTAGTATGGTCTTCCCCAATTTCTGATGCATACAATTTTTCCAACCCACTTTGAAGATGTTCCTTTGGCTTTGTGAAGGGTGTGACATAGACGTCCTATTTATGGATGAGCATTCCACTGACGCTTAATCTCTGCACTCTGTCAAGTTCTGAGTTTCTGTATAAACAACCATCTACTGAGCAAAGAAACTTCTCTGATGAGGCCTGAGAGACACACTTCTCTGTAGATGCAAAGATGCAAATCGCTGAAGAGCTCACAGGCCCCAGGGTGAACTGATTACTATTATTTAGCTACACGGATGAAGTGTCCAACTGCCCTCTAAATTTGTAACCCCTAATGTTTGTCTTTTCCAGGTAAAGACACTGAGTAATTAGAGAAGCTTTTGCAGAAATATTTTCCTTTTACGAAGCAACTAGGAAGTCCCTTGCCAAATGTCAACAGCAAAGAATTTTCTGTTGTAAAAACTTCATAGTTGCCTAGTTTAGTCCCTCACTGCACACCGCCCCCACCCTCACCCCCATGGCGCACCATGGTGCAAAATTCCTTGACAGCTTTATGTGTGATATGACTTGAGGATGAGACGACTTCACTAATGGTCATGATACCGTTGCAGTCCCTAAGGACTCTGGCTGGCACTGCTTTCTAGACACCAATAAGCTGGGGAACTCAGTCATTAAGTGCAGACAGAAATGGCCCAGAATTTTACTGTATTCTTTCTTACTGTCACTTCACTTAAAGTCAAGATGACCTGAGTCCTTATATTCAGCCATTATTAAGTTATTAGAAAAAAAATGAGATTGTCAAGGCATCCACCCACATGCTGGAAAACCTGACACCTCTGTGTCCAGGCTGAGGCAGAGTGACGTGCACGCATTATCATAACCACACTGCAATAGGGGCTCTTGGATAATAATAATAGGCCTTGTAGAAAACTGCCTAAGTGAACATTTAAAATAAGATATAACACAATAATGGTTTGCCCCCAAGTCTATATGAATATGTAAATATTTCACAAATTCTAAGTGCATTCTATTGCTGAAGGGTCCTTTATATTTTCTTCAAATTTGGAAAAGCCATTGTTCTAGTTTTCTCTCTGCAGCTGTCATAAAATCCCTCTAAGCAAAGGCATCTTGGGATGAAGAGAGTTTGTCTTCTGTTTCCATGTTAGTATTCATCAGTGAGGGCAGGAACTAAAGATGGAACTGGAAGTTAAACCCATGGGGGTTCCTCTGTTGGGGGAGGTCCTTCTGTAGGCTGTGAAAGTGTGCTTCTCTTATAGGTTGATGAATAAAGCTGTTTTATCCAAAGGACAGGCCGGATTTAGCCAGGCAGGAAATCCAAACAGGGATACAGAAAGGTAGTGGGTGGAACCAAGGAGATACCATGTAGCTGCCAAGGAAACAAGAGGTCTGGGCATCACAGGTAAGCCAAGACCATATGGAGATACACAAATTCATAGAAATGGGTTAATAATTAAGAGAGACCTAGCTAATAAGAATCCTGAGCAATAGGCTAAACAGTTTATAATTAATGTAAGCCTCTGTGTGTTTATTTGGAACTAAAACAGCTACGGAACTGGGTGGGACAGAAACTTCTGCCTGCACTCCTCCTTGAAGAACACTTGTCTAGGCTGCCCTTAGGGGACCAACATCCCTTCCATCAATTAGCAATCAAGATAATCCTCAGCAGCATGAGCACAAGCCACTCTAACCTAGGAAGCTCCTCAAATGAGGTTGAGGATATATGTACGTGTGTGTGTGTGTGTGTGTGTGTGTGTGTGTGTGTGTGTGTGTGTTTATGTATACACACACACATATATATGTATATATGTACATATATATACATATATATGTATATGTATATATATATATATATCCCATGATCAATTTCAATGATTTGAAAGTCCAATGTCTCCCTAAAAATCCAAAGTCCATGGCACTAGAGAAATTGCCCTGCAGCTAAAAGCTTTAACTGCTCTTACAGAGGCCTGGGTTCAGTTCCTAATACGCATGTTTGGACAGCTCACAATTGCCTATGATGGTAGCTCCACGGGGATCCAATAACCCTGGTCTCCACAAGCACCTGAACTCAAATGCACATAATAACCCCAACATATATACAAACTCAAAAAATAAAAATAAATAATCCTAAAACTTTGTTTTAATTCCAACAATCCATAACTGTAGCCTTAAAAAAAAAAAGTTAAACACTTCTTATTTCAAAAGGGTAGAACAAGGGTATGAAAATGGCCACTCTTAAGTGAAGCCAAAGGCAGGCAGTGTGGCTCAATGGCCAGCATCCCCAGACACCTTCAATGATGCCATTGCCTTGGACAGTCCTACTCCCACTGACAACATGCAGAACCTTTCTCACTCAGGCTTAAGGCTTAGGCTGGCTCTTCTGCCACACCTGCCACAGCCACTAAACCCTGGCACCAATTTCCACACTAGTTCCCTTTCTGTTGCTCTGGTAAAACACTAGGGCCAAAACAGCTTAGCTTACACTTCCAAAGGGATAGAGCCGACCCTGCTGGGTGTGGCATGACCGCACGAGAAAGAAGCTGGCAGTTCACAGTTTCAACAGGAAGCTGGTCAAGGCTGCAAAGCCCAAAGTAAGACTCCACCTCCCAAATGTCCCATGGCCATATCCAAAAGTGCCACCAACAGGGTGCCAAGTGCCCCAATATGTGAGTTTATGGGGAACATTCTTTACTCAAGCCACACACCACAGTCACCAATCTGAGAGAACTGTGTGCATCCTACATTCTTTGAAAAGTATGGAAATGATAGGAAAGAAATAATCATGGCCTTCTCCAAAATAACCACTGCCAATACTTAGGTATTTCCTTAGCTTTAAGTCCACATTTTTTAAAAATTTAACATTGTACAATAACTATTACCTCATGTCGTTTAATATCATTTGAAGATTTTTTTTTGTGTTCATATATGATATTCCATATTGAGTATATTTCACAAATAAAACTTTTTCCAAATTATTAGGTATATTTAGTCCCGCATTTAATTTTGAGTATTTTGTTCTGAGTAATTAAAGCATCAGCAAGGAATATTCTCAACTTGGTCTGACCATTCCTGTAATCTTGATTTATCTATGATTATGTTGTTAGAAAGGTAATTACAATGTAGGATATGAGTATTTTAATACTATTAGTATTTCTTGCAGAAACAGTTTTATTATGCTTAGCCAGGTTCCACTCCAGGCTACACTTCCTGGGAGGTCTACCCCATGACACTGCTGTCACAACATTTACAATCAAAAGTACTTGTGTATACCTTGAGCTAAAATACTATTCTAATGCTATTTTTCCTAGTATTTCTGACCATCAGTCTACATAAATTTGTTCTTCATATGCTACTATCTATTTGTCTTCTGTGAATTTTCTGTTTGCTTTCTAACTGTTTTTCTTTAGAGGTCTAGACCTTTTCTTGCTGTTCGTGTCATCATTTTTCCATTTTAGGTTTTGACCCTTTTTATGTAATCTATTATAATTAAATAGACCAGTGAATCTTTTTTGTTTTTGTTTTTTTTTTTTTTTGATATTTTCTGTAGTTACATATATTCTTAGTTTGCTTTTTTTCTTGATAGGACAATCTGGGGATTTTTATAGATCCAAACTGTAGATTATTAGGTACATTTTCATATTAGAATCTTATTTGACTTACCTTTAATATGCTTAGAATTTATTTTAACGTAAGTTTATTTTGTGCCCAAATAACATCCTGGAACCATTTGATACTCCCTACTTTAATTCTGTCCTTATAGTTCATGCAAAATTTTATATACTGCCTACTTAACAACTATAAAATTATAATTTACAAATATAACAACATAAGCATATATAAAAGAACTATGTATGGTGCATGATGAAACATACTCAACGAAAACTACTATTTTTAGTCTATCTCTGTCTACCTGTATTTGCATTTTGCCTTGTAAACCTCTTTATGGCTGTGTCCTCTTGAAAATCACCACAGAAACCTTTCCTCTTTTTTTCTCCTAGAGAGTTGATTAGAATAAGTCCAATGAGAGTCACTGGCATCTGACAAGAGCGCTTTCACTAGACTAGAGCAGAAGTTGCTGGGGTCTGGTGGTAGCTTGGTTGAGGGAACTTGATGGCTATAAGAGCATTAAGTGGGCCCTGTGGAGATCACCGAGCAGGAGCTGGCGTCTGCTGCACAGGGCATCCTGGCAGAAGCAGTAATCACTAGGGCTTGAGCTGGGGCCCTAGGTCCTAAATGTGGTCCTGTTTAAAGTCAAGATCACTCCGTGAGACCAGGAAGAACCCTGAGAAATGGGTGGAGTACAAACCCCAGCCCTGCAGCGGCACACAGATTGACTTGTTGGCCCAGCCCACCTACGTAGTCAGTAGTAGTTTCTCATTTATGCAAGTGCCTACGGTATGCATAGGGAACCCTCACTCTGTGACACCTCAGGCCTGCATCCTAGCATTTTTAGAAATCCAGCAATCAGCAACTATGCAGCTGCTACCAATATTTATAAAAACCATTGTAGCTTATAATCCTCTCGATCTGTCACTTCTAACCCCACCTATCCTGTAATTTCTATCTTGGAAAGTCTGGAAAATTGAGTCGACCTTGCCTGAGCATGAGCAGAGCTTCTATGTCCATTCAGTTTTATTTGACAAGCACAGGCTTCTTGACTACTGAATGGTATTTCCCACAATCATTGCCAAACCAGCATGTCTTAAAAACGAGAACTTTACTGCTTTATGCTTTCAAATATACATGCATACCATAACTTAAAATGCATTGTGAGATGTGTGTCATTAATTAGTTGGAGAACAGCTCTTTGTATAATCAGCTTTTACAGCCCCTGACTTAAACGATTCATAGGTATTGTTCCTGATACAGACAAGTACGATCAGCTTAGTTTTAAAAGCTGTATCTTAATAGTGTATAGTTGTGTGTGTGTGTGTGTGTGTGTGTGTGTGTGTACAAAGATAGCTTGTAGAAAGATGAGTAATAGAAGTGTATGGCTTGTAATTGCAATGATCTTATAAGGCCTAACTAGATTTATATGGGCATAGTGCATGGGCATACATGTACTTAAACATCAATAGAGGATTTAGGCCAGTGTTATAAATATTTACTTTTAGAGTTCTGACAAGGAAATTGCATAGTCTCCCTTTATCTAGATGAACATCAACATCTGGAACTATAAAAATGACAGGGATTCCAAAATGTTGAACAAGTTGATTGCAAGTTTACTTCTAAATATTATGTTGGCTTACATGTAGTTTCAACTTTCTGCACAACAAGGAGCAACCGTTCAGAAGATTTCCATAAATGGCTAAGCATCTTTCACCAAGGCAGCTGTATGAAAATTATGTGACAGTTAGTCGCTGTGGTTGAAAGTTTCTCCAAAGATTACTGTAGTCCTCATCTGGCAACTGGTTTTCATGCCGGAATTACTGAGTGCACACTTGACTGACTAGAGCAAGGACATTTACTTTTGTTATTTACAGGAGAACAAATGACCTGATAGACGGTTGTGTTAATTCAGGGTGCTCATGTGTGTGTTAATACAATAACGAGTATAAAATTCCCGTAATTCCCAATGTCATTTTGTCCCTGATGTCATTAAGTGGTGCCTGCAAGTTCACCTACTTTTAATTATTTATATTGTAACCTAACTCCTCCCCCCCCCCCCCACACACACACACACACAGAGAGAGAGAGAGAGAGAGAGAGAGAGAGAGAGAGAGAGAGAGAGAGAGAGAGAGAGAGAGAGAGAGCTTACAGAAAAGCCAAATGAAGGTTGAAAGTTATTTATTGCCATTGCCTTTAAAGGCCCTTCTGAGAGACTTGTCTTTATATTTTAAAAGAAAAGAAAAGGAATCAGGGCATTGCTAAATAGATGTGATTGTATTTTTCATAAAATCAAACTCTCTAGAAAATAACTAAATAGATTAAAAGGTTCAGCTATTGTTTGAACAGATATTACCAGCATTACTGGTAACGTGAGGGAGGGAGGGAGAGAGAGAGGAGAGCACGTGAATGTGAACACATTCACTTATTATATTGCCTTCCTGCCTCTTTAGAATGCTGTTGAAACTGCTGAGAGCCTCTTCCACAGCAGGAGGGGAAAGGTATCTGATGCCAACACTTCTAATGTCCCTGAGCTGATGGTCTGTGCCTTGCTAGCATTTTCCCTGAGCACCGTGTTGTACTATGCTCTCTATATAGCAAAAACAAGGTGCAGAGGGGCAGAAACCCCAAGGCACAGGGCTGTGGACAGAGCCAGAGTGGAGGCCGAGACTTCAAGTCCCACTGCGTGTGTTCAGTTGAAAGCGACATTTCAACGAGGCTAGGACTTACAACTCCATGATGTGCGGAACTTTTTGTTTGGTAAAATTTTTCTAAAACTCTGAGATCTCATTGCTACTTTAAGATTTTTCTAACAGTTTCTCCCACTGCTGGCATGCACAGTTTCAAAAATAAATTAAGGGTAAACAGATAACAGCTTCCTGGCTGCCTTCATGTCTGTGAGCCTGACATAGATCTCAGAGTGAAAAAATACCCTGTAAGAAGGCTTATGCGATATCGCTTACTTACAGATCCTTTGAGCACATATTTATAGTATCTAGTTACAGCCACATTGCTTTCCTCTGGGGACAAAATCACATACTTATTTGACCACTAATGTAGAGGAAGCTGACACCAAGTGGAGTGACACATCCAACACGTCCTTGTGTACCCAAGCTCATAATGGTGACATTTGAGCTTGGAACTGGCTTGGCAGCACAATTGTCACACTTACCTTCAGTGGGACCACAGGTGAGGTTACTTCAGAGGCCTCATTATCAGCGAGGAGCACTTTGCACACAGCTTCTCACTGGACTATTTTGCAGTGACACATTATTCTAACTAGAAAGTAAACATATATTCATTGTAGAAAAATTGGAAATGCTGAAAGAGTACACTCATAAAATAAAACGGCAACACAGCATTGAGAGATAGCCATCATTAACACAAACTGGTTTAGTTCTTGTGTGTGTGTGTGTGTGTGTGTGTGTGTGTGTGTGCACCCCAAAATATTTAGGTTACACTTAGCATATGTATATCTATAGGTAGGCATTCTGGGCAAAAGATATTGAACATTTCAAATATTTTTACTGTCATCTTCAAAATTTTCACTCACAATGGATTATATTTTAATAAACCCACCATAAGCTAAAATTATTGTATAATAAAGGCACTGAATCAAGATACAGAGAGCCCAGTATTGATAGTGTAGCAGAAGCCAGAGGCCTCAAATCAGACCAGTGACTCATTGCAATGAACATTTAACAAGCAAAGATGCATGGACTAAAGGGCATACGGTGCGAGTCACTGTGTCACACTAGTTCCCATGCTGAGATTGGGGTTTCGTTTGTTTGTTTTGTTATTGGTTGGGGAGGGTTCTTTTAAATTTTATTTTAGTTGTGGGGTTTTGCCAGGGCAGAGGGGAGATACAAAGGGACAGGAGATGAGTGGGATCAGGGATGCATGATGTGAAATACACAAAGAATCAATAAAAAGTTTAAAAAAAAAAAGGAACTGAATACATTTAGCTACCCAAGAGCAAAGCTAACACATTCTCATAACTAATAGTGGGCAAAACACAAAGCCAATTTCCAACACAGCATCAGAATCGCATGCACGGTATTGACCATTGCGTGGAATGTGTAAAAACAACCACAAATAGATGGCTATGGTTGTTACTCATCCACAGGTTGAACATCCTATGCTGAACCATGGCAAGACAGAGACTGACTATATGTGTACCCTACTGTTACATGCTGCTTTCCTTGCAAGTGGTGGCACAGCCTTGTGATACCAGCAACATTGGAGAGACAGAGGCAGGAGGATCAAGAGATCTGAGCTACCCATCCAGAGAACTCAGGTCTGATCACCACCACTCACATAGCAACTCACATCCATCTGTAACTCTGGTTCCAGGGGATCCGATGCCCCTTTCTGGCCTCCGCAGGCACCGGGCAAACATAGCCATATGCATAAGAGACAGTATTTTTTTTAAAGAAAACTTTTAAAAAGAGTTCAAGACTAGCTTGAATAAGCTAATAAAACAAAAGTTAGTAACATAACAGGCACTTCCCATAGGCTGTAGGATAAGCATCTTCTCATATCATGTAGGATTCTAAGTATGTCTGACATTCTTGCACATAACATATATTAGCATGTAGTATAACAGCAGTTGATTGTAGCTGGAACAAAATCACTTACCTGGCTCTTTCTCTCACTGTAGATTATTTAAAGTTCTCTTCCCCTTTTTGCTATTTTATTAAGCATCTTTGTAAAAGGAAATTGTAATCTTTCTTTCTGGCTAAATATTTAGGCAAAATTTTGGGAAACAATGTTACTAAGTCAATACCTTAAATGTATTGTAATATGTAAATTTAATGCATGAAATATTGCACAGTTCAATCCTACTGAAGAAAATTTCCTCTAAGAAAATTTTTATAATGAATTGTTTTTTAAAAAAACAATTTAATCTGCATTTTCATAGACTTTCATCTGCATATGTTATGCACAGGAGAGTCCCCCAAAGGGACAGAAATGCACAAACTAACAAGACCTTCCAGACAGCAGGGCAGTTACACCTTTGCTGTCAACTCCGAAGAGGGCCTCACTGGGTTTTCTGCTTAAATGCTCCTGAGGCAGTGTTTGGATTTTTTTTTTTTTAAATTTTGAGACTGTAACACAATTACAATATTTCTCCCTTTCCTTTTCTCTCCCCAAACCCTCCCCACTCTCCTTCAAGTTCAGGGCATCTTTTTTCACTAATAGTTACTGTATGCATATAGGTACACACACACTCACTCACACACACACACACTCACACACACACACTCTTACACACTCACTCACTCACACACACACTCTTACACACACACTCTTACACACTCACTCACACACACACACTCTTACACACACTCAAACACACACACTCATACACAATCACACACTCACACACACACTCACACATACACACTTACACACACTCTCAAACACACACATACTCACTCACACACACACTCACACACACACTCACATACACAGTCACACACTTACACACTCACACACACTTTCACACAGTCACACACACTCACACACATACTCACTCATACACACTCACACTCACACACTCACTCACACTCACATACACAGTCACTCACTCACTCACACTCACCTACAGTCACACACTCACATACTCACTCACACACACTCAACACACACACTCACTCACACTCACATACAGTCACACACTCTACTCACTCACACTCACATATACAGTCACACACTCACTCACACTCACATACACAGTCACACACACACACTCACTCACACACACACTCAACACACACACTCACTCACACTCGCATACACAGTCACACACTCCACTCACTCACACTCACATACACAGTCACACACTCACACACTCACACACACACACTCACACACTCACTCACACTCACACACACAGTCACACACTCACACTCACATACACAGTCACACACTCACATACTCACTCACACACTCACTCACACACACACTCACACACACTCACTCACACACTCACTCACATACACAGTCACACACTCACACACACACACACTCACCCACACTCACATACACAGTCACACACACACTCACACACACACACTCACACACACTCACACACACTCAACACACACTCACACACAGTCACTCACACACACACTCACACACACTCACACACTCACATACACAGTCACACACTCACACACACACACACACACACACACTCACACACACTCTCACACACACACTCACACACACACACTCAACACACACTCACACACAGTCACTCACACACACACACACTCATACACACACTCACTCACAGCTCCGTTGGATCTGTGTAATGTAACGTGCATGGATGTTTCCAGGGCTGGCCACTTGGCACTGAACAGCCAATTGATGTGTTCTCACTTCCTGGCTCCTCACTTCCCCCTGTTGCCTGTCGTCACTACTTCAAGATTTCTTTTCAATTCTGTGGCACATTTTGACTCTTGGAAGTACAACTTCTCAAATAAAAATAAGAATAGTTTTCAAAAACCTTGTTCACCTAGTGGTAAAGGTCTGTGCCACCCAGGCTGCTCAAGATTGGTTCCCAGATGTTTTGAACACGTGTGGTGCTGTGTTTGGTAACTACTTCTATGCGACATCTTGGCTCTCCTTTCAAGGCTGATTCAGTTGCTGTGTTCGAACTATTCATTCAAGCAAGCACTCCAGTTAATCCTGAGACAGGAAGCCTGCCCAAGGATGTGCTCTCAGGGATACTAGCCTAACGATAAAATAAAATAAAACTAATAGAATAAAATCTCTGACCTTGGTACTTTGAGGCTAGTTCTAGGTCATTGTGTAATTTATTTAACTGAAATAAGCCTCCAGTTCCATAGCATTGAAGACGTGGTGGTAATACAAGTCATTCTGCCTGGAATTGTTTTAAGGATTAAGTTGCATAATTAATCTATGCAAAAAAAATTCAATCCTTAAGAGGTAATAAAAACCTCAACCGGTGTTTAATCAAATCATCAGTTATTGTCTGGTGCCATATCAGATTGCATCAGATTGTTGTTTTTCATTAGAAAATATAAATGGGTGATTTTAAATGATTGGCATTGTCGGTAGTTTATTGATTATTGTTTGCATTGCTGACTCTTCTGGCATAGCAGAACCCATCTTACCTAGATGTCTCTCCCCCTCTCCTGCCTTATTCCCACCTGTACACATCATTTGAACTTGAACCAGAGTTGAGATCAGAGCAGGGAGAACTCAGTGTTTGACAAAAACACCTCAAGAGAGCATCAATGGACCTTGTCAAGTAAAATTGTGGATTCGGCACTCGTGAGACTGGCTGGCTGGGCAGCTGCTGAGCTGTAATGCTACCTATGTCTGCTGGAGCAGTGGGTGGGGGGTAGCATAGTAAATTCCCCACCCCCCCCTCAGCCACAGGACAATAAACCTAGCAGGGAATTCAGAAGCAGGCACAGTGGCAAGGAGCCTGCAGTCCCTGCTGTACTGGGGAGGCTGAGGCAGGAGGATCATCTCTTCAACTCCAGAGTTCAAGACTGGCCTGTGCTAATAACTAACATAGTGAGAACATACCAAAATATGGGGTGGGGGGAGAAATGTGAAAGACATGTAGATGTCCATATATAGAGAATCCATCCCATGACAGTTACGAAGTTTCTATACCCAGTGCCAGAATTGTCCTAGACACTGGGGACACAAAACCGCTTAATTTTTAGCTGCTGTCTGCAACAATCGTTCTGGAGCAAAAGAATATGATGCAGAACCTTTGGGTACTGTTCAACATGTGGCTCTTTTGTGCTGAAGATTAATACTTCTGAAATTTCTGGCTAGCTACAAGATATTCCAGTCACTTCAAAATGTACTGATTTGGCCAAGAATCTACTCAGGCTAAAATAGGCTATGGTGAAATGCAAGTTGAATGTAAGAGAAAATGCCATCGCACCAGCAAATCTCTGCCTCGTCCCCAAAGAAAGCTCCTCTCCAGGGCTGATTTCAAGTTGTGTTTGGTCAAACCACAGAACACAGATAAGTCTCTGCATTTAGTGGAATTTCTCCCAGAGCTGTGACTTTGTCAAGATAGGTTACCCGCCCTCTGTGTCCTTGGGAAGAGACCACACTTGCTGGTCACCAGACAGATAGTCTTTTGTTAAAAATCTGTGAGAATTCGTTCTCCTTTGCAGAACCTTGGAAGAAACACAGCCAGGAAGACAGCAAGAGCCTAATAAGGTGCTGGCAACAAGGAAGCATTTTGTTTTCTTTTTAATCAAGTGAAAATGGCTGCCAAGTTTTTTACTGGGACTGGTACAGGCACAATTGTCTCTCCTTAGAACAACTGGTGATGTAGCTGGACAGGGTACCCGGAACGGGCAGCTGGATGCCCCCTTAGAGGAAATCGCTTCATTTCAATGTGATCTTGTTTGTGTGATAGGATATTTTTTTAATTGGTTTGAACATGGTACTAGTTCATACCAGAAATTCATAGTCAGTTATTTGTAAATAACATTGGGGCTTTGTAACTCCTTAAAACAATAGCAACCATTTACACAGGGCTTTGTCGCACAGTGTCTGATATATTTTATCCTCTTACCCATCATAATAACCCTCATACAGGTGCTGTTTTTATTCTCATTTTGAAGTTGACTTGGAAAAGGTTAAATAATTTGCCGCTGATGCAAATTATACCGCAAAGCTATCTATATGTCAGTGAAGTCCTGATGCTAAGCCAGGCTTTGGCTCTGAAGTCCTAGTCTTAACCATGAGCCCATACTGGCTTTCTGGAATAATATTCAAAGATGTGTGTGGAGGGGTTATGTGGGAATGGGTGGGTGTGTTTATGATTTTTCAGGCTTATATTTCCAAGTCATCTGACTTTTCAGGATGGACACTAATGTCCAAAATTTGCCATCCTCAGCTACAGGGTGACAATGTGCATGGACTTTTCTTAGAATGACCTAAGCAGAGGGAATTTTCTAATGAGTACCGGGCAGGGATGTGCGTTTTGGAACTCTGCAGTCATGCTAGCAGCTGAATCACTTGGTTAGTAGATCAGGAAGATGAGGAGGCCATGAGCTGAGAGCCTGGTGCTTAAGTGATGTGCGTCATTTCCCACTTTTATATCCTTCCCCAACATCTGCAGGACTAAGGAAAGCTACAGGTGAAAAAATAAGCAATCTCTGAGGCCCAGAAACCATACGTCTGGAACATTCTATGTAACTTCATTATTTCTTGCTAAACCTAACGTGTCGCCGAAGCATCTATTTGAATGTGCTTATGCTACTCAAAAAACTGTTTCATTGTCTATGGTAAACAAGGTATCACTGTGTTGTTTTTTTTAGATAAAGAATTAAAATTATATCCCCTCTCTGAGTTGATTACCTCAGCTCTACATATAAAAGCGTCTTAATGTCAAAGTAATTGGTTCTGACAGAGACTGTAAATAGCCATTCTTGGAGCTGAGAAAACTCTGTCTTTGGCATTAGGGATCGTAACTGGAAGGGACTGACAGTGATAATTTCATTAGTGTTTTACTGGTGTCAAGATGCATGCAGTTGGCCAAATTACAAGCAGTCTTTCAGACACTCCAGCGTACTTATCGGGAAAATAATAAAAGGGAAATAATGCTTACTGAGCATGTTCCACTCTTAACACTCTGCCCTGTATGCTTTAATGTTCATTTATCCATTTTAGCCTTCAGATGTGAGTGCTTTGTCTCTGAGAAGAGAATCCCAGGCTTGGAGAGGCTTAGTAACATCAGTCTCCTGTCACCCAAAAGACACAGAACTCACTCAAATCCCGGTCCGATTGCAAAGCTGTTGTACTTTGATATGCACTTTTCATATGATACTTTTGGGGACCTGCATCAGCATTTTAATATGGATCACTGGGTCCTAGAGAGGCAGTGAGGAATGACAGACAAAAATATAGACTTGAGGCCAGCGACGTCGCTTAAACACCATTTCTTTATCAAGCATAAGTATAAGAATCCAAATGAGACAGTGGATGTAAAACACTAAGATGATATTCCTTACAGTTATTAGCTATTTATACAGTGTCACTCTTGGTAGAATGCCCATGGAGCAGGCAGAGCCAAGCTCATGGATAGTGAACCATCCATCTGCCCGGGGTGTCTGTTCAGCCTGCAATCCATTGGGAGCTGTGAGTTTAACAGCTCTCATTCACCCAGGATGACAAACTCAGAGGGTTAGGGTTAGTTAGGGAGCTTGACAGCTGGTAAGAGCCCCAGGAAGTGCGATTCAGCCAGGTCGATATACAAACCACAGGTTTAGGGATGTGGGCCCGCCTGGCCTGCTTTGATGCATCTGGGAGCATGTGCAGATCTGCCAAGAGCTGTTACAGTGCTCCTGCATAGACCCTGTGCGGTGGAACCTACGTGTTGAACCCCAGAACCACGACTGTGTGTTTGCTTTAATCCACCAACCCTGCTTCTTTGGTTCGGCTCCAATATTTGCTATTGCTTAAGTGGTGTTTATTTTGGTAACAGGAATACCTGGCCTTTAGCTGCAACTTAATCTCTACCATCCCAAAGATTACCTTTCTGGGGTCATTTTAACATGATGTTTAGGCAATAAATATCTCAGGTTTCTACTGTTCCCAAGGGACACCAGGCTCTCATTACCACCATCTTTAAGTGCTTATCTTTTTTCCTGATCTCACACCACATGTAAGGCTTTTTCTTATTATAAATGTCAAATATCTTTTAAATATATATGATATTCCTTGGTGAAATACAGGCTTTGATATTGTATTCAAAAGAGATAATTCCCAGGAAAGGTTTCAATGCACAGCAAGCTTTCCTCTTTGCATATCTGTTAGTTCTGGGGCCAGGCAAAGAAAGGGATGTATTTTGGTATTTCAATGAAAATGGAAACCACAATATTCCTAGATTCTCAAAAAGACAAGTAATTTGTTTTTTTCTTACTCTTATCACAGATGTGCATGAACTTATGCGTACTGTGCTTAAATACAAAACGAACACCTCACCTTCTGTTTTTTATGTGTAAATGTGTGTAGACACTTGCATTTCTCCAGATGCCCATTTAAGGACGGCTCATCATCAGTTCAGATGGAAATGTGAAAAAAGCAGTTTCAAGGGTACTTATTTTCTGAGACAGGGTCTTACTTAGAGCAGGCTTGCCTCTATTTGCTCTGTAGTCCAGAATGACCTTGGATTTCTGATCCTCCTGCCTCAGCCTCCCAGGTATGAAGATTAAAGCACGGCCCTTTTGTTCCTGTTTTATAAATTTTCAGTTTGGGCTGAGAAGCGCTAACCAGTATTTTATCTGTGTGCTGAGTGTGACTTTTATTGGCTGTTTGCCTCTGTAATACAAGTAGCAACCACAAGTACACAGGGCGCAACCACATACACACTTCATAGAGGTGTATTATCTCTCCATGATAAACGAGGAAATGGAATCTCAGACAGAATAAGCAAATTGCCCAACCTTATCTGGATATTCACCCCAAAATGCATCCTCTTCTTCTCTGCCTCTCCCCTAAGCTCCTCCCCCTCCTCCCACTTTTGTTTCTTTCACATCTTTCTTCTTCCATTTGTTGCACATAAAATCCCAAGGGCAGCATAGAGAATGCTGTAGACGTGCAGGGAATGTGATCAAAGAGGTCACCAAAAACCCACGTGACTCCTCCCTCTCCCTCCACCAAACCGTGGCAGAGAAATATGAACTTTCCCTGCTGTCTGGCTGGAATAAAGAATAGTGAAGACAGACAGAACTTTATGTATCAGCCGGTTTCATGGTTCCAGCCTGATAACCCACCACAGCTTTAGAAAATACAAATTTCTGGCTCTAAACCCAGATCTACTGACACAAAATATCCAATAGTATTTGTCTCCTTAAGACCCTCACAAAGTGATCTGTGACCTAGCAATGAAGATTGAATGAAAGATTCCCCTGTGCTCTCTCTCTCTCTCTCTCTCTCTCTCTCTCTCTCTCTCTCTCTCTCTCTCTCTCTCTCTCTCTCTCTCTGTGTGTGTGTGTGTGTGTTCTCACACTGATAAAATAACTAAGTTCAAATGACATCAGAAGGCTTGCCAGATTAACACACACTTGGGTGCATTTCTCAACCTAGGATTGTAAAAGGGATTTGGCTCTTGTGTTATAAAGAAAGACACCCCATGAGTAGTCTTTGCAAGCCTGTCCTGCCATGCCCTGCCGTGTAGCTCTGTACTCTGCATAACAACACATATCTAGATGCTTGTTGTATCTTCTAAGTGTCCTCAAACATTTGCCATATAAGGCTTAACAATGCCGTTTAGGCAATTAACACATTTGCCAAGGCAGAGGACCCTTATTCTAATCTCTTTCAACTTTTTCATTTACTGTTTTAGAGACTTGAAAATATGCCATTTCACTTTAGCAAAATGTTCTCTTCTGTGCAAAGGTCTGAGTATTGTGCTCAGGCGATGGTGCTGCATTTTCATGGGGCAGGGAACGATAAGAGTTTGCCATTGATTTGAACTTCATGAAATTAGAAATGATCCCCCTTTTAAAGCTTTACTCCAAATATTGGAAGCTGTGAGTTTGAGTCACCGTCCAGCTTCGTGAATCCATGAGACTGGGAATAGTATCCCTTCCTTAAAATCCCTCACATGACAACAACTCACCCCACCCCTATGGCCTAGTGTCTAAGTCATTGTCTGAATTTCATCAGACATTGAAAATGAGCTGTGAAAATGTTTGGGGATAGTGGATGCATGAATTTAAGTACCTGGCTCTACCTAACTTGCACAATTGAGAAATGCTGATTTTTTTCATTGTAGAAAGTGTTGGCAATGCTGTCCTGACTTAATTATTGTAAGTCTATACATATATCAGCACACTGTTGTTTATAGATGTGTCCAGTTAAAATAGTAATTATTATTATAATGGTAATCAAGAAATGTGGGACAAAGTGAGGGCCCAGGAGGGAAGGCCTGTGTGCGTGTGTGTGTGTGTGTGTGGGGGGGGGTTGGTCTCTGACTGGACAGGGTAAGAGCTCATCAGGACCTCTTGCATGTGGTAAACGGTAAATCATTGAGACCCTAAGAGATGATTCCCATGTGGTCTGAGGTGCGTGTGTGGGATGAGGGGCATGCGTGGAGTGGAAATCCATAATTTCATTGCCACTTTAGGGAGTAGCTTCTTCCTAGGGACAACCAAAGAGCAGAACAAGTGTGTTGTGATTTGAATTTTTCCTCTGTAGAAATTAAAATTTTACTTCTACGTTTCACAGAACCCTAAGGATGAAACGGCTACATTTTAAAAAATTTAAAACATTTTGGTTACTGGAGGGGAAAAGAATGAAGCAAAGATGATACAAAGTAAATTGCTTGCAAAGCCTCCAATTTGGATTTCCTGAGGTGGGGCCATCTGCTCACTCTGTAATTCTCAAGGCCTATTTTCAAAATTTGGCGAAAATGACAATTTCGGAGGTCAGCAAAATAGGATCTCAAAGTGTTGTGTGTGTGTGTGTGTGTGTGTGTGTGTGTGTGTGTGTGTGTGTGTGTCTCGTGTGTGGGTGTGTGTGTGTCGTGTGTTTGTGTGTGTGTGTGAGTGTGTGTGTCTCGTGTGTGGGTGTGTGTGTATCGTGTGTGTGTGTGTGTGTGTGTGTGTGTGTGTGTGTGTGTGTGTGTGTGTTTATGTGTGTGTGTGTGTTTTGTTGTTGTTATTGTTGCTCAGCTTTATTTTAAGAGTATAAAAACTGACTGCAGTTATTTTTAAATTCCATGTGATGTATGGAAAAATAGGATCTATATCCCAAACTATGTTTTCTTTTTTAGACTTTTTATTGATTTTTTGTGGATTTTACATCATCCACCCTGATCCCATCCAACTCCCATCTCTTCACATCCACTATCTGCCCTTGTAAACCCCCCCAAACAAAATAAAATAATAAAATTTAAAAGAAAAACAGAAAGCAAAAGCAAACAAGCAAGAGTCTTTGCAAGAGTCTTGGCATGAAAGCCGCAGTGAGACGCAGTGAGTCAGCCACACGTCTTTTCTTGAAGTGCTCATTGCAATGAGCCATCGGTCTGGTTTGAGGCCTCTGGCTTCGGCCGGCCACACTGGGCCCTCACTGGGACTCCTCCTAGATATCCTGTCATTGCCATGTGTCACGGAGATTTTGCAGCTTTGGATCTGCAGAACTGGCCCCTTCCCGTGCATCAACTCATAGCCCTGTTTCTAGGCCTGGGTGGGCATTGGATATACTCCATACTTTCAATAAACATGCTTGCAATTAGTTTATCACAAATCACTAGTGGTATTCATAGTGCATAAATGCTGCATACATCTGGAGATTAAATACTACATACATGGTACATATCTGTGCTGCAGACTGAGACTAAATAGTACATAGGGTGTATAAATTGTTCTGCACATGGAGCTTAATACTACATACATGATATATACCTGTGTTGCACACTGAAATAAACACTACATATTTTATAGGCCAAAGATTACAATTATGGTGGCTATTAGGAAAGGCTCAAACAGGATTCTAGAATGAGCTTCTATAGCAAGAACAATGGTGGTTTAAAACCCTGTGCTACACAGTTGGTTTTATTTACACTATACTTATTTCTCCTTGTACCATTTTGGATGACTCAATAAAAGAGAATAAGTCTTTTAATTTTTAAAGTGAGGAGTAAAGTGAGGAGAGCCAAGGTTATGCAAAACCAAGTTCTGCAATTAAAAAAGGAAAGGAAAACAAAAATACATATGCTTGAATATCTGAAGTAATCCAGAAAATACAAGTGTCATCACACACACACATACACACACACACACACACACACACACACACACACACAAATAAGGAAAAGAAAAAAAAGGGTCTCAGTAATTCTCAGTAGTTGAGAGAGGTCATGGCATTGAATTGAAAGAAATTTTAATCGATAGAAAAGTAAACGTAGCATGATTTTCTTTGAGCATACAATATCAAAGCCCCAAGGGTCAGCAGGGAACATGACTTCTCCATTGGGCATGATTAAAGAGTAATCAAGGGTAATTAGGAGACGGAAATGCTATGATCCTCCCAAAGGACCTGGCAGGCTCATGGGATTTATGAGCACTTCATATGAGCACACTCCATCATCTTGGAAGTGTAACGTGGAACCTTGGTGCCAGGAGCGGAAGGAAGCACGGCAGCACCATGGCTGTTCAGGTCTCGTTTCTGACTCCCAGCCTAGTTGTCATGGCAGCTGATGAGTATCCGTAGAATGGACAGATGACTAGTTTCCGTGGCTTTGGTCATTTATGTGATCTTTATACCGGAAATATATCGGAGCTTAATGTTTAACACCACATTTGGCACCAGTTGGAATAGCTTGTGAGACAGCAGCACAGGAGACCCAAGTAATGTATTTCCCTCCCATTGGAGAAGTAGCTTTGCCTCTGGAGCTGTCTGTGCGTTCCGACAAGGAAGGACCTACAGCATGGGATGCAACCTCTAGCATCCCTACTTTGAAGACCCAACTCAAGTCTGCTTCCTTGCAAAGGAACTAGGCAATGGAGAGTGCTGGTGGTTTTGGTGTGGCTGAACTATGAAGTCCTTCTAGAGTCCTTCTGTGGATTTACATAGAGAGCTGTGCACGTGCAGAATGCCACTGTTCTCTGGAATCAGACTCTGGACATGGCTAGCTAGCCTCTCCCCGCTGCTTCTGGGACCCCACAGCTCAAGCGGAGCAGGAGAATAGATGCCGAGTGTAAGTTAGTGACCCTGGTACTGGGTCTCTTCTAGCTTTATGCTTTGGCTTTTATGCTTGAGCTGCCACTCTGTGTCTGTGGTGGTCTCTGTGGAGGCAGAGCTGAACTGGACTCACCTTCATCCTATAGAACATCCCAATTCATGTAACGTTAGCAAGCGTTTCTCTCTCCCCCATCATTCACTGTTTGGATGACAAGGAATCCTTTGATGACAGTAAGTATTGGTGAAGGATCTAAGAAAAAAATAAAAGAAAACGTAAGATGCAAAAAGAAAAGAGATCGTTGGTTCCGCTGGGTCCTGGGATGCAATGCTAGGAGACGTTTGAAAGTATAACGAACTTTCAGTCAGCGCCACAGGCTTACTTGGTGTAAGGCACTATGTTGGATATTATTGTGCTAACAAACACCAAGGACAAACAATTTAAACAATAGGTTCACGTCGGTAACATTCTATAGTAGAGCTTGGAAAGGTAGCCCTCTGCCTTGTTCTTAGACCAGGGACCAGGAAATCCTCAGGCTCATCTCTCCACCATCTGCGGTGCTGCCGTAAATTCTTCACCTACCTGGAAGGAGAAGGAGTACCCAGGCAGCCTGGGTCAGCCGGTGATAGCATGTCATCGTTCTGTTCACAGTCACATGGCCACAAAATGGGGACATCTGTGCTCAGAAAGAAGCAGAGAATGGAATCTGGCAGACAACGAGTAGGATTTGCCACATTGATGGTCTTAATTACAGAGCTCTTTTCTGAGATCTTCTTATCTTTCATCGCGATTGCATCCAAAACCGTCTCAAGGTTATGAAGCTTTTCATAACCCCTTAAAGTCAGTGTTAGAGGAGATTCCCACATCCTTTTCAACAGCCAACCAATGTCTTACAGCCTTAAACATGGTAACTATAATCCCCCAGCATGACAGCCACAACACACTGAGCAGCCCTCTGCATATGTATGCACATTTTCCTGTTCTTTCCTCCATGGTCTGTTTTAAAGTAAGTCCAGAGAAGAGCAGTTGTTTGTGGACAACATAAGGCACTGTGCCCGTAAGTCCTCCACCCGGGTAAAAGTGGAGCAGTTGCCTCTAACCTAGGACAACTCTCTGAAACCCTTTTCTGTTCTCTTCTACACAGAATGTGGAAAAGCCGGGTGTTTGGGTGGCTGAGGTTGGAAACTGAGTAATATCACTTCTCCAAAATAGATTTAATAGCAGGGCTGGGAACGGTTTCCTGACCTGTTTCAGGGAGAGTGCCGATCCAGAGAAAACTGTGGTGTATGAGCTTTCACATTCATTAGCAGAAAAAAAAAAAAATCAAACTCACATACATTTAAACGAAACTGTGCAATGACTATTATAATTTTGTTTTCAATAGAATTTTACCTTGACTTCTTTAATTTATTGAACCTATAATGTTTTATTGGTAAGGATCCTCATGAAGGAGTCATTATTTAATCATTCTTAACCCTTCAATTAAAGCTCTAGGAAAATTAACTTGTGTATGTTCAGATGGATCATAACCAGAGAAGTGTCTGAGAATCAAAACCCTAATTCCAAAGGAATGCACTTGCAAGACCACTGTCTTCAGACCGTGATAAAAGGTCCTGTTTGGTGGGATCACCCAGATATTCCTCAGAAAGGGACAGGGATCATCAATAGAGAAACTCCTGGAGGAAGAGTGAACTTGATCCAAAGAAAGACTCTGTTCTCACTTAGCTGTTAGAGAAAATGGTGCTGTTCTATCCCAGCCATGACATTCCTTTCCTGCTGTGGGTCTCTGTGTGCAGATGCAAAGATCAGGTCCCAGGCTCCTGCTTTCCTTAGTTCCTGCCTGATTCTAGAAGGAGGTACCACATACTCCAGATTTTTTTGTATAGTTTGATGAATTTAAGGGTTTGTTGTTGTTGTTGTTGTTGGTGGTGGTGGTGGTGGTGGTGGTGATGGTGGTGGTGCTGATGGTGGTGGTGGTGGTGATGGTGGTGGTGGTGGTGATGGTGATGGTGATGGTGGTGGTAATATTTTTTCAGAGTTTGCTCTCAAAATTGTGTGGTCTTTATGTGTCACAAAATCTGGAAACCTCCTAACCGTGTGGCTGATTACTGGTCAGACATGAAGATATGCAAAATATTCCTGACTAAAATGTTCTTTTAAGACTCCAACCTGTGAAGTTCCCTTCCAGATCATTTCTTTAAGTGGCACGTCCAATCTCATTGCCTTAAACAAAGAGCCAATTCCTAACCAAACTTAAACAACAATAACAACCTTTATTTGAACAGAGAGCCATACAGATAACCACAGTGGATAACCAGTCGGCCGCAATGCTGTATGTAAAGGTGTTTATAAACGCAAATTGGTTGTACGGGCAAGTGCTGGGCACAAGGCACAGTTAGTTGTAGGTGATGCTGATGCACTAATAAAGAAACAGATTCAAATGCCTGCATATGTGGGACATAGATCCTAATGGGAAGGAAATGATTGCAAATAAAAATCAGTTTATCAGAGCACTGTGGAGAGACAGAGAGAGAAGGAAATGGTGAGGACTCAGAGACTAGGGTGGCGATTTTACATAAGACAGTATGAGGCTTGCTCACCAGGAGACACATTTTCACTATATTAGTAAAACTGCAGTAATAACCGGGGGAACATTATCAGGGTAGGAACTGCGCAGGTGCACAAGGCCCCCAGGAAGAACTCCAGTGGAGAGGAAGACTCAGAGGCCAGGATGAAAGTGCAGAGGCTGTGGGGACCGAGATGTCCTTTTGGAGGTGGTCTGGGTCCTTGCCTGTGGTCACTGTAACGACATGGGACTGCTGGCAAGTGAGGACTTTGCAGGGACCTGATTATCATCTTAGCAGGATTATTCTGTCTGCAACTTGACGAATAAGTGTGAAAGTGTGGGAAGAGGTGGGGGCATGCCACAAAAATATCTGTGTTCCCATGCAAACAATTTTAGTTTGTTCTATATTACAGAAAGGGAAAAAAAAGCACAAAGCCAGAAACATCCTCTCCCTCCTCTTTGCCTGTTGGAGTCTGAGAACCCTGTTTGGGAAATGTGGTAATGGAGAAAGCCTGATGGTACCAGAGCGAGGAGAGGGAAACTGAGTCAGTCCTCACAGGACTGTTTCTGACTTTCACGTACAGCCGGTCTGGAGAGCTGTGTCTTCCTGCAGCTACAGGCAGGCTCTTGGGCAGAGCTGACTGATAATGGGAAGTGGGAAAAGGAATACATGGCTCCCTCTCAATTACAGCGGCGATGAGGGCCTTGTCCGTTAGACCAGGGCCGGCCAGCAGTAGTGACTTCGGCTTCCGCTTGCTGTGATGGCCTATCTGCTGATTGAAGGTGTGTGTAGCTATCCGGCTTGGTCCGTTGTAGGCAGCTAATGCAAACGCAGGCCTCTCTGACTGAGGCTTCCATCTTCCTGTTTCAGCACAACAGTCTGATGTTAGGCCCATCTGAGAGCCGTGTTTGTCTTTTTCATTGCAGTAAAACAAAACAGCATGGCTTGAAAATTACCCTGCAAAGTGTTTAAACACGCACTCCGTTATGGCTGCTATGGGACACATGTGTTATCTAGCATTTGTTCACGTGATGCAGCTGATGCTCGTAGTAACAGAAGAGTAATCTAATTCAGCACTTCCCCTTCCCCAAGCCCCCATGACCCCTTTGTACCTTCTTCTCCAGGTTTGGCTTGCTTAGATTTCTCTGTCACCGTGTAGTACTTGCCTTTCTGTGACTGACATGTCTCACTGTCTCAATCCTGTCAATTTTCATCCATGTCCTAGAGTATGGCAGGCCTTCCTTCCTACTTGCTTAAGGATCTGTGACAGTGCCCTGCACAGCTGGACGTGGCACTCTTTGTTTATGCAGCACCTCCTCAGAGGGCAGCCCGCGATGTCCACACCTTAGTTGCTATGACTAGTGCTGTGGTGAACACGGACATGAAGTTATCTCTTTGATGCGCTGATCTCCACACTTTTGGGTAAAGATCCAGAAATTGAATTGAATCTATTTTTAACCTTATCGGGACGGTCTAGGCCATTTTTCACAGCAATCACATCATTTTGTAATCCCACCAACAGTGTAAAAGAGGTGCTAATTTTGGTGCAACTTTGCTTGTGTGTGTGTGTGTTTGTGAGTGTGTGTGAGTGTGTGTGTGCATGTGTGCATGTGTGAGTGTATGTCAGTGTGTGTGTGTGTGTGTGAGTATGTGTGAGTGTGTTTCAATTGTGCTAGCTAGCACAATGCAGTGCTGTGATTTCATTAGTATTTTGCTGATGGTATTAAAGAACTTTTCACATGCATGTTGGCTGTTTACCTTCCTTAGAGAGATGTCTGCTCCTTTCCTTGGATGTTTTTAATTTGGAGACATGCTATTATTATTATTATTACTATTACTATTATTATTATTATTATTTGTCCCTACCATGCAGGAACTGTATATGTATTGTGGCCATTAGAAATGTGGTGTGAAAATACTCCCATCCACATGTCGGTTGCCTTTTCATGCTTTTGGTTATTTCCTAGCTGTGCAGAAGATTTTTAGATGTAACTGCACTTGTTTGTCCCTGGTCGCCTTGCTCATGCTTAGCTGTGCATTAGAAGGCATAGATTGTGTCTGTACTGCCCACCGTAACCAGCCATTTGTCTGCAGTGCCCGCCAAAATTCCAAGGACAGTTTTCATAGAGGTAGAAACGCAATCCTGAACTTCATATGGAACACAAAAGACCCTGTATAGCCAAAGCTGACTTAAAATAGTGTGTGTGTGTGTGTGTGTGTGTGGTGTGTGTGGTGTGCTGTGAGTGTGTGTGTGTGTGTGTGTGGTGTGCTGTGAGTGTGTGTGTGTGTGTGGTGTGCTGTGAGTATGGGTGCCCTCATTTCATACACAGCGCTTGTGCGGGCTCAGAGGCAACTCTGTGGGGACTTGTTAGGTTAAGAGTCTACTCCTGCAAACTCATTCAACTGCTGTCAGCCTTGTAGAGGCCTTACCTTCAAGCTCAGTCATGTTGTAGATGACAGTTTCCAGCTAGGAATATTTAGTCCACCACACTGGTCTAACAAGTATCTCATAAAAAAATGGAATCTTGCAATATTATTTGACCAAAATGTGCAAGCTTATTTTCTCTTTTATGAAACGTCAGTTATCATCTTCATCTTACATTCCTTTATTGACCTTGTTACGTGAGGCTGGCACTGACAAGCCATGAATGACTATGTTTTCTGAGGAACACCTGATACCTTTGCTAGTCAGCTATCAAATATCATTTCACTCATAAATAAGTATGTATTGTCAGTATTGTCAGTGTCTGGCTTTTGTTCATGACAACCATATGTGACAAACTTACTTGATGTTTTTCCCTGTCTGTCTTGCTGTCTTTCTCTCTCTATGTGTGAATGTATGGGTATGTGTAAGAGTGTGTGTGTGAATGTGTATAAGAGTGTGTGTGAGAGAGTGTGGGTATATAAGAGTGTGGTTTTGACTGTGTGGGAGGTGTGTGAGTATGTGGGTATGAGTATGGATGTAAGAGAGTGTGGGTGTGAGAGTGTGTGTGTAAGAGTGTGTGTATAGGTATGAGTATAAGAATGTGTTGAGTGTGCGTGTGGGTATGAGTGTGTGAGTGTGTAAAAGTGTGTGGGTGTGGAAGTGTGTGTGTGAGTGTGTGTAAGAGTGTGTATAAGTGTGTGTGAGAGTGTGTGTAAGAGTGTGTGTGTATGTGTAAGAGTGTGTGTGTATGTGTGTAAGAGTGTGTATGTGTGTATGTCTGTAAGAGTGTTGTGTATGATGTATAGGACAATCTGTGACATTACTGCTCTTCTTTCCCCTTTATGTGGGTTCTAGGGGTAAAACTCAGAAGGCAACAGGTTCAGAATATTAAGTGCTTTACTGGCACATGGTGACATTTCATAGACCTTTAGTTCCTTTTCTTAAATGCCTACCCTCTGTGGAAATACACAAATAATGCAAACAGCCACAGTAACATTTCATCTAATAAGATTGTGACATCCCTGAGTATTCTACTTACATTGGATGTTCAGTTTTGTGTTGAAAAAGTGTCACATGTGCATACCACTACAAAAGTGCAGTTTTCTATAGATGCTCTGTAAAACCTAGTTCCAGACAGGCTCCAAAGCAATACAGAGAACACCTGTCTTGAAAACAAAACAAAACAAAACAAACAAACAAACAAAAAACCCCACCACAACAAAAAAATGTTAAAATACTTAATTTTGTCAGGTGTTTTCTTTACTGTAGAGAAGCTATCTGGCTTGCAGAGGAATTTAGAGTGGGCCAATATCATTGGTGTTCATAAGAAACAAAGTTTGCCTTAGTATGATATTGGTAGAAATGAGTGAAATATTTGATATGAAGAGAAAATTTTATCATCATCCAGATGTCCTTATACTTGAGGGTTAGCCTCCTGTGACTTCCACAGTAGTGAAATACCAAATGGACACCCACTGCATAGCCAGCAGCAAGAGATTCTATACCCTGGGGCAATTAGGCACAGAAACTAAGAAACAAGGTAATTGCCTCCAGGCACACCCCGTGTCTGGAGTTAGAGGGCTACATTGTTTCTATCCAACAGTGCTAGAGTTGCTCGGACCTCTGCACCCTTCGTATTTCCCAGCAGGAAGCTGGCCTTTCTCCTTGGTGAAGAATATCTAAGTAGTCCCCACCCCTCCCTCCAAGGATGTCATCATGCCAGTATTATAGTGGGGGTGGAGGCTGTAGGAGCAAAACTGGCTTAGCATCTGAAGCCCCACTGATGGCCACGGCACATTCCCTTGCTCCTTCCTCCGTCCCTGTGGATTCTTCTCAGAGTGTTGTGTTTAGACACAGAGAGTGACTCCGATAAAAGCAATGATCTTGGTGGATGATGTCAGTGGAAGGTAAATATTACAATGGCAGCTGGCTCTGCTGGCCATATACTAGCTGTCAGGCAATGTGGTAAAGGCTTCCTGAACAACGTCTCTCCTAATGCTCACAATGGCCCCAGAGCTGCCTGTTTTCTTCGCCAGAGAGTGGAGTTTAAGGAGGTAATATGCCTGAGTCAAGAGTGCCTATCTGATAAGTGACAGAACCAAGACTCCCTAATTTAAACCTCTTAGGATCCCTTCACCTTGTAACAGAGCCAAAGACCTGTCCTGGGCATGCCCTGTCGTTCTCAGCATGCCACGGCAGAAAGCAGTGTATCGCTGCTTCTGGCTTTAGTTGAGAGTCCAAAGGTTCCCATCAACATTCAGTTGTGGGTCTTTCCAGGAAGCCCTGGACAGTTTGCTTAGTCCCAGGGCTCATGTTGACACGGACTCCCAGGAAACTGCCAGGGTAGACCTCACTGAGCCTCGCCCCCTTCAGACTGGAAACCTGCAGTCTGTGTCGAGCAGAGGATCCTAAGCACTAGAGTAAATGAAATGATCCATTTCCTCAGGAAAGAAGCAGGGCCCTGGCTCAGGAGAGAGGCCACATGGTAGTCAAGAATCAAAATACTTTCCGTCGGAACATCAGAGTCTACCTTCAGGCCAAAATGATGAGCGATGAGCAGTCACACAGTTACAAGATTAGTAGACAGGAAGCATGGGGCCAGTTGAGGCAGCTGGATGGAATTTAGGTAGAGATTTTTTACCATCCATTGACTGCATAAATGAGAGATCCTGGAGTTCTGTTGGATGACCAGCGTGTCTGATTTCTGCCTATCTTTTGAGGAAGGAAAGCTCTAGAGGAAGAGATTGCCTGCCATATACAACCTTCAATAGCTCTGAAAGCATCAGGCCAACAGGTCCTGACTCACACTGCCCCCTCGGAGGGTCCAATGCTGCTGTATCATCACTTTCCTATAACCATCTGCTGGCGAAAGCCAGCTCCTGTGAGATGTGTGTGTGCCTGCACTGTGCTGGAGAAGCAAATTCATGGGACAGCATGGCACCTCACTGTCTTCCATGAGCGAAGACCTTTTGCAGACCTCCAAATAGTCCCTCAATTCCAAGGCAATCCCCACGTTGTGCAAATAAACCATCCAAGTAGACTGTAGAAGAAACTGCTGTATACCCTAGTGTTGTGTTCAAAATTAGAAAAAAAATAAAATAAATAAAAAAAATAAAATTAGCAAATTCCAAATGTTAAGGTGAAGAATGAACTTTGGCGTGTGTGACCTATGAGTTATCAGGGTACCGCTTTCAAAGAGTTAATGCTGAAAGGACCATCCTAGTAAGGCTGCAAAGAAGTGTTCTGTTTTCTTACAGCCATAGGAGACTTTGAAATATAAACATAAACACAGTCCCAGTCTCTACAGACAGACAGTTTGGGTTTAAAACAGACTCGGAAGAATAGCTCCACACACATTGCTTATTATAGAGGCACTTTTTCCTAGGCTTCAGGATTCCTTTTGGTTAAACAGGAAAATTGGAGGCCACTTCCAAGGGCGAAGATGTGATGAGATGCTGTGCATAAAATCCTTCAGATTTGTTATCATCGTTGTCATTATTATAGTTGGATATTTCCCCCTCCTCCATTCTTTTACCACTTTCCCAGGCTTCAGATAACACTGTGCCTTGGGCTCCCCCTGACTGGCACTGAGTCTCCAGAGAATTCGCCAGGCCTATGTGTGAGCAGGGGGTGCATGGAAAAGTCACTACCCATTGCTTTGACACCAACAACGGAATTAAGACTGTCTCCCCCACACCACGTTCTGGGTTTATTAATGCTGAGGACTGTCTGTGAGGTCGTGTTCCAAAACTGAGCGGCTCATCTGAAGCCACCTCTATTTCAAATTAGCTCTCAGTTAAAGAAACTAATTTTCAGAAAGTTGAGCCAGTAATAAGTGGTCTGATGCCCAGTCGATTTTCAATCCCACTGGTAAAACAGGTAGTGAGTTCTGTTTCTCTGAAGGTGTCCCCCTCTTTCCCACATCTGAAGGATTTGGGTAAGAGGCATTTCCTTCAGGAGGAGGAGGTCCTTCCTGGTCCTTTGGTTCTTTGTTCTTTCTCTCGCATCTTTTCTACTCTTGTCATTGCAGAAACAACACATTTATTTTCACAAAGCACGCCATATGAGTGTAGGCAACTGGAAAGTCAACAGCCGCCCACACCTGGCTCCTGGGTGAGAGCTGTTCAGGGCGCCGTGAGTCCTTTCCACATCTGTCTATTGCAAGCTGACTACCACAGGCCTGGCTTCCGTTAGCACACCCTGCCTCCCTGATGGTTGTACCATACAATGTTGCCACTTTTATGTCCTCATTGCTCCTTAGTGCTAGCCCACAAATGCTGCCCAGAACTGTGTACTGTTTGACTCACATTTGCCACCACCCTTTCTTGGTTTGCTTCTGTTGCTTCCTGTTGGCTGGGCATCCTCTGCCCCTGCCAACCTCATCTCTGCCTGGACCTTTTACTCCTCGATGCATGCAGCCCCTTTATATGTGTTTCCTCTTGATGTATCTGATTGCCCAACTCATACAGTGCTACACGTTCTTATTTTTAGGCTATTTATAGCTAATGCTTTATGCTTGGCCCTTATTTCACAATTGCCTCGTGTTTTATTCCCTTACGGAGAATGTGATGCCTTCTTGAGAAGTGCTGTGTTTCATATATCTGTATTTACCCCAGTCTTAATGTAAGGGCAAAGGCGAACTGCACTCTTTATTATACAAAATCTCCTTCTATAAGGTCACTCACCACTCCCGGTATTTATTAATGCTTTGAGATTGGTATTTTTCGGTAATATTACTTTTTCTTGGCGATGATTTTTGATTATAGACGCACTTACTATAATAGGAATCTAGCATGCAGATGACTTCAGACGAATTGCCCACCTCCCAACTCAAACTGGATTCTGAGAAAACTCGTGTTCCCAAACCTTGTCTGGCATTGCATGCGTTCTGTGACATAGAGATTCTGTGATGTCTTCCTGAGTATTTTTTTTAAGTAAAAATCCAATAACTCTGTTTTGGCAGCAAATTCTTAGCCATGCATGCATGGGTAGTATGAGTCTTCAGTAACCGCTACTGTATGGAAAGAGGTTGGAAGGTCATTTGGTTGTAAGTTATAGACCAACGTGATCACTCTTTGAAAAAGAAAGAAATGAAATAATTTAAAAGTAAAACTAACACAAATGTTTCTTAGATTTCTGTGTTTGATATTTATAAGCAGTTTCATAGATTTGAGGCATTCTTTCAGATAATATGAGATTTTTGTGTCTATAGTAATTTAGGCCTTTACTTTAAAATAGATTCTCCGAAGTTAAGACCATTATCTCCATCTAGTGGACAATGTGTTATATTACATCTACAAACAGCAAAGACCTTACTTACATCTCAGACCAGGCATTTGTTTTTGTTCAATTAATAAGTGTTTTGATTTTTATAGATAGTATTATTGCAAAAATATTTTAAGATAGCTGGTAGTGTTTTTCAAAAAAAACTACGTAGGGTGTCTATATATGCTAAGATTTTTCCTAGTTGAATTGAAAAAAAATTGTATTTAAAAATGTAAATCAATGATTGTTGGTGATTCAGTTAGTGTTGTTCCAACAGGAAAAAGCAAATCTAAAGCCGTACTCTCCTGTCCCCTTTGTTGTTCATGCAGAATATGTACAGAGAGCCTCCCTTCTGTTTCAGTTAACCCTGATGTCATTCTGCTGGATCGTAAGGGGAAGCAAGCACAGATGCTTCATAGAGAATTTCCATCACGGGTCCCCTGTGGCTGTCTCCTTAAAGCGAAGTCTATTCCTGCCCCTCCCTAGTCTTCTGAATGGTGTCTTCCAAGTGTGTGCTGAGTAGCACTAAAAGGGAGCTTTAGTTACTCCTCCACCATGGACACATCACAGGCATCCCCTCCTGACACCGGTATCCCTGCCTGAATTAATACTATTGTTTCTATGTCTTTAATCACAGTATAAATGTGATTAAATCTCATAATAAATGTTTAATAAATGCATATTTCATGAATAACATTCAAAAAGAACTTCCCCAAATTCCCTGATACCCCTCTTCAATGGTTAAAACACCCCGCCTTCCCTGGCTTTCCTGGGGATAGTCCAGGGGCCTGCAAAGCAATGACTCTGCCCAGGTGAATCAGAGGCCTCTCATTATGTCTACAGCTAATGACACTTACTTATGCCAATTGAAATCATGCAGTCTATCAGGGGGGGCTTTGGGGACAATAATCACTAAATCTTAGCTTGGTGACTTTGGTCAATCAGCTTTTCTAGAAGCTGTCATCTTCGTCTACACAGTGAATGTTTAGATAACCCACCAGTGTCTTGACAGAACCACATAAATACATTTATAAGATGACACAATTGTAAGACAATCTTAAGGGTTGGGGAATTGGCTCACTTGGTAAAACCCTTGCCACACATAGGCGAGCCTGTACATACACCACACACACCACCATGTACACACCGAAGAATTGGGAAAAAGTTTTCTTGACTGTCTGAGCTACATTATAACTTTCTCCCTTTTCCTTTGGGCCTGAAGGTTGATCTCATGTTGCTTCAGAAATACAAATGCGATCGATGATGCACCCCCCCCCCCTGCAGCTGGCTTACTTAGGATGCTTGGAAATAACACTGCATGCGAATAACCCCAAGGAAGACAATAAAAACGTTTTAAGATAGGGAGGCATACGTTGAATAAGTGTGTGTGTGTGTGTGTGTGTGTGTGTCTGTCTGTCTGTCTGTCTTTCTGTGTCCGTGTCTGTGTGTCTGTGTGGTGTGCACATGAACATGTTGACATTTTACCCCCCAGGGCATTCTGCACGTAAGCCAGCACTGTATCACTGAGCTGCACATTCAGTCCTGGGTAAAGATTTCTAACGGGGCAATGTTGATAACAATTTGATTTGAATTCATTTGTGCATTCAGTGACTTCTTTTAACCACACATCCCCTGGCCTATCCCATGATGCCTCTCTGTACTCTTCTAGAACACATGAGAATTAAATTTGATGCTTGTTATTATTCCACTAGAAAAGTTTGCCTGGGAAAGTTCGGCTGGGACATAAAGACTATCTCATTGAAAGCTGTTTTATGTGGCTTCTGTTTGTTGTCTGGCTTTAAAAATCTGTATTGAACTCAATGCATTCCATTCTTTCTATATTCACTTACCCCACTTAGTAAAAGGGTTTTGCTGTTCTTTGTTTTGCTGATGGATATTGAATACAGGGCGTAATGTGTATCAGTCAAACATTCTACCATTCACCTGTGATTCTAGCTCCAGTAGAGGATATATGTCAGATGCATACATACATGTGTTCTTTGGGAATTTGGCGTAAGATGTTTTGATATATTCACCCTCCCTTCTCTAACTTGTCCCGGGTCCACCCCTTCTTCCTTTCCCACCCACCTTTGTATCTCCCCAAATGAAGGTCAATACGTTCTGCCCAAATACTCTTAGATAGTGTGGCCTTCCACTGGAGCATGGTCAATTGATTAGGGGATATACTCTTAGAGCAAACTGACCCTCCCTCTCCCTGCAGCTAACAACAACAATAGTTGCTCCTGACTAGGACGGAGACTTTGTATCCAAGTCCCCACTCCATTCTGGGTTTTGTCTATCTTGGACAACAGCTGTGAATATTGTAGCTACATTGTTATATTCAGAAAATATTTTCTTGTAATCATCTACTACTATTGGCTCTTACAATCTTTCCACACCTGCTGTCTATAATATTCCTTGAGTCTTTGGAGGAGGAATACAGTGCATATATTCCATTTATGGTTGGGAATTTTGGAGTTTCCTATTCCCCGCCCCCTTGGCCAGTGGTGAATCTCAATGTCACTCACCATCTGGTGCAAATAAAAGGTCCTAGATGGAAGACGGGAAATGCATTAATCTATGGGGATAATGAGAGTTAATACTATATTCATTTAGCACGTTCTCTCTTTGGGTCTTTGACCTGCCTAACCATAGGTTCTTGACCCATCCAATAAAGGTTTTGAAAGAGCATCTGAAGTGCTGAGATATTCCAAAGACTGTTTTGTGAGAGCTCAAAACCTACAAATTAAGACAATGTGACCAACATTTTCAGTTAATTACCAAGAAAGAGACCAGTGACTCTGCTAGCATAAGGGGCACTCCACGAGGCTCTGAGAGCTCCAGAAAAACTCATAAAAGTTAACTCCTGAAGAGTGAATGCCAGTTGTCTTTGCAAAGGAGAGGCACGTAATCAAGAAAGCGACTCAAGAAGTACCGGACAGAGAGGGGGTGGCAGTTCGGTGTGAGTGGATGGCCAAGTGCCTGGTGGTTTAGGGTGCACATTAGGCTGAGCAGATGGTCGTTTGCAATTGAGAGATGTTCGAGACCTTCAACCTAGCCAAGGAGTTTGCATTTGGTCCTGAAGGCAAAGTGAGCTGATGAAGAGTTTCAACTGGAGGATGTTGCAGTCAGCCATATTTGCATGTTAGGAAGATAAAGGTACTAGGTAAAGACAGGAAAATGGATTCAAGAGGGGACTGTGAAGCTTACAGTGAAGGGTGGAGAAATTAATGACCGAAAATGTGCAGTGTGAGAAGGCAAAGAAGCCCAGGTTCAGGTGAGCTGTGACATCAGACAGGGGCAGTTGTTCAACCACACTCAAACGTTTCCTGGAGTACTATGAGTTTGTTCTTTCCGAAACAGGAATTCTGAGCTCACAGCTGCTTTTCAGAATGACTTTATTTTTTATTGGAGTTAGTTTTAAAAAGACTTATGCCTTGTAATGTCAACATCCAAGGAAAACATGAATGTTAACCGAATGGGTTGTTTACAGTTGTGGGTCTGTGTGTGTGTTTGCAGTGCTGGGATTCAGAGTCAGGGTGTTAGACTATGGAAACAGGCAGCCATTAAGCTACAGATCTAGCTCAGTGTTGTTTTACTAGGAAGAATTGGATACAAAACTTTCCCATCATTCCCCAAGTCAAGCCACCTCCTCTGCTGAGATACTAGCATGCCAATGCTCAGCCAATGTAATTCTTTTGTTTTTGGTTTTTTTTTCACATTTCCCCTTTTTAATTTAAATTTGAACCAAGGTTGTTTTACACATCCATCCCAGTTCCCTCACCCTCTCATCCTCCCCTGTCACCCCCACCAAACCCTAGCTCATCCTCTTTCTGTTCCCCAGGGAGGGTGAGGCCTTCCATGGGGAGTCTTCAACGTCTGTCACATCATTTGGAGCAGGGCCGAGGCCCTCCCCCATGTGTCTAGGCTGAGAAAGTATCCCTCTATGTGGGATGGGCTTCCAAAGTCCATTCATATACTAGGGATAAATACTGATCCACTACCAGAGGCCCCATAGACTGCCCAGTCTTCCTAACTGACACCACATTCAGGGGGTTGGGTCAGTCCTATGCTGGTTTCCCAGCTATTAGACTGGAGTCCATGAGCTCCCCTTGTTCAGGTCAGCTGATTCTGTGGGCCTTTCCAACCTGTTCTTGACCCCTTTGCTCATCACTCCTCTTTGTCTGCAACTGGATTCCAGGAGTTTGGCCAGTGTTTAGCTGTGGGTGTCTGCTTCTGCTTCCATCAGCTACTGGATGAAGGCTCTATGATGGCATATAAGACAGTCATCAATCTCATTATCAGAGAAGAGCATTTAAGGTAGCCTCTCCACTATTGCTTAGATTGTTAGTTGGGTTCATTCTTGTAGATCTCTGGGCATTTCCCTAGTGCCAGATTTCTCCTTAAATCTGTAATGGTTCCCTCTGTTATGGTATCTCTTTTCTTGTTCTCCTCTCTTCTTTCCCTGTATTAATCTTCCTGTTGTCTCATGCTCCTCTCTCCCCTTCTCTTCTCTCCTTCTCTTTCTCCTAACCCCCTCTTCCCTCCCCCCATGCTCCCAATTTGCTTCAGGAGATCTTGTCCTTTTCCCCTTCTGCAGGGGACCATGTATCTAACAAATTAGACTTTAAACTAAAATCAATCAAAAGAGATGAAGAAGATCACTTCTTATTTATCACAGGACTCCATCAAGATGAAGTCTCAATTCTGAACATCTATGCCCCAAATACAAAGTCATCCACATTTGTAAAAGAAACATCACTAAAACTTAAATTGCACATAAACCTCACATACTTATAGCGGGAGATTTCAACACCCCACTCTCAACACTAGACAGGTCTACCAGACAGAAGCTTAACAAAGAAATGAAAAAAACTAACAGAAGTTATGAAGCAGACATTTATAGAACATTCCATCCAAACACAAAAGAATATACCTTCTTCTCAGCGCTGCATGGAACCTTGTCTACATTCGACCACAATGTAATTTTTTTTCTTTATTCACAGTTTCGATGTGGACAATGGCACATCAGCGGGACGGAGTCCCTTGGATCCCATGACAAGCCCAGGTTCTGGGCTAATTCTCCAAGCAAACTTTGTGCACAGTCAACGCCGGGAGTCCTTCTTGTATCGATCTGACAGCGATTATGACCTCTCTCCTAAGTCTATGTCCAGGAACTCCTCAATTGCCAGTGATATGTGAGTATAGGGGTGGGCGGAAAAGGCAAAAGAATGCAGAAAAATCTGAGAAAATACATCTCTGCATGCATGATGTCATAAAGGATGATTTCATCCACCTCTGATGTAGAAAGTGAATGAAAGTAGCCAAGCAGAAGATGAATAGTAGATAATATGGGGTTTATCTCTCATTTCCTTAGCACAATTTATTAGTACACTTACTGTACGTTCGCATTCTTTGTACATTGAGGGAATGACTGCATAGGCTCTGTTGCACTCCATATGTGCATTGTCCTGTTTGGCAATGGATACAATTAGCCTCCTCTCTTTTCTGGATCTAAACATTTGCCTGCTACAAGCAACATCTTCTCAGGACACTACTCTGAACCTACTGACAGGTCATCATATAGGGTCCCTGTGGGTCTAGTGTTTTTCTTGATACCTTAAATGATCACCAAGGCATTAGACCAAGCAACATCCCCAAATGGGCTTCTAGAAATGAAGATGTACTTGCTCAGTTTGTAACCTTTAGCTCTCTTGGTCCCCACATCCCCCAGCAGTCAGGTTACTGATGACTATTCTTCCTAAATAACCTGCCTTTGCCAGTGGACCTATTTCTGTGGTATCCTTAGCCCTCTTCTATGTGTTTGGAAAATGCCCATAGAACATTTATTTATTCGTTCAAACACAATGAGGACATTCCTTGAGCTCTTAGTCTGTGGGGAAGAAAGGGCTGGTATTAAACCACCTGTAATAAAATATGAGTACCACCCTTGAGGTTTTACAAATATTGCATAAATGCAGAGCATGGGGCCAGGGAAAGCTCTCTGCCCAAAGGAAATGAGAAGAAAGTAATGGATGGGTTTGGGGAACAGTTTTGCAAAATTTGAAGTACAGAGGCTCTGGTGCATTGAAGACACGGCATCCCTCTGCATGTGAGGAGCAGGCATAGTAAGAGAGGAAGAAGACTCAAAGTCCATGGGGCCGAGAGCCCCTGAGGTTCTCAGCTAGGATTTGGCCTTGGTCATGTTTCATTTGTATTGTATTTTGGTTATCATTATTCTATTTTGGAATGATTGGACAGTGAAGAGATAACAGGGAAGGGGTTCATTTCAAATTTCACAGAAACAAAATCAGCCATATATGATGAAGATGTAGATCCAGCATAGAGATTGGTTTAGATGTGAGAGGCACAAGACGTACAGAACTGTGTGTGTGTGTGTGTGTGTGTGTGTGTGTGTGTGTGTGTGTGGGTGCTTGCACACGTGTGTATATGTGTGTGTATGCATGTGTGTGTTTGCACATGTGTGTGTGCGTGTGCATGTGTGTGTTTGCATATGTATGGAGTTGTAGCTGGTAGAGAAAACAAAACAAAACAAAAGAAAAAGAGTGCCACAATTGTGAGTCTGACTGAGCAAATAAATGGCAATATTTACATGAGGAACAAGAGACCGGGAGTGAGCGATATAATACCAGACACTAAATAGTACATTCAGGAGTGAGCAATATAATACCAGACACTAAATAGTACATTCAGGAGTGAGCAATATAATACCAGACACTAAATAGTACATTCAGGAGTGAGCAATATAATACCAGACACTAAATAGTACATTCAGCTCTTATAGAATAGTATGCTTATATGAAAAAACTTGACAGACGTTAGCAAGGGAAGAACAACAATGAGAAATAGCAGTCCACCGGGCTAGAAGAAATTTTTTTAAAAAGTCAGTTACTTTCTATAATTACTAGTGTTTAGATGTCATTTGAATGAAGCACCTTGGTTAGCGATGGCATTAAAAGCCCAGTAGGTTGGGAGTGAATTGAAAGTCATTCCCTAAGCCAGTGAATGCATACATTTAGAAAACTGATGAGAAAAGGGAATGACAGAAGTAAAGCTGACTAAGAAGAAATAAATTCAAGAGAAAAAAATTAAAATTAATAACGCTTGAGTTCAGTGAAAGGTAGGGCTAGAGACTAAAAGTCCAAGGGGGGAGGATTACAGATGAATGAACAGTTACTGAGACATATATGGTCTTGAGTTCAAGAAACAGTTTCTGGAAAGGTAGTAGAGGCTGGAATTGTATTATTTAAGAAGAACAAAGAAGAAACAAGTAAAAGAAGAAATATAATTGTAGAGATGGAGGGGTAAAAGGCTTAGAGAATGTGTGGCTAATGCTGGCTACTTGTCCATTAAACGGGAGGTTTAACGGTTGTTATCAATGAGAGAGAGTAGAATGGGCAGCCCGAGTACAAGGTGAAAGGAAAAGCCTCCCATTCCCAACCCTGGTGGTGCACAGCTGTCATTTCCGCTACTCAGAGGCTGAGGTGGGACGGTGGTAAATTCAGACCGTCAGCTATTAAAGGAGTCTAATTCAAGGAGTGGGACCATCCTGGCAGCACAGTGAGCCCCTGCCTCCAAGGGAAAAGCACAAATAGGGCTGGAGGTGTCACGCCTAGTGGTAGAGTGCCTACCTAGCAGGATTGTGTGGGACTCCAGATTTCAGTGCAGTGAGGAAAGGCTGCTAAGCTGATCAAACGAGAGCAAGCAACACACCAGAGAGGTTAATGGACGACTACTCAATCCAAGATTTCCCGTAGGTAGTCAGTAAAAGCCATCTAGCAGAACTTCGTTAAGAATGAAACAACAAAACAGACAGCTGTCCTCTCCCAAGCATCACAGAACATTGAGGAAGAGAGGAGGAGGAAGGAAGAGCCAAAGGATAGAGAGGTGTGTGACAAGAAGAGGTCTTATAGACATGGCATGATGAAGCCATCTCATTCATGGATCCACTGCAGCTGTGGTCCAGTGCATAAGCCCACAGAAGATGGGGCCTGTCAACATTTCATCGTGGATGGGGAAGGGGACCATGAGGCTCCAACCCTTCCTGAGGGACTGTAGGTGATTAAGGCAAGAAACTCTAAACTCAGTGAACCACACACAAAAGAAATGCAGCATGAGGAAGGCTGGTAAAAAGAAAGTAGGAGAGGGAGGGGATGGGAATGCAAACTACTGAAATTTGTATAAGAATGAAAGGAACTGTCCAGCAATTAACAATATTAAGGAGAAAGGTCAGAGAGCAACATGTAGTCAGTAACTGCACTCTGTTTTAGTGGTTAAATGTTCTGTTCTTCTGAAATTCTAGTAAAGCAATTTCGGGACACTAATGCATATGCTGTGTGTCTCTTACCTCTCATTCAAGTGAGGGAAGACTAAATATGCACCTCCATTTTATGAAAAGCTGGTATTATTTCACATGTTTAAAAAGCCTTTATTTCCAAAACCCTGTACAAGAATGGCCTCATTGTACCATGTCCCAATTCAGAGTTCCTTTATCTTATCAGAGGACTCATGCACAAATGACAAATTAAATCAGACTATGATGCAACTCTGTATATTGTTGAAAAATAATGTCTTGATGCGCTCAGCTTTCTGAACCCCTCTGCATATTTCCCTGGGGGAAATGAGCTAGCTGTTCCTTCCATGCTTGCTGAGAAACAAGACAAACAAAACAATTAGGACTTCATATTGAATGTAATACAGCATCTATCTTCCACACATACATGGCTAGGCTTTGCCTTTCTTTGATAGTTTATGTGGCCATGTATAACCCTCAGATCTCCTTCAGTACTTTATGTGGATGCTGTAAAGAGTGTTCAAGGTCTCTAGCTCCACAGTTCAACTGTGCTTTATATAGAATGACATCATTAAAATCTAGTTTGCAGGCCTAATGATTCTGTATATGTTGTTCTTATCTAGTTTTCCAACAGACACAATCCCTTAGTGTCAATGACAGTGTGCTATTATTTGTTTGACTGAAATGTTTTAGAAAAACCAAATTCTCTGTAAGTTTGGGTATATTTGTTTCATTAATTAGGAACTGAGAAGAAAGAAAATAATCACTTCCTGACAGGATGGCATCCCTTTATCGTCTGCAAATAAATATTAATAAGTAGCTGAGACACAGGAAGAAAAAACAATAGTGATGGTCATAACATAAACTGTGTGGATATTACACCACTTTTTCTGAGCATTTTAATTTCACACTACAGTTCTTTCAATAGAGATATTAATATGTTATTTGTGGATAGGAGATACAAATTCATAATTATTCATCCTTTCAAAATGCAGTAACAGTTTTGATCATTCACAAAGAACATTATTTTGATGATACTATTGTTAACAAGTATTTGTGAGTAGATGAACAAAACTCATTGGAACAACAGAATTGCTGTGACATGCTATAAAAATTTGGTGAAGACTAAACTGCCAAACCTTGTAGTGCATAAAAAACAATAAAGTAGCCATGCATCGGACTCCGAAAATACATGCATTTATATGGGACTAAACAAAGTTCAGAACCCTTATTTAAGGTAGACAATTGCAGGGAGCTTCTGCTACATTTATTACTAATGTGAGCATAAGTTCCTAAGTTTAGTTCCCAGCAGCCACGTGAAAATTGTGACAGTGACACACACCTGTGATTTCAGTGTGTGGGATGTTGAGAAAGGAAATTTCCTGGAGGTCAGCAGTCAGTGTAGTGCACCAGTGAACTCCGTGTCTATCAAGAGGCAGAGATCGTGACCCCAGAGTAAGGTGGAGAAGCAACTGAGGAAAGCACTCCTGTCCATGTCTGTCTGGCCTCACACACATGTACACAGGTGCACATGCCTCCCACACATGGCTGCCTATCCACAGGTACGCACACCTAAAAGTAAACACACACACACACACACACACACACACACACACACAAAGATAAGAAGCACAGCGGCGTTGGCATGATCATAGTAAGGAAATAAATACAGAAAAAGCATGTGTGAATCATACTTAATAGCAAAACATTCAAATAACTGTAGGTGAAACCAGAAAAATGAAGGCCACAGTGACATGAAGGAACACGAGAATGGCATTGTGAACAGATAATTCCATGTTCCTCAGAGGTTTTCAAAATAAATTTAAAGTGACTATAGCATCACAGTAACAGCAAGTTCTAGGGTTATCCATTACCCAAAGAGCTAAGGTTGTCTGCATTTGAAACCGTGAAAAGATGCGATATATTGCAAAGATTAATAGGAAAACGAGCAAGGACAAGAGGTTTGCCAGAGCAATGGCAAACCCCTCCCCCTCCCCCCCATCCCCATCCCTATAAAAGCAGTTTAAGGGAGGGTGCTGCATTCTGGCTCACAGTTTTCAGAGTGCTGTCCATCATGTCGGAGAAAGTATGGCAGTAAGTCTGCCTCGGCATGCTGGCTGGTGGAGCATTCTTTAATCCCAGCACTCGGGAGGCAGAGGCAGGCAGATGTCTGTGAGTTCAAGACCAGCCTGGTCTACAGAGCTACACAGAGAAAGCCTGTCTTGAAAAGCAAAGACAGTGCCTCCTGCTGTAGTGGGAGGGTGTGGGAAGCCTGTAGGTCTTCTTCCTTGTCAGGGAGCAAAGATGGGGTGACTGCTGATGTTCCTATTGCTTTCCCTTGATTATCAGTCTAGGACTTGAGGCTCTTGGAGGTGGAACTCACAGTGAGGATGGGTCTTCACACTTTAGTGAGCCCCCCCTTCCCAGAGATGTCCACACAGACCTCCGCAGAGAATCACGTCCTAAGGCTTTCTAGATCTCATCCAACCTGACAATAAGATTAATCACCACACAAGACAAAGAACACTTAAAACTATAACCCTGACTGCAAGCTACCTCTCAAACCAGTTAGATTAATGCTCCTTCCCCCAGAGTGTTGGTGCAGTGGTCCACGAGGGTAGAAGGAGCAGAAGCCAGAGCACGGTTGGACGGCTGTGGGTACGATGGACACAGCCCTCTGGGAGATGACTGGTTAATCAGCTCAGCTTTAAGCTTTATTCCACAGTATAAAAAATATATAGGACTGGAGAGCCTGGGGCCAAACCCTAATTTGCATTAAGAGTCTCACTCCTATCATAAGGTTTGTGCATAGCAGCAGGGCCCTATAGCAGAGTTCCTAGTACAATTCTTCATTATCTATGTGCAGCAGGGGAAGCCTCTAGCAGGGAAGTGTGCCAAGCGTCAACTAAAGATAAACCAGACACCCAGGCTTAGAGACAGCTTTCAGATAAGGTCAGTCCTCCGGGCCCAGGGCTATTCTCCAGATAAGGGCAGGTAGACAGCAGGAAGTCTCTCTGTGGAGGGAGTTCCCCTATCTGCCAGCTTTGGAAAAAGCTTCCAGGCTGTGATAAGCTGTGACCTCTGACCAGCAATGCCTTCCAACAGATTAAAATTAATATGCTGGGATAACTGGACCTCTTTTCCCATCCTCTTCTAAACAGACCAGGGCATACGGAATCCAGATATGACTAGACAATTCTTCATTCATATCTACACACTGTGTTCCTACAAAGAGAATGTGCAGTGGGGGTTAAAGGTATAGTGACATGGGCGGATTCATCTTACCACAAAGCCTTGCTCATACTTGAGTTACTGTCTCTGTGTCCCTTACAAATATGGTTAGAACTTTCCTGTTCTTGGAAGTCTCCTGTGAGTGGTTTTTGTGCCTACTAAGTATCGTGGGTAGTATTGCCTCCAGAGCGGGAAGGCATAGGGACTGCCTACATTTATATTTTCACTCCAGCTTAAATAATTCTTCCTTGGACTCTTTCTGAAGTGTCTCAGAAAGAAAATCAAAACAAAAATAGACATGGTTCATTGCAAAGATTCTTTTGCCACTGGACTACAGAACTTTGTGTAACCTCTTTTAGATAAACTCTACATTTTAACACGCCGCATAGTTAGGGTTCTCTAAAGGAACAGAACTATAGAATAAAAATATACATGAAATATATTAGAGTGGCTTACAGATGTGGTCTGGGTAGTCCAGAAATGGCTCTCTCACAATAGAAAGGCCAAGAATCTGGCAACTGTTAAATCCAGGAGTCTGGGTGTCTCAGCAGTCACAATCTGGAGTCAGAGTCCCAGGGAAGTTCTAGAGAGCTGCTGGTCTTCAGGTTATGCTGGAAGAAGTAGTAATTCCTGAATCCAGTGAACTCAGCAGCAAGAGTGTAAGAAAATCACTCACAGGTGCCCCAGAGCCAATCAAAAAATTCCCCCACAGGTGGGCTTAGTTTTTCAGTTGATTCCAGATGTAGTCAAGTTGACAATTAAGATTAGACATCACATATACTCACTTTAAAGTCAATTGATTTGCCAGTTGAAAGCCATCTTCCATCAACTAAAGCAGGATGGTATAGATGCTTAACCATCCGCCCCCAGTTCCGGACCTCTCCCAGCTGAGGATGTTGGAGTAAAGAGACTAGCGGTAATGATGCCCAGAGGGAATTTACTCGGGTGTGAGGGATGGTTTAACCTTTAAAGGGAAACAAAATATTTGTCAGTCACCTGAAACACCAATAGCTTTAATTTCTTCCATTTTCATCTTTTGATTATAGCAACCCTTTGATGCCTCCTTCTTTATAAAACTGGGTTTTCAATTGTTGATGGACAAAAAACAATTACTGAATAAAAGTTCGTATGGAATGGGAGATGTGAAAGGCAATATCTAATCTCTTTCCACAGCAGGAAGTTGCTCATCTCTGGATAGGTGCTGAGTTGTTAGGGGAAACCTTATGAAATTATTTGGACCTAAGCACTCAGTAACTACTGAAGACTGCTAGACACTTCTTTTGGCAAAGCGGGTGTTATAAATAAAATTGGTGAAACACGAGAAGCACTGTGAACTAACTTTGAAAAGCTCTGTGTTAGGGTGTTTGTTTCACTTATATCCAGAGGATTGGAGCCATACTAACTCTCCATGTGAGGGGCAGTTTATTGGAGCATGGGGTGTGGCAGGGAACTAGAGAAGACAGGTCCAGCGCCATCATCTTTGTAAAAGGCTCTGGAATAAACTGTGTTCTGTTCTTGGTTCTGTTAGGACACATGACTGCCCAGATCCTATACTATAACCTAAAGTCACACAATTATGGTTACAATCTAGGTGCCCATTCTTCTTCTGCTTTTGAAGCTGGTCTCAGGTGTTACTGTTTTAGTGTGCAGTGGTAATGCAGGCTGATGCAGATTTTTAAGGTTTTAAGAATCGCATCCACAAAATATGAGGACAGTGAACATCGGGCTAACTTTTTCCTTTATTTTTTCTCTCCTTTAAGTCTCCCCCCCCCACTTCAATTAATAACAACTATTTTATTACAGATTCAAGCAAGTTCCATCACTGGCAAAATCCAAACTAAGTTTGATCTTTTAGTCTTCAAACTAAGCAATTTAACACATTAATTGACATATTTTGTATTTTTAATTTAGTTACAATCCTAATGCTTCGATTGCCTCTAACATGGTAAAGATAGAGTGAATGAGAGAAGGCTTTAATAGACTGAAGGTGTTGTCATGATGGCTGCTATTGTTGCATTGTTCTGCAAGGTTTCAAAATAACAAACTCTTTGAGGCATGCATACTATTATCTCAGTTACCACTGCCAAAGTGAAGACATTTCCCAGAATCTTAGAAGGTATAAGAAGATTAATAGTAGTCTTAGAGAGTATATTGCATTTTGGCAAAACATCTTATTTTCACACATTTCTATTATAACCTCAGAGAAATGTATCCAAACATTTAACTGGTAAGTTTCTTTCCTCTTTCCTACTTACTGATTGACTTACATAGGATCTCACTAGGTAATCCAGGCTGTCCTTGAACTCACGGCCATCATTTTGTCTCAGCCTTCTCAGTGCTGAAATTACAAGCATGTACCACTCAATCAGAATTACAATTTTCTTCATTTTGTATGTTTGTGTGAATGTGTGAGCATGTATGAGTGTAATGAATGTGTGCATGTATGCACAGGTCATATCTACATGAGCATAGACAAAACAGCATCTGCATGCTCTCCATCACTCTGCATCATTTCCTTAGACAGTGTCTCTCCATCTCTCCAGGAATCACAAACGAAACTGTTGGCTTGCAGCCCTAGTAATCCCTTGTCATACTTCCCCCACAGTACTGGGTTCACACACATGAAATTAGCCGTGGCCTTGGCTAGCTTTTATTTTCTTTCTAAATGTAAGTGCTGGGATCCAAACTCAGGTCCTCATCCTTGCATAGCAAATCATATCCACTGAGCCGTCTCTTTAGTCCCAATTATCTCTTCTTAGTCTTCATGTGCACTACATTCCTTAACACTTTTAGAGGTGAAAAAAAAATTATAAATGAGAAAAACAGTCACCTAAGACTTCCAAGGCTCCTCTATTGTAAAGCAAACAGTGAGGTAATAAATTATTTATGTAAGTAAAAATAAAATATAAGTAATGTTGGGTATTGAACAGGTCTTTAAAAAATAAGTACTTGGTTACATAATTATACTACTATCTCACTGTTTATGAGATATAGCACCTACTTCAAACAATGTGGAGTAAGAACAGTTTAATAATGAAAATGATTATCCCACACTATAAGATGTCAGCTTCCTGCTAGAAAGCAAACTGGGATTATCATGACCAAGGACGACCTGGCTCATTTTTCAGTGTGCTCTTAAAAAAACAGAATGTCTGAGAGCAATGCGTGAATTGTAAACTGACTAAAGTCAGGCAAATCTGGACACCATCTTCAAGGGGCAAAAGCTAACCCCTTAGCTTGGATAGTGATTCCGTGTAACACGGCCCTAGATCAAAAGAACCAGAGTTGAAACAAAGGGCTCTACCTGCGCTCTTGAACTTGCAGAGAACTTACAGTTTCAACAAGTTGTGGACATTGGGACTGGTTCTCTCTTACTTTGTTCTCAAACCTCTAGGTGTTGAAGAGGACAGAGGCGAGATCAGAGGACGGGGATGAGATCTCTGTTCCTGTGATTCACAAAATGGAAACCTATTAAATCTTGGTGGTGGGTGGTTAGCTGGAAGTAGATGGTGGCAGGCTTGGAAAAAGAGAGGAGCTGGCTTTTCTAGGAGACACGCAACATGTGTTTTCTAGCCCATTCTGAGGGGAGGAATGCATAACCAGCTGACGTGCTTGAATGAGGCTTACTCTGTTACTAGCTGAGCAGTAGGAACAGCAGCCACGCCATTCAAGGTGTTATTTTGAAGGCAACACAGATCCACGAAAACAAGACAAAAATATCACATGACGCAAGTGTTTTTTTGGTCTCTGTTTATTTTTTAAAATCCTAGACAGGAAAGGAGACAGACAGCTGATATTAAGACACCAGCATAAATACCTGCTCCCCTTACACACCAGTCACTTGAAATATGTCCTTGCCTGCCAGTCTTGGCTCCTTAGCAAATGGTTTTCAGTCTTTCCCCCATCCTATTCTCTGAGCTGTATAAGGAGACACAGCTACACTGCCGGACTCAGTGTGTTCCTGGAGGTAAGCTGTTCCGGAGAGTGTCACCACATCATTCTAACGCCCTACAGTCAGAATCAGTTAAATAGTCTGTCACATATATGGAAGGGGGGGACCTCACCACACCTATAGTTTTGCTTCAGGAAAACCAAGTCAAGAGAACAGACCCGAAGCTTCGCTTGTGGACTTCCGGTTGGGTTTGGTGAAGAGGTTTCTCCATGTATCTATATTCCCTCCTGTGTCACTTCTCAGACCTTGTGTCAACTTTCCCTTGATTGCCTTGAGTCTCTAGGGATTTTCTGAACGTTGGGTCAGGAAGGAAATTCTGTCTCCCGATAGATACTGTGAAGCTGTGTCTACACATGCATCAGGTGTCAGGTCCTGCAGCCCTCTCCCTCAAAGCAAAACACAGAAAGAATAGCAAGGCAGGCCCCCTACAAATGCAAGAGGCTGTGGCTCGGCAGGATATCATGTGAATGATTCATAAGATGATGCCTCCTAGCAAATGCCATGGGTGGTCTGAGGACCAATGCCTTCTCAGTCCCTGCTTCCCAGTCAGGAATGAGCAAAGCTTGGTGCACAGCTTGTTCCTCTTCAGATTTCAGAATCCAATATAACCACCAAAGCCAGTGGCGTTTGCTTGGCTTTTCATCTGTTTGCTTGCGGGTGATGGATAGCATATTCAACCTCACACAAAGACGCACAGAGAGAGACTAGATCCATGACTGCAGAAGTCTCCATTGCATGACATTATTCTAGAGACCCGATGTTTCTTTCTGTTGGGCTTCATAATGGCTTGAATTCATCTGAGAAACCAGGAAACAAAATGTTCAAAACTAAGCAGTGGAATTTTGTTTGTTTGTTTGGGTTCATACCCAGCTACATAGCACTCTCCATATTTTGGGATTCCAGGGCCCATTAAAATGTCAAGAAGCACCTGAGAGACCCTTGTAGGTCTCTGGCTGCTTATTTTGCCATGTAGAGCTATTAACAAAGAAATTCTGGCTAAAATATATAATCATTTTAACTTTTAAAGACATGATCATCTCTTTCTCTCTCACACACACACAAAGCATAACCTCAGGAAAAAGACAAGTTATTCAAAGAAACATGAAGCCTTCCAACCTTCTCTGCACAGTTCATATGTACTGCTACTTTGACAAGGACCAATGAACTCTGCCGGACAAGCTCCATGTCTCCGTGAAAGCAATGACCTCTGCTGTTTTCCAAGTGTGTACCGCCCCTGAACATAGGCTCTCAGACCCGGATCCCTTGCTTTGGAGTATAAGTGCCCCCTAACACAGCAGAGTCCTAAGCACTGGACCCTGCGCGCCCTTAGATATTTTAGCACATAGCAGGCTGACAAAAAAGCCTCCAGAATTTAATTAAAGCTTCCCTTTTAATCTAACAGGCCCATTCTATTGCGGGCAGACCTTTAGGAAAGTTGCACTCACTAGCCATAAATCTCCCACACAGGTCTGGAGAAGACCCAAGAGAGCAGGGCTAGTGACGTTAAGAATAAATGAAAGGCCTGTCAACTAACGTACACTGTGAAAGAAGAGACTGTTCTAGAACAGAGTCGTTCCCTCTGGGTGTTCTGCCCTCTGCGTCTTCCTCCCTCCTCTGAGGAACAGCAAGCCCAGCCTGGTCCTCACCAGCGTCCACTTGTGACATCAGCACTCCTGGACAATTCCCTCCACTACATCAGTCTCTGTTAAGTAACATATTAGGATGTGCCTTGTGCACGTGCCTGCAGTCATTTCCCGAGCTCCTTTGAAGTTGGAAACCTCTGTACATAAATGTGAGGACGGATTATTTTTGCACCCCCATAGAGCTGAACAAACTGGATGGCGTCTATTTGTCATCATGCATTTTCTTTAAGGAAGTCACATTTTTTTTTCTATCTGACAACATGCATTCAGGGTCAGGCCACAGAGTGCCTGTTCATGTTGAATAGTAAATTCCCACTGTATGCTTTATCATCAATGCACATTCTAAATGAGGACCTAAGCACATGTGAGCCCAAAACTAAGGATTTGTGTTTTCAAGTTTGTGGTGTACACTTATTTATTTTTGAGGGTGTGCTCATGCAAAGGTACACCTGTGTGCATGTTCATCTGTGTTCAGGCACATGTTTGTGTATGTGAAAGATACACATGCTGAGGTCCAAGGACAACTCTAAGTGTTGCTCCTTAGGTATCATCCACATGTGGCTTCAAGCCATGCTTCTTCAGTGGTCTAGAGCCCACCAGGTACAGTAGGCAAGCTGGTCGGTGAGCTCTGGGGATCCTTCCATTTTGCCCAATGCTGTGATTACAAGAATGCACCACCGTGCCTGCGTTTTTTAATAGGGATTCCATGGATGGAATTCAGCCCTCAGTCTTGTGAGGCAAGTGGTTTTCTGGCTGACCCGTCTCTCTAGCTTTGTTTATTGTTTCTGACACTGAGTCTCTTGCCGCCCAGGCTGGCCTTGAATACTATATAGTAAACTACAACACTGAACCCCTAATCCTCTACTTCCCAAGTGCTAGGATGACAGGCATGGGCCACTACACCTGGTGCTAAAGTTTGGTTTGGTTTGGTTCATTCAAAGATCAAGCCAGCTCTTAATTCTTTTCTAAAATGTATTGTTTTTGTCTACACATCAGACATTATCCGTGTTTGAGATGTACAGTAAAGTTTTAATGTGAGCGTAAATTGTGTAATCCTTCGACCGAGCTAATTGGTGTATCACTCAATATATAGTCATTGCTTGTGTCATGAGGAAATGACCTGTTAGCTATTTTCAAGTGTACTGTGTGCATTATTGTTCATTATAGCCAACAATTTGTGCCATAAATCTCACGGGTTTATTCCCCATAAGACTTTCTAACCCCATCCACCTCCAGTCCTAGTAACCAACACTTCATTCTCCTCCTCCAAGCTCAGGGTTTTATTTTGATTTTAGAGTCCTCACATATGTGATATCACCAAGTATTTGTCACCTTATTACACCCAGCAGAGTGCACCTCAGCTTCATGCATCTTGTAACAAATGCTTTTCTTTGTAAATCAGAACAGTATTTTGTGTTTTATTTATCTTCTGGTCTATTGATGGACACTCAAGATGAGCCTGTGTCGTGACTCCTGGGGCTACTTCTGCAGTGAACTGGGAATGCAGATATCTCTGTGTCAAACTTCCGCTGAGACTGGACCATTACAGTCCTGGTGACAACGCACCACGTTCCTCACACCCTTGTGTCCTTGGTTGTCACTTTTGATCTTTTTATGAAATATCTTTGACATTTTTTTTTAATGAGCCCACTGTACTGCTGTTGACATAGAGAAGACACATGATCTCTTATATTTTGTCTTGTTTTTTGTTTGTTTTTTTTTCAAGATAGGGTTCCTCGGTGTAGCCCTGGCTGTCCTGTAACTTGCTCTATAAATCATGCTGGCTTCAAACTCACAGACAGCCGCCTGCCTCTGCCTCCCAAGTGCTGGGGTTAAAGGCGTGTACCACTGCCTGGCAGTCTTTTGCCTTTTAAAATGCAATTAACCTCTAAGAATCGAGAGTTAATATATTGGTTTAAATTTGCATTTTGCAATGCTGAGTACTGTTAAGCACCTGTCAATCACTGATACATTTTACCTGGAGAGTGCCTGTGATTCTTTATAACATGGTTATTTGAATTCTTGTGATAGAGTTGTTTATTAATTATTAAATTGTTAACTAGAAATGAAGAGATGTTTTAGATATTAGAATACCAAGTACCTTCTAAAGTCATGACATTTTCTGAAGTTAGATTAGAAAAATGTATGGAGATAGAGATATCTGGGGGGGCAGGATGCCAGGCAGGGGCGGAATCCAGGTCCTCCTTACACATGCTAAACAACTGTTCTATCACTAAGCTGTATCCATAGCCCTTACTTAGTATTCTCTAATTATATGAAGTCATATGTAATATTTCCAGGGCAAATTTCCCTCGGGAACAGAATAGGGGAAATAGGCCACTTTTCTGAATGCCTGGTTATGGGTGATTGGTGGGATTTTGCCCCTCACCCAAGGCATTTTGAAACTTAGCATAAAAATAAATGTTTATAATAAGAAAACCAGAGCCTGAATAATCTCTTTGCATATATAACATATATGCTATATAATATGTATAACATACATGTTAACTTACAGATATCAGTATTTAAGTATCTATCATATGCCTTCATCAGAGCTCGTGTGCCATTTATAAGCCCGTTGGCTGACTATTGCCCAGATCCCAAAGTAAATGTCTTTCACTAGTTTCTCTGTTACTTAGTTTCAGCTTGCAGGGCATAAAGATCATCTGGAAGGCTGAGCTGGTTTTATTAAAGTCACTGCTAGACTGTGGTGTGACTGTGTTTATTTGCTGATTAACTTTCTTACTCTGCATGTATGTCTGATTATATGGTATCTTAGTGATATTTTCATGAAGTGGAAACTATGCCACAGAGTCAGCACTGTTTTTCGATGTGCTTTTGACATTGGTTAAGTGCATGGGGGATGGAGAATCATGTATGTGTAAGATCATGGGAGATGGAGAATCAGGTGTGTGTAAGAGCATGGGAGATGGAGAATCATGTGTGTGTAAGAGCATGGGAGATGGAGAATCATGTATGTGTAAGATCATGGGAGATGGAGAATCAGGTGTGTGTAAGATCATGGGAGATGGAGAATCAGGTGTGTGTAAGAGCATGGGAGATGGAGAATCATGTATGTGTAAGATTATGGGAGATGGAGAATCAGGTGTGTGTAAGATCATAGGAGATGGAGAATCAGGTGTGTGTAAGAGCATGGGAGATGGAGAATCAGGTGTGTGTAAGATCATAGGAGATGGAGAATCAGGTGTGTGTAAGATCATAGGAGATGGAGAATCAGGTGTGTGTAAGATCATGGGAGATGGAGAATCATGCATGTGTGTGTGTAAGAGCATGGGAGGTGGTATGGTAAAAGCAGAGCCCCAGAGACCTGGGGCTAGAGTTTGAGTCCTCATCAGACATCTTCACAGACATACAATTGTGTGTCCTTCTTGGACTCCCTTTCCTCACCCACAATAGACATTAGCTAGGAGATACTCTGACATTCTTTGCATAGTGAATCATTTGACAAATATTAATTATTGCTGTATATTGATTGCAAATATTTACAAATATTATGATTTAAATTTCTATTGAATTTTAAAAGATTTTAGTGAAATCTGTAGGCTTTTATTTATTATTTCTATGTGTGTATATGAGTATGTCTGTCTGTATGTATGTCTGTCTGTGTTTGTGTGTGTATATATGTGTGTGTGTGTGTCTCTGTGTGTGTGTGTGTGTGTGTGTGTGTGTGTGTGTGTGTGTATACTTGTTACTAGAGATTGAGCACAGGTAAGCATACTCCAAGTGAACTATTGGGCTATATATCAGACCTTTAAATATATTTGTATTTTTGAGAACATATCCTGCTAAGTTGCCCAGGCTGTCATTCTACTCACCCTGTAGTAAACCAGGCAAAGAATTTTTGTTCCTTCTGCCTCAGCTCCTTGAGTAGCAGGGATTGTGGACCTGTACCACCAAGTCCACATTCAAAATCTTACTTTAAGAAACAGCAGGTAGCTAGGCTTGGAGGGACATGGCTTTTTATCCCAGCATCCAGTAGGCAGAGGCAGATGGATCTCTGTGAGCTCGAGGCTAGCCTGATCTATAAAGGAAGTTCCATCCCAGCCAGAGTTACATGGTAAGAATATGTCTATTAAAAAAAGAAAGAAGGTACCCATGCCATTGAGCTGGTCCTCCAGGTCTCCGGTAGCACTGGTTCAGGAGCCAGCATGTCCTTCTCTTGGCAGAGGGGGAGAAGTGGGTCCCTTGTGGCCACAGGCTTTCGCTTAGCTCAGGGTGACCAGGCATAGAGCCTCCATCCACATCACAAGACTCGAGACCAATGTGACAGTAACTTCCACAGTGACTTGCAGTGGCTTGTCTATCTGTTCCAGAGGTTTCTGCGCTTGTTTCTTTCTCTGGTGTCCCCTAGATAGAAGTTTACTTCTCGTCATCATTAACCCATTATTGGTATCATCTCTCTGCTCCTGGTACTGTATGACTCAGAGGTATTGGTTTGGGGATTTGGGTCCTTTTCAGATGCTTAGGAAAAGCTGAAAATTCAAGTGAACAGCCCTCAGTGAGGATTATGTCAGGAAACAGATGTGTAAAATAAGTACATTCACTTAATTAAAAAATAATCTTCTCTTAAAAAGAAAATCTTTCCGAAGTGGCATGTGGCAGTGCCCACCAGAAATCCTAACACTCACAGGGCCAGTGCGGGAGCATCAAAAATCTAAGATCAGCCTTATATACCAAGCATGCATGCCTCGGTCTTGCAAGATAAGCAAGGTGGAATGATTAAATAAAACAGCTGGTGACTGGCTAGGTTAAGAAATAGCCTAAGATCTGCCACATCTTTCCTCGACTTATTCTCCTGGGAAAATACTACAGAGCCCCAGTTTCTCACTTTTTTTAGAGAAGAATGTACATGGCTTCTTGCATGTCCCTGCTTTTCTGAGAGAGGTCACATGGACACTTCGCTGTTGTATCCCCCATCTGCTGGAGTTGACCGTACCCCAGCAACAGCACTCGCGGGGTAATATTGCCCTGTAAGTACAGTGGCTGCAACACGAGTCAGCTGAAAAGGTTCCCTGGGGTTTTTATTAGTGCATGATACAGTCCCATGACATGTACAGCTCCCGGCCTCTCCAGGGCTTACACATGACCCTACAGATCCCTTGATGCTAATCACCTGCAAATGTTAGATGGCCCGGGGTACTCTCACAGAAGCCACTGCTGCACACATCCCTGGCTAAGTTCTGCAATGAGAAGTCAAGAGGAAAGTGCAGGCCCAGAGCTCTGGGCCCTTCCTGAACAACCTTTGCACCTAAAAAAAGCAACCTTGACATTGGCTGGTAATCAAGGATCCCCTCTTTAAACCGAAGGAGATGGGCAGTGGTTAACACCCGGAAGACATGTTTTCACCCCAGTGGCTGGGAAGGGCATGTGGAGAAGAGAAAGGTGGAATTTCTGGAATTCCCAGGGGGCTTTTCTTCCAGCAGAACACACTGTTGAGTATTGATCAAAAGTGGGCGGAGCATTGCTGGAGACATCTAACACTGGCTTTGGTTTGTTTTTCAGACATGGAGATGACTTGATTGTGACTCCATTTGCTCAGGTAAGCACAGCTTGGAGTGTGCAGGCTTCTACAGATGTACACATGTGACATGGGGATTTCATTCCCACCCTTAAGGTAACTTTACCATGCAGGAGTGTGCACATGCAAATTGTTTGGCTCATTCAAATGATTAAAAGGCAGCGCTGGAGACCGCAACCTTACCTCCACAGATGTGCTTCGGGTAAGGCAGTTAGACGCGAGCCGTGTCATTATTTCAAATAACAAGTTACCCAAGTGAGGTGTTACTCGGTGAGCCCCATTTCCCTAACTGGAATTAGCACCCAAAGGAGAAGACTGTATATATCATGGATTAAATAATGCCTGGTGTAATTAGTTCATGATCTGTGTTTGAAATTCGATAATCCTTTTCAACCTGATACTTTATTTACCCCCCTTTTTTACATGTGTTATTTGTACAAAGATTTAGCTGAGTGACACATTTGTGTCCCTGCGTAAGAGACAAAAATGTTTCCACTCCGTGGCATAGATATGAGATGACAAAATGACCTAAGGTGTTTGGGTCTGCACACAGCTGGTTGAGGACCAGCTGTTTTGTTGAGCAAGAAGGAACCTCAGACTTCTTGGGTGGAGCTATTCATTCTAAAGAACGCTATAGACTCTCTCATTTATGTGCTAACCAGCATCTGAACTCTTGTATGCTGACGCTTTTGGAGTTTCTCATATGAGCTCTGAGGCTCCCTGACCCACAGGAAATAGTGCCAGCTTTAATTCATTTGCATATTTTATTCTGTGCTCGAATCTTCTGGTTAATTTCCTTAGCCATGAAGCCTGGTGTCCGGAGGCAGACCCCTGGCCTGCCCCTTGCACCCTCATTCTTCCTTTCTTCCCTTTGAGCACAATTACAATTTAGCCAGAGTCCTTCCGGCCCATGCACACAAGAGCTAAAGCTGTCCTGGAAGCTGGAAGCCGCCTCCGACATAACAGAAACAATCACTTCATGTGTCCTAATAAAAGTACAACTTGGAGAGGGGTTTGATTTTTCACCCAAAGTAGCTTTTTTTTTTTTTTTTTAATGCTCTAAATAACTCCTCAGTGACCCCCTCCCCCTAGGTGAAGCCTAAGTAATCAAGCCTCTTTGACCTCACAAGGACACAGGACCTCCCCCACTTCCTCGTAGGTCACAGTTTGTGTTCTGCTGCCACCCAGTGGCGTAAGATATGTATGGACTGGAAAAAACAATCCAGGAAAAAAAAAAAAAAAAAAAAAAATATATATATATATATATATCCATTCCTTCACTTAGCCGTTTAATGAAACCAGCGGTTTTCTACCACCTTCAGGGAATCCTATTGGCTAAGAAATGTTTGAAAGAACCTGAAAGACCCTGAGAATTGTGTGTGTGAATAATCTCACCCCACGGCCAATGGGCAATTTTCCCTGTAGTGTTATCACTACATGTTAATATTTGTATTTTTTTCAGCATCCCCATGTTTGTTTGGTTAGGTTTTTTGCTTGCTGGTTTGTTTTTGTTTTTCTTAAACAATTATATGTTTGCTGGGAGGGGAAATAGAGAAAGGAATGGTTTTAATTTTTCTAAGCCTAAGCCATTTAGAAGAAACTGCAGAGACCCTTTGATAATAAGAATTAAAGAGACAAGAAAATTCTAGGCCCCACAGGGCCCGGATTTCAGCTTCCAATGCTGGGGCTGAATATATGGCAGAGAGCTGCCCTGGAGCAGAAGAGAACCCATGAACTTGAACCCTCACCGGGCTCTGCTGAGCCCAGACCCTCTCTTCCTCACTGTCTGTCTGCTTCCCTGTTTGTGTCCTGGGAGATGAGAGTGTTTGAGGAAAACCTCATAGTTGTAGGAAGAATGCCAGAGTCAATCACCACATCATATACATCATATATATATATATATATATATATATATATATACCACACACCAGAGTCACATGGGAAACGTCTACCTACATTCTCCTACCACCATATTATAAGTTCCAGACTGGGAGATACTGTTAACATTTAAATATAAAGCAAGGTTTGTCCCATCACAAACTAAAGCAACGATCTAAGACATACCTCCAGGTGCCTTCAATGGCGTTTACTACATCACAGTTCACAACTGCATAAGCAAAGACACAGCCTTAAAGTCAACAGGCCAGGGCCAGGCAGCCGGTGCCTGAGGAAGGTCTTTTCCCTCGCTTTCATTGGGAAATGTATCATGCTAGGTATGTGGTGAATATGTAAGGCAGAAATAATAATAAACTGAGCAGTTAAGACATGGAATAGTATCGCTGCTTCCAATGATGCTTCTATGTCCCCTCCCCCTTCCCATGTGTCTTCCTGTTCAAAGAAATAGCAATCATTTGGTTTTTATCTTGATTATGGAGATAGAAAGATACAAACGGTGAAAAACTTTGTTTAGGACAGCTGTGGCAGCTGGTAATTTAACCCCAGCAAGCCAGGCATGGAGCCTGCAGATGCCTGAACAGGAGGTCAGTGTGGTCAGTATAATGAGTTTTAGATCAGCCAGGGCTATACCGTGACCCCCATTTCAAAACAAACTTCTCTACAGAAGACATTCTGTCCATGAACAAATGTCTTCCTTGATGGGCTAATGCTTTGTTTGTTTATGTTCAAGTAATCAAAAAACTATGAATTACCTGCAAAACGTTTCCTACAGAAATGAAACACTTCAGTTACCCAGTGGCCAAATGCACTGGACTTAAAGTACATTTGAGAAAAAACAAAACAAAACAAATCTTAAAATTCTGAGGTTAAAATCTTAGTGAGGAAAAGGGAGTCGTTAGCCGATGCAACAGTTGTGTCCCAAACGCTTTGTTGGCATGTTTGATATTCACATCTGAAAACACGAATTAAGCCAGCGTGATTTCATGACGAGATCATTAATCCATTCACCTCTGCATCATTCAGAATTTCATGCCTCGTGAAAGTCACTGTGGTCTGACGTCAGCAGCTAGCTATTTGGATACTCCGTCACAGGCTGTGTGACCTTTGTGAGCCGTATGTGATAATGAGCCAGGTTTTCCGGTGACTGGCTGGCTCCCTAGGAGGCACCATGAACTCCTTCAGGGGGACCGCTGAAGGTCACTGCTGTAGAGCATAAACAGCTCCCGGTGACTTGCACAAGTTCCAGTCAACTTCCAAAAACAAACGCCTGAGACACGGTGGCTTTCGTCTGGATCACTGTCCCGTGAAGACTCAGGGCGCGCAGTTCTCGAACCCCTGGGTCAATTAAAAATCTGAGAATTCCATGCCTCACCACTGATAAGCATTATGCTAACATCTGTGTGCCAGATAATTAACTGGAAGTTTCCATAATGGACACACAGTCACCGGGTACTTTTTGCTTAGGCAATGTCATTGGCACTGACCTGTAGTTTCCTTTAACCTTCTCAATAATGAGTAGATAGCACTATCTCTGTTTGACACACAGGAAACGGAGGTACAGGAGGTGCCATAGCTTGTCCAAGTGTGCGCATTTAATACATGACATATTCCAGGGCATGGGAATTCTGTGTTTTTCACAAACTCAGAGCTCTAATACGCATGGAGGTCTTATTGGCATCTTTAATCTTACTAAAGATTCTGCCCCTCAGGAAAGCAGCCTGTTCTAGGAGACAATGGGGGGGGGGTCAGCAGGCTCCCATAACTGCTTTCCAGGACACACTTCCATCCCTTAGACGTCTTCCGTTTCTGACTGGGGTTAGGATAAAGAGGTTAGCAGAGGTGGGATCATCTACGTACTTGTAGATATATCGTATTCATGTTTTCGTTTCTTCAACACACTCTTACTGAACACTGTCTTTGTTCTGGGAAGTGTACCAAATAGTACCCTTTGTATAGAGCACTGGTGCTTTCTGCGAGCAACAGCTCTCTGGGGACTTCTTACAGTCCACAATGTGCACAGCCACTCCAAAGGCGAATAATACCGGTGGACTAACTAACCAGCATAGGCCTTTGCAAAGATGGAGAAACAATTGAAGACTTACTTAGCCCAATGGCCCCAGGCCAGAGGAATCTTGAAGAACTTTTTAAGAGAAGCCAGGACGAATTTTATGTTTTAATGGCTGAGACTCTCATATTGTTTTATATTATAGTATGTCATAATTGTAATTGCTGGGGACATTGTATGGATGACTAAGTAATGTGGGGTTACTGCTGCTTCTGTTACCACAAGCAAAGCCAGTGAGGGGTTTCTACGGAAATCTGGGAATCTAACCTCCCTAGATTTCATATAGCAGGATTAAAAACTTTCCCGAGTTCTGGAAGATTCTGTAATGGTATATAAAATGTATTCTTTAAAAAGCATGTTTAGCTGCATTCCACCTGGAACTCTGAAGAATTCCTTTTTGGTTACAGGTCTTGGCCAGCCTGCGAACAGTACGAAACAACTTTGCTGCATTAACCAATTTGCAGGACCGAGCACCCAGCAAGTAAGCTCCGCCCTCGGAAGCTCCACCCTCTGCCCCCTCCCCTACTGCCTGAACCCTCAGTGTCTTCTCAACTTGAACTGAACTCAAGACAGTACATCAGACATCCCTGAACCCCTGCCATTGTCCAGTCATGTCCTCTGCCTCATACAATGCCTGCTTCGTTTTCTAGATTTACTCTGGTGTTTGATGAGTGGATGCACTGGTCCCATCTTGTCAGAGGCCTCCTGGAAGGATAGGGTGGCCCTGCCAGTTACACTCACAACACCATCACAGGGTCTACTTGCTTTGGAATTTAACCGTGGGTTGTAGTTTGTTCGTATGGGTATCCCCAGCTCCCATCCTAATACAGAGCAACCACCCTAGAGGTGCTGCAGACAGTCCAGGGGTGGCAAAGCACTTACACCGCGGGGGAGTGCTTTGAGGGACCCACGGTGCTTTCTCTGCAGTGTGACCTGCTGTAGCTGTACCATGTCATGCTGACCTCAGCAAGCTTCCCAGGCTTCTCACACTACATAGGAACAGTCACCTCACTTTTGCACAGTCTCAGCACAGCAGCAAAAAAATGAAGCTACTTCCTTGCAAATTTCCTCTGAGAAATGCAGTTCTTTATCTTCAATAAGAAACAAACTTCCTTTAAGTCTGCTTCAGATACTGTCACCTGGGTGAGCAACATTTAAACTCACGACAGCCGGTCTGACAAGTGGTGAGGTGTGACAGGTGTGAGGGCATCTTACTGACCCTCGTGTCGCCGAAGAGAGGTCCATTCTATCCCACACAGACTTGCAGGGACAGAGCAGATATAAATGGAAAGAGGGAAGTCACAATGTCATAGCTGGCCCTGGAGTGTCCAGCTAGCTTGACTGACTGTACAATGTCCATGCTGATTGATGGCTGCCAAACCACACAGCTACACAGCAGAGGTCAGGATGTGCATCTCATCTGATGGTTACAGTTAAATCAGATCCCGGAGCCATCAACACTTCGGACAAACTGCCTCTGTGCGGAGACAGCAGAGGCACATTGCATAGAAACTCCAGAGCAGGGGTCTCAACCTTCCCAGAGCTTCGCCCGTTAGTACAGTTCTTCCTGTTGTGCTGACCCCCCCCACCACAAAATAATTTTCGTTGATACTTCATAACTAGTTTTGCTAGTTAGGGATCGTAACGTCAATATTTTTGGAGATGGGGTTTGTTGAAGCGGTCGCAACCCACAGGTTGAGAACAGCAGCTCTAGAGGGATCTGGAACATCTGTAAGTTCATAATCACACTTAGAGGAGGGGTGGGCATTTTTATTTTATCTATGAAAGGCTTTGAGGGAGAATGTGCCCTAGGCTTGACCCCAGATGGGTGACCTGAGCTCATCACTGACAATTTTAAACCCACTGTTAGTTTCTGTCACCTCACTCTCTTGTCATATCTATCCCAGAAGTGAAGTTTGACTCATTCTTCACCAAATGATATACAGATGTCTTCATGGATCTAATGGTCCATATTCATGTGTGTTGTTACTTTTTAGGATGCCAGGCTCCCACATGTAAGCCATAGAACTGATCCTAGGAAAAGATAGATAGTAACAAAGCAATGATTTTGCCTTCTAAAACTATAGAAAAGGATGACATCTTCATTTGATATTCACATGCCAAGGCAATACTTTCTCAAGTTCTACAGAGCGAGGAGTGAGTGGAAATCCTTATCAATATATAACTTACTTGAATAAACAGCAATGCCACCCTGCACATGCTAACACACGTACATAATAACCCTTCAGCAAGAGCGTACCGGTGCTACATCAGCCAGGACAGCTGTCTGAAACATCGAACTCTTGTTTTAGGAAGCATTTATCAGGGTTATATTGCCACTTTTATTTTATAGTAAAGATATAAAATATTAGAGGCATAAATCTCTGTACATTTTCAGTCTTATACAAAATTTGAATACAGAACATGCACTAATAACCCTTAAGAACAGTGGTTCAATTGAGTAGAGCCAGTGAAAGCGCTCTCTCTCTCTCTCTCTCTCTCTCTCTCTCTCTCTCTCTCTCTCTCTCTCTCTCTCTCTCTCTCTCTCTCTAACACTCACACACACACACACACACACACACACACACACACAATAGTAAGACAGCAGAATGAGGCATTAGTGTGCCTGTCTTCCAGTTCAAATCTCAGCTCTGATACTCTGAAACTTCCAACTTCTCAAACCTCCCTGCTTTCTTCACCCGCAAACCACACACTTAAAGTACACAGTGCAGAGCTTAGTGAGTATTAACCACTAGAAAAACCACGTGCATACACATTAAAAAAGGCCACAGACATTTTGCGGACATCTTGCTCCGTATCTGTTTCTCAAAGGACTTTCAAATGTTTCTGTCGTTTGAAGACTGCCAGTTATAGGAAATAACTTTAAAAAGTTTTATTTCTAAAGTGTTTAGTGGATGTCTCATAAATGATTTTCTCTTTTCAACATAATTTAGTTAGCGCTGATCAAATGAATACTATACGTATGATGTTGGCCTCCATAGAGAATACAGGTTAATGGTATAGCAGGTGTGCTCCTCAAGGTGCTTGTAAGTGTCTTGTGGGGGTGGCAAACAAGTGTAGAAACAGTCAGAATACCAAATGGGGTCTCTCGGGGTACAATGGGTTTATAAGACACTAAAATGTCTAAGACGTCTGTGTAGACATGCTAATATACCTCTCCAACAAACGTGTCAGAGATGCTTCTCAGGGAAGAAACTGCAAAGGAAAACATTCATAGGCCTTCTCCATTTGCAGGGTTGTTTAGAAGGAATCTTCTTTTATTTTTTATTTTTTTCATATATATATATATATATATATAATTTTTATTTAAATTAGAAACAAGGTTGTTTTACATATAAATCCCAGTTCCTGCACCCTCCAGTCCTCCCCTGTTCCTCCCACCCACCCCCATCCTATCCCCTTTCTGCTCCCCAGGGTGGGTGAGGCCTTCCATGGGGAGTCTAGCAGGAATCATTTACTCCTGGTGATGTGCAAGACACCACGAGAGTATGAGCCAGAAATAAGTTTCTAACACTGCACCAGAGAAAACTATTAAAAACTGACCAAATTTCCACATTCAGGAAGTCTGTTTTCTTCGCTGTAACCTAACTTAATTTAATACATGAATGCAGCCGGCCGGCAAGAATGCCCTCTGTAGACGCATCCCTATGACGCTCCTGTCTGTTCTATCTCCCCTCAATGTCCAAGTTCCCTCTTTTACTACCTGTAGTCTGAAGCAATTGAAAGGGCTTCTAAGAATTTTCCCAGCTAACCGGAGTGCCGTATTTATGCTCATGTCACAAATTTAAAATAATTCTTTAGATGACAATGGGGTGTTCCAGACAACTCAGGGTACAGAACTCAAAAAGCACCACACACTTACAATTTTGTATTTTCTCTCTTTGTTAGAAGATCACCCATGTGCAATCAACCATCCATCAACAAAGCCACCATCACAGGTAAGAGACCCGTGGGAGCTTCCCCCGGGAAGAAGTTCACCAAGCCTTAGCCTCATGGCCGCTTCCCAACACCCATGTTATTCTGCAACCAACTCTGAACTTTTAAAGAAACAATGCTCTCCTTCTCTGTGTTTCTTCCTTTCGTTGGTCTCACAGTGTGGTTCTCAACCTTCCTAATGCTGCAATCCTTTAAAATGCAGTTCTTCATGTTGTGGTGACTGACCCCAAACACAAAATTATTTTTGTTGCTACTTCATCACTGTAGTTTTGCTACTGTTATTAATAGCAATGTAAATATCTGACATGCAGGATATCTGATGCGGGACCCCTGAGAAAGGGTCGTTTGAGTCCCCCAAGAGCTCACAACCCACAGGTTGAGAACTGTTGTCTCATATGTTTCCATTTGTTCTATTCCTTGAAAATATTTCCTGATGGACCCACATGTTTGTACAGAGGTGCTGGTGCTTGGTCTTGGTTTTGCAATACCTGGACACTTGTATCTGGAGAGGTTGTGTTACTTGTACAATGACTACCTGTGTTGCTATGTTAGCTACTCGATATGATCTGAATATCTAGCAACTTAGTTAAATAGAAAGCATAAAGCCAGGCATAGTGGCACGTGCCTGCAATCGTCACACTTTGAGGACTAAGAGAGAAGGATTTCGAGTTCGAAACCAGCCTGGGGCCTCGACATAGCAAGTTTGAAGTTATCCCAGGCAACATAATGAGAATTGTTTATAAAACAAGCGAACAGTTGGGGCTGGCAAGAGGGCTCAGTAGGGGAAGGAGAGTTTGGGGGAAACATTGCAAAGGAAAAGAAAGGGCCTAAGAGAAAACTACCCCAATCCTGCTATTCTGTTTTGGGCAGGAGACTTGACCTCAGCTGACCCAAATCCAGAATGAATGATCTCATTTTGCTGAACTTGAGAGTAAATTGAGCTCATTTAATTGTTTCTTGAAACCCCAATTGATTCATTAAAATAATTGCCTGGAAAAGAAAACCCATGATTTCTAAAATTATTACCAGAAGAAAATTAGCATATTCTGCAAACCAGACCGATCTTCTTCTTGGTTCAAGTATCTTCCTTAAGCTCCAATCCATAAAATGAAGAGGAGGCCCCCATGTGATTTTTAGTGAATGTGCCTGGTGGAAAATTAACTCTTGTCTTGATTCAGATGTTGGCTTTTTCTGTCGCCACCACATCCCAGATGATTCTGAAACAGCTGTTGACATTGATTCTTTCTTGAGTGTCTGTTGCCTTTTCAGCCCTCTATTCCCTGGTTCTGGTTCTCCCTCCTGACCCTGCTTCGTGATGACTTTGCATCCTAAGGTTTTGTCTGTGTGAGATTCGGCTGTTTGACGTTAAGAGATGAGCAGTAAAAGTTCCTACCTGGGAAAATGAGCTCTCTGAGTAACAGGTTGTTTCTTTAGACACTTGGATTCAGTATAGCCAAGCTGAAACAAAGATGGCCATATGGAATCGGTCCTTCTTTGCTATTCGGCTTCCAGAGGACGGTGAGGGGTGAACAGGCGTATTTTACGAGCACATGCATGGTGTTAGTCGTGGGAAAAACTTCATGCAGCCTGAGAGCCCTGCTCAGGCCCTCAGCGCACCCTCTGGAACGGTGCTGCCCTTACCCCACCCTTTGCACAACAGGCAAGATCACAGTTGGGTTAGAGCAGGTCTCTGATGCCATTTTGACTTGAGGGTGCATGTCACTACCTCATAACCAGAGTGACATCTTCACAAAAGAACAATTTAGGGTGCCTGGAATTTGTGTCCAACAAGAAATGGTTGGGTTCTCAGTGGCAGTCCTCACCCCCCCATCCCCCCCACCCCCCCATCCCACCCCACATACCACCTCCACTTTGATGGTGTCCAAAGTAGATTTCCAAGAGAGTGGTTTCACTCAAGGTCACAGAACTGGTCATAACAAGTGAAGAACCTCATGGGATCTCTGTGCAATTTTTGCATGAGCCCTGCGCTCAGGAGAGGGAGTTATTATCTCCTGAACCTGGGTAATTACAGTGAATAAGCCCTCATTTATACCCACTGGTTTGTGACCCCGGGCCTACAAAAGCATCTTATCTAGAATGAGAAACCAATTAGCTGTCATTAACAGCTTAGAGGAGCTGAGCTATTGCAGACCACAATAGGAAAGGCTGGACTAAAGAATGGGAGTCACGTTCAGTTCCCAAGGCTTGCAAACCAAGGTAGAAACATGAATGGAATGCCAGCAGTAGGGAGGAAAGTTCTCGTGTCTCAGTAATTCTAGAAAAGCAAGTGCTGATAACCTAAAAGCTAGCAACGATAGCAACAACGAGATCAGTAACAGTAATGGCGCTGAGACTTGATACCTACAAATGATGAACAAGCATATGCCCCTTCCCTCAGGGCTCATCTGCCTACTGTTCGAACCTGGCAGCCTTTCTGCTGAGGTTCTGGGAGGGGTAGAAAACTGTTTTTTAAAGCCATTGAGGATGCTTTCAGATAAGTCTTCTTAGAAATTTTGTGGACCAGTGAAGCCTGGCCGCTGTTAGGTTTGTGACCAGCAGAGAAGACTGCTATAGCACAGCCCACACCGCTGTGCTCCTAGAATTGTGCCGTGTGGGCACCTCACCTGTCCAGAGCACGCTTGCCCCACCGTGAGAGCCGGATGGGCCTAAGCAGACCTTGTAGGTTTCGTCTGACTCGGTGCCCTTACCTCTATAGTGGTAACCACTTGCCCTATACATACGAGTCAGATTTGTTAATATCTCAGCACGTGGTATACCTTTTCAAGTTCTGTTTCTAGCATCCACCCTGAACTCAGAACTGGGTATGACTCTTCAGGATACACTACCAAGTACTACAGATTGGAATGCTCGTGTATAAATCTTCTAACTCATTTTTCACCACCGTGAAGACTAAAGTCTGAGGTCAGGGTTGAGTTCCACTTCCTGGTTTCAGAAGACTGTCTGCTTATTATCACTCACAAGGTAGGAAGGACCAAGAGGCTGGGGCCCAAAAGAGAGCCAGCTGCTATCACACTGGGGCTTAGGACTTCCATCTGAACTTCAGGACCACACTCGCCTCCTCAGTCTGCACCGAGGAGCAGCGGGAATGAGAAAAAGATGGGAGAAGGAAGGGGGAAGAGAAGGAGGAAGACGAGTCTGCAGGGGTCCCAATCGGTGCAGTGTGTGCCTTGCATCTGCTAAGATGGGGCCTTGTGTTGGCCCTAGTCTGTGCCCCTTTCCTCTGGCCCTGTGAAGTAGACTTTTGTTCAGAGACTGAGAACTTACTTATGATTTATAGTTCGTCAACAGAAACTCCTCCACAAGCTGACTCACGTTCAAAAACAAGAGACTTAAACTCAGGTGGCGATGTCTGCCATGCCAGGATTTGCTACGCAATAAAGCCGAAGAAAATGTTAATGTCACATCGTCATAGATAAAGCTTCGTAGTCATCTGTCAGTCATTATCTCCATTTAGGAGGGGTAGATACATACATTTTACAAAATATGACTGTCCTTACAGGGAAATCTTCTAGAAGGACATTTACAAAAGAGACTTCTGCCAAAAGGCTGCTTGTCCTTTAGCATGGCGCACCTCGGGCGCATCCGATGTCTGTAGCCTGAAGGGAAACCCCAACTGTCTCTAGCTTTGTTTTCTAATTAGAGAATGGAGACATGAGTACCTAGCACTCAGAACCGTTGCAAGAATGAAAGCAGATAAGTACCATAGAGGGTAGCGTGGGGTCACCGGGTCATAAGTAGCTCTTGGGACAGCCCTGAGCCTTGCTTCCCATCTGTTCCCAAGGCCTGCTTTTCACCCAGGAGAGTGGAGATTGCAGAGGGCTGCAGTGGCCTTCGGGCTTTTCTCACGCTCTGCGCCTCAGCGATGACTGTTGTCACACAAGAGCGGCCTCACATTTCCATACTCCCTCTGTCATTGAGAGGAAGGCTGGCCAGCAAAGGTACCAGAAGCGAAGAGGCTGTTGGGTCAGTAGAGGGCAGCAGAGAGGCGGAAATGCCCAGGCCCTGAGGATGCGGGCGCCCAAGCATTTGATTTGTTTTTTAAACAGTGTTATAAAATGTACCCCGCAGCCACCTCGAGAAACCTTATCTTTCTCGGTATCACTTTCACTGTTTTTCCTAATTTTCCTCTTTTCATTCACTTTACTATATCATCTTCAGTTGAGAATTTTCATGCAGGAATAACACTCAGAGAAAATGTACTTAGATGTTTTCACTGGAAAGATGAGAAACAGTGAGGCAGCCGAGAGAAAAACGCTACTCTAAGGCTGAGTTGGGACTAAATCTGTGACCCTTCTCTGAGTCCATGGTCCTAAACCCTCACCTGTCCAGACAATCAAATAACCCATTAGAATATGTAGTCTTGGGTTTAAAGAAATGCATGCTTTAAAGAAACGGCAGAGAATATTAAAGAATGTTGATTTCTGGGTAACAGGGGCAGCTTTAGATTATTTACACATGGACTAAAAAAATTACAAAATATCATTGCCTCATTTATCACTGGAAATATTTTCATAGTTAGGGCTGCTCGAATTACATCCAGTAGCCATCATAGAGGTGGGAAATAGCCAGCCTAAAACAAAGGACTTCTGTCTTATATCAAAGCAACGTAACCAGTATAAAGCAACGTTAACATAGTTCTGGTCCAGAAAAAAAAAATCCTGCCCACTTCACTTTGAATTATTTTAACAGTGGATACTCTCAATTCCATTAAGAAAAGAATGTTTATTTTGTGTCAAATTTTGTCAACCAGGAAGCAGAGGATTAAAAAGTAAAGTACACAAAGTAGCTAGTCAAAACACCATGAGGAGAACGTTAACCTTCTGCAGCCATCGTTATGAAGCCCAAAGCAAAAGTGATGCTCCATCCGATGAGAGCAAGTCACCAAGGTATTTAACTGCTGGTGGTTTCTGTTAGGATGGGGGCTACAGGGTTAAATGCCTTCAGCTACTACCGAAAAGGAACCAATATTTTTTGGCAATAGTAAAGATATTAGTAGTTGTTTAGATCTTCTCTTTTTAGTCTGGGTGTCCCATGCATGTGTGTGATAAGACAAGTAGTGTATATTATTAATATATAATATATTATATATACATGATAAAAAGGGAAATTATATATGTGTGTGTATATGCATATATATGCGGGACTTTCTTCAAGAAAGGAGAGAGATCTACATGTGGGATATGCAGAGTCCTGAGAAAAAAATTAACTGCAATGTGTAATTTTCTCCGTGTATTAGGAGAAAATTAACTACAGTGTGTGCTAAGTCTGTGTATAAGGACCGCAGTAGGACAAGCCATTGTCAGAACACCCCTCGCTGTGTTGTGTCACCTTCCTGCTTTTCCTCTAGTAGGGGAAAGTCCAGGGGGCAAAGCACCGGTCACTACAAAGGAGTGCTCAGTGAGGTGCTTCCGGTGTGTGCAAACGCTGCTGGCGGCCTATGCTAATGAAAAATAATGACTATTTCATGTGTGCAAGACCATATATGGGTTGTTTGAAGCCCTCTGCTGTTATATTCAATGCATATAACGATGCCTAGGTGTTCTGATTTTTTTTTAAGTATGAAATCTTCCCTCCTCAACAATAAAAAGACTTGTCTGGGGAAAATGAAAAGACGTGTTTGACTGCATGTAGTACGACCATTTTATTAGCAGAATTAGAGTAGTAAAAGGCTATTTGCTTCCTTTACATTTCGCTTGGTTTATAGCTGGCATTGCCTTCCTCATGCTTTTATTTGGACAGTTGGGTTATTATGAGTTTTTAAAATGCCACATCCGACAGTGACTTTCCCACCAGGAATTGGTTAAGTTGTGCTTTGACTTAGAAACAGCAAAGACAGATGGTAATCCCTAATCAGCTCAATTGTGTGTAGTCTGAGTAGGATTCCGATGCTTCATTACAATTTTAGTGGAAAGTTTAGTTGAAATTCACCTAGCTAGCAGAACCTAAGCTCAAGTCTAGCCATTGGGTTGAGGTCTGAAACCTGCTTTTCCCTTTTTAGCTCCATAATTTCCAATATTTCTCTAAGCCTTTGTCACTTCTCCAGTTAACTCTAAGTTCTGGATGAACATAATGCTACATATCCAGAAGGTATTATTCATTTGGTCAACAGGCACTTTCATTTTCTAGCCCATGATAAATCACAAGAAACAATGAGGAAAATATGATGCTGGTTTCAAGGAATTTATAGTGTGTGTGTGTGTGTGTGTGTGTGTGTGTGTGTGTGTGTGTGTGTGTGTAAGGAGAGAAAGAGTGACACTATGAGATGCGAACAGTTCTACCTGGATAACTCTGGACTGGGGTGTGGGTGCCTCCTTGGCTAAGCATTTAGTCAGCACACCTGAGCCCCTGGGCCTGATCATTAATTAGCTCTACCCTCCCCCAGACTATGGTGAGCTGGGCGTGGTAGCACATTCAGGAGACTTGAAGATCCCTATGAAGTTGAAGCCAGCAGCATCTACATAGGGAGTTCCAGACCAGTGAGACTGTCTCCGAAGAGGGTGTGGGGGAGACAGCAATGACAAGAACAAAACAGAAAAGTGTTCTCCTTGGAGTTAGGTGCAGATGACCTGAAACCAGAAACTAACAAGAATGAGGCATGGAAGTATGATAAACAGGGATAGTTCAAGCTACAAGAGTATGATTGCAACTAAACATAGGCTGCCACGGCAGATTAGCACAGCCTTATCGGAGTCCATGTAAACATCATGGATTTCATGATATATGAAATTGACAACCATCAATAATTTTGTTTCTTATCCTTGTGATGCTGGGCTTGAAACCAAAGCCCCCAGTACCATAAATTCTTTTTGACTTGTTTCTGTGGTTCTGAAGGCCAAACTCAGGCTGTCGATCAATTTTCAACGCGGGGAATAGATGTATCTGGGAATGGTAACTGGAAACAGTGTGGGCGTCATACATGATAGTGATAATGTCCTGTAACCTGGGGTGGTTGATGGGGAACAGAAATGCCAGAATAGACTCATAGCTGTGTTCAAAGGCTGATTGCAGGAAAAAGTGAGGAAGATGTTTAAATGAATGAAATCACATACAAAGTTATCAACCACTGTAGAAGTTTTGAAATATCCCAAATGTTAAACAACACTGAAATTCCCATTAGGAAAGGACAGGGGTTGTTTGTTGGTTTAGTTTTAGTTATTGAAGAAGAATAAAAATTTAGGAGATATACAGTACTTTATACACACTGGATTCGACTGAAGGTGTTGTTAGATGTTAATGAGGCACTTCCATGCACAGATAGAACACTACTACACATAATCTAATAACAACTTTGGTACTTCCCAGGCCCCTGCAGCCTCTCCTTGCCTAGCAACGGTCCTGGGTGGCCCTGTCCCATGTGTCAGTAGCAGAATGCCACAAGCAAGCATTAGCTGTATTTTTAAATACTATTTCCTGCGGATGGAAGCCCTCTGCTGGTTATTGAGCCCATAGCAAGACTATGCTATTTTTCAATTGATGGGAAAAGCTACCATATAGCTAGAAAATCTGTATGTTGCCAATACCCACTTCTCAAAATTCCCCCATGGGTCTACATCAAGAAATCCCAGTGAGATATTTGTAAACAAACAGTAGAACTGATTCCTGGCCATTTCTGAACCAAATCCTTGAGATAGGACTGAGCGTGTTATTACCAACAAAGGGTTGCAGGTGGAACATTTGATGCTCCAAACACAGAACGGGAGGGCACTGAGCAAAGTAGGTGAGAGCACTGTTCAGGTACGGAGTTATCACTGGGTTGCTGATAAATGGCTGGTAATTCTTGTCTTTCTGGGAAACCATAGAAAAGCACCCTCCTTCACCCCCCCCATAACAGAGCAATCTAGAATACATGAGATAATGTGTGTGAAGGGTTCGGTGATCAGGGGAAAGAAATACAAGGTGACATTATTATCTGACATCCTCGTCATCATGTTCGTCATCTTCAGGGTCATCATCTCTGCTATCTCTTGAAATACAGACAAGATTTTAATTAGCCCAGCTTGCTCCAGTCTGAGAAAAGAATAAGGCATCATGTGCATGTTTGCGTATGAGGTGGGAGTGAGTTTGGGAAATATTATGTTTAGTAACTGTATTCTTTTTGTCTCTGCAAACACAGTACCAAGTCTCCTATTTAAAAATGGAAAGGGGATAAAAGAAACAGAAGCTTGCATTCATTGGTCACTCCATACACTATGTGCTTTCCACCCCCTTGAGAATTAAGAACTGTTCTAGGTACACTGGGAGACGCAAAGGCTGTGGGGGACAAAAGATTTAAAAAGTCCTCTGGAACTAATTTCCCAGATCCTACTGTTTAAATGTTTGTTACCCTGAGTTATTTGGTCCTCAAAAGAGAGACTCTTTATCCACAGCATCCTTTCTTTTAGTATCCCAAGAATTGCTTAAAAATTGATTTGATATATAATTAATACCAATATAAAGAAATGTTAACATTTGCCAATTAAACACTGAGTTTATGTAATTGAATCTGGGCACTTGGGAGGCAGAAGCAGGTGGGTCTTCTGTGAGTGAAGGTAGCCTGGTCTACACACTGACTTTCAGGCCAGCCAGGGTTACAGAGTCAAGACCCTGTCCCAAGCAAAACAGCGCTGTAATACTACAAAGAGGTTGGCACTGTTGCCGTCCCATCTTTGTCAATAAGAAAATAAGCTAGAGAAGTAAAGAAGACACGAGCATCTCCGAGAAGTCCTGGAGCAGACTTTGCATTGCCTTCCTTCCATCTTTTCTCTCCCCAAAAGCCTGTGTGGAGATATTCACATCCACTGTTCTCTTGGGTACCACATTTCCAGATATTTCCCCAGCACTCCATCCCTCAAGTACCCTTGCTCCAGACATTTCTGATGCCCAAGCATCCGGTGCTCTTTATTTCTCCAGTTTATGTCGTAGCATGGAGAGCTCCAGGGAAGCATTTCCAACCCACTGCATCGTACATGGGTGGAAAAGCGTGGCTGTTAAAGGCATCTTTCCCTGGCCACATCTCTCTTATTTGCATATCATCATGTGGCAAGCTTCATTTGAGTGTCTTCCTGGGTTTACTGTTTTATTCGTTTAATTCCTGGTCTATGAAGGACTGCTTAGGCTCTGAGGACTCACCCAGGCATAAGTTACCTCTCCTGGGCCTTAGAATCACCACCCTAGAATTTTTGGGGACCTAAAAAGCCAAATGTGTTCTACTGAGTGACAGAAAACAGTAAGTCATTTTTTTTTTTTTAAAGAGGGCTTACAAATGAATGAAGAGAAGAAAGGAGGGCAACATGGGACAGGATGAAGTCTCTTCCTAGAGAGGAAAGATACTATCTACAGTGTTCATTTGAGAGTAGAAATGGCTTGGAGAAGTGATACCGACATTGGGGGCTGAGAAAGAAGTAAGGGAGCAGTAAAAAAGGAAGGTTTATTAAAGCAGTCAAGGAAGGAAGTAGGTTAGTGGTGGGGCTCACGGTAGTATAAGATCGCTGGCTGCTAACTCACTGCTATTGGGTGAGACTGGCTATACTGAAATAGAAGAGAATGTCCTTCCATCTGTCCTTGCTCCTTCCTTCCTTTTCTCTTGTGGTGCTGGGAATGAACACAGAGCTTTGCACCTGTTGGCCAAGGGCTCTGGAACTGACCTCCACCCCTGCCTCCCCTACATGTATTGGCACCTCACTGTTGAAAGCTGTGTGCTGTCACCTGTGCCCTCTGTTGACTTCCAAGTGTAAGAAGCAAGGCATGGAATAAAGTGCCTCGCCATGATCTTTGCTCAATAGCAACCTAAGCGGGTGGCTGCTTACTAAGTTGTGCTCATTTAAATGTTCAATAAGGGATACAAGGTAATAGAGGGGGAATTACAGTTATCCACAACCCACTTCATTTTCCAAGAATACCATTTAAGTGAACCCTGGGATATGAACTAGTTAGATTTTAAAGTTCACCTGAAGGTTCATTTCTTGAGCTTCTAGGCATGAATACCCACAGCCCGGCATTCATCTAAGAGCTCTTGGTAGCAGCCTCATGAACATTCAGACAACATAAGTTTCCAAAAAGAGCGAGTCAAAATGATAGGTTGAGGCTGTCCAGTGTATTAAATTTCCATCACTGAAACAAAATACATAAGATGATACCTTAAAAGTAAAAGATGTTGGTTATTTTTGTCTGTTTCAGAGATTTTATTCCATGGTACTTAACTCTGTAGCTCTGATCCCATCGTATCATAGTGTGCAATGATGAGAGAATATGGGAGAGAAGGCCTCCTCAATTCATCATAACCACCTATGGGAGACCAGAAGGACTGAATCCCATATCCCTTTCAGTGGGATAGCCCCAGAGATATAACCTCATCCCACTAAGCCCCACCTATAAGGAGGTCTTGATATAGACCAGAGATTTAGCATATGGTCTTCTGGGGCAATTCAAAATCCAAGCCACGGCCTCTAGAAAAACAAAAAGCATGTTTGTCCATTGGTAGAATGTGATGGACTGCAATCCCTTTGGCCAATCGAAGCAAACTGTAGAGTGCTACATAATTTAACCACGTAAAAAGTAGTTATGGTGAAGCATGGTAGCCAAAAGCAGGCTGGAAGAAGTCGCACATCCTCACGGATGCTCCTTCCAGAGCCCCTTGTTCTGACTTCTCCCTGCATGCTTTCACATGGCCACGTTTCTCACCCCAGCAAAACCACGCAGCCTGCAGCAAACCCCTCCCTGTTGCAGACAGGCATTCTGTCGTCTCAACCTCACTCCCAGTCTGTACTTGCCACACGCTGAGTACAGCCATTGCTCTTACCTGGGGCCAGCCATGCTTTTCTCATCATATTTAACAGTAACCAGACTCTCCCCAGAAATGACTAGCTTTGGCTTATTCATTGGCATCACCCCACCACAGTACCCAAATGCAAAGAAATCACAGTTAGCCCAGACTGAGAGTACATCCATTATTGGGATTTGTTTCTAAAGACGTGCTTGTTTTCTTACAAGACACAATAAGATGGGTCACTTAGCTTCAGAGAATCTTGGCTGTGCCCCTGCTAACCCTGTGACTTTGGGAAGTTTTGCTCCGGCCATTGCTTCAGAGCAAAATGGATTTTGGAATGTCACACAAGAGTTGAAGGAGATGAGTAAGCACCAAACTTCATATCTGGCACATAGTAGGACCAAAGACGAGTAAGACTAATGAATATGTTGAGCTTGAATGATCTAGGATACTTGTCCGAGGAAATCCAAAAGTGAATGACTTATCTTTAGAATCGGAAATCCCAACCTATGAAAATATGAAGCAAGGACAACAGCATATTTCTCTTTCTCTTTCTGTCATTCTCCTTCACTAACTTGTCCTTTATTGTCTGGGTTTCTAAGAGAATAGCTGTGCCTACAAAGACAAAAACTAAGCACAAACAAAAGAACCCCCAAACAAAACAACAAAAGATGCCTGCCTGTTTCTTTCCACATGTTTGAATTCCTAATTGTGTACACAATCTTCATCACTGCATTTTCATGTGCAAGCAATTAGGACCCATTAACAGAGCTCCCCCATGGAAGGCTTGGTTCTCCATCTGCCACAAATCAGATCCCACAGAAACACGGTTGACTTTGAAGCAATGAGAAAGTGCTGGGCATGTTGTTTCAGTTGCATTTATCTAACATTTTTCAAATGGTGTAAATGGACATTCACAAGAAGCTCAGCAGCTGGTCAAAGCAAGACATCAAAGAAACCAGTGAAATGGGACAAAAAAAGTTTTTTCAACTAATTGAATAGGAACGAGTAACATGAGAACCAATGCCTGATAAGCATTGCTCAGACATATTTCTTTATAAATATCATACAACCTGGGCATGCACTCCACTTCCTGCACTGGATATTAGTTATGTATATATAATTAATATTAGTTATGTGTATTCCTAGCTCATGGGAATATACAGGAGAGAACAGGGCAAAAGAAGCCAGAAGGAGAAAAGTAGAAAATCACTGAAAGTAACCTTTTAAAAGAATGAAGTAGAATACAAAACTAGAAGTGAATGCTAAGAGTCCCAGAAGAATTCAATAGATTTCAATGATGCACTGTTTATTTAAAAATCAACTCAAGAGAGGGAGAGGATGGTTCCATAAGTAAAGTAGTTTCCACACGAGCACAGGGACCTGGTTGGATCCCCAGCAGCTGTCATGTAAAGCATTGCGGTCCGTGGCTGAAATCCCAGCACTGAGAAGATGGCGACAGGATTCCCTAGGACTTGCTGGCCTGCCAGTCTTCCCACATGGATGAGCACCAGGTTTAGTAAGAGACACTGTCTCAAAAACCAAGGTGGAGCCAGGCACGGTGGCACATGCCTTTAATCTCAGCACTTGGGAGACACAGTGTGAGGCCTGCCTGATCTACAAAGAAAATTCCAGAACACCCAGAGCTACACAAAGAAACCCTGTCTTGAAAGACAAAACAAACAAAAAACGAGGGTGGAAATTGATGAAGAAGACATTAGACATGTATGACTTCCATCTGGAGGCATAGATACTCATATCCATGTACTCCAGCATACACACACACACACACACACACACACACACACACACACATACATACACACATGCACATACACACATATACATACACACACATACACACACATACATACACACACACATACACACACAAACATACACACACATATATACACATACACATACATATACACACATACACATACACACATACATACATACACACATACACATACACACATATACATACACACACATACACACACATACACACATACATACACACACACACACACACACACACACACACACACACACACACACACCAGTATGAGCATACACATGCTCGCACCACACCACACACACATCAAGTAACTACTTATCATCAACACGGCCTCAATTCATTTTTACATTTTTTTTCCCCATGATGTTCAAAAAGTAGAAGCTAATGCCTGGTTAAATGAAGAACAAAACTATACTAAGTTGTGGACACAAATGTATGTGGAGAAGATAATTCTATAATTCGGCAAAACTAAATTGGCTGGCTTTTCTTGGCACTTTGGAGAATAAAATGTCGCAGATGAGACACGCTCTGTGCCTGAGAAAACAGTGCAGTGCCCTGTGCTCCCCTGCCCCCCTTGTGTGGGGGCTTGAGACGCCCCATTCCTGTTTGTATAGCAGACCTCCACCTGTGTGTCTTAGGTTATTTTGCCTATCAGCTTCTTAAGGATTTAATAAGGGGAAGTGTTTTGGAATCATTGGATGAAAGGTTCTGTAAAAGTTCAAAGTATTGTTGTTATTTTGGGCAGTCACACCTGCAGGGTTCAAACCCTTTGTGCAAAAGGAAGCCTTGTGGTCTTCGTACATCCCACCTTCAAAGAAGAGCTGGCTTGGGCAAGTGACAGGTTCTCTTGGGAAAGTTAGCAGAGCCCGCCACCACCCACCAGCTCTGTTTGCGCATAAACAGCAGATGGCACGTGGGATCAGTAACAACCTCTGCACAGGAGATCTGAAGCCAAACACTGACGAGGTAGCAGATGAGGCAGGCGAAGGTCTTAGATGCGGTTAAATGAAAGGAGGGGGAAGTGGAAGGGGAGAAGACTGTGGTTCACACCAACAGATAGTAGTCTCATCAGAAGGGAACATCTTTTTAGACGAGAAGTACTCTATGTCCAGCATCAAAGAAATGACTTCCCTTCCAAGTGTAATTAGGTGGCAAATAAATGGTGTACTGGGCACTGACATGGCTGGCCCACAACCTTGTCTGTTGATAATTAACCCCGGCCCCCGCCCCACCCCCGACGCCTGGGATTTAAAAAAGCAAAATCCAGAGGGTGGAGGAAGGCATAGCAGAGGGTCAGGCTAGTTTAAAGGTGACACCAGCAGCCCAGTATAAAGTGTAATAAAGGTTCTGAACTCATCAAAGAAGAAAGCTGTGTAGTGGGGCTCTAAGATAGAAAATGCTTCTGAGAATGTGTTAAACCTCGTAATCCTTGCTAATTCTTGTGGGGTAAAAGGGGTAAAGTTCTGGATCCCATGGCAAGTGTAATAGTAGTTTACCTCAGTGCCCAGAGTGCCTCCACTTCATTAAGAGGAAGTGTCCCACAATCAAATGTTGTAGTAAACCAAGGCTCACGAATATTTTGAGACAGAGACATTCTCTCTCTGAAGCCCACACTATCCTGGCACCCACTCTGTGATCTGGGTTTGCCTCCGTCTCACAAATGCTGAGCTTACAAGAATAGCTATAATCTCTGGGTGAGGCTCATAGCGTACACGTAATTCTTTATAGAGAAAATCTTTGGGAGGCAACTCTGTTCATGCTTAACCTCTTGAGGGAGTGCAGGGGCTGTAAGGTGACCATCACGATGGCTTTCTTTCTGTGTGTCATTCACGGGTGTGCCTAGAGTCCATGGAGGATGTCTTTCCTCTACCATTAAAAAAGATGGACACGTGGCAAATGGCTCAACCATAGAGGACTTTGCTTATCATGCACACACTTTGGGCTAGAGTCCTAGAAACACACACACACACACACAGACACACACACACACACACACACACACAGACACACACGCACATACACACACACACGCACATACACACACGCGCGCACACACACACACACACATACACACACACACACACACACGCACACACGCACATACACACACGCACACACGCACACACACGCACATACACACACACGCGCACACGCACACACGCACACGCACACACACGCACATACACACACACGCACACACATGCACACACACACACATACACACATACACACACGCGCGCACACGCGCACACACACGCACATACACACACGCACACACACACACACACACACACACAAAGCCTAGTATATCCATCACTGCCATGTTTCTGTCAATATGTGTGGTCAAAACACAATACCGCAGATTGGGTAATTCTTTAAAAAAATGGAAAATTATTTTCATATAATTCTAGAGAACGGAAAGTTCAAGAACAAGGCATTGGCTTCAGATGAAGCCTTTTTTGTTTTGTTTGCATTCTAACATGGTAGGAGGTGGAAAGGCCAATGAGAAAAACTCTCCCCCTTCTATTGGACCACCTTATCCCATTCTCAAGGATGGACCATCATGTCATTATCATTTTAAAGCCCTTCCTCTTCTCATCGACGGCCCTGGATTTAGTATAACACACGTTCAAACTATAGCTCTGCTGGATGGTCACTTCCTGACATCACTAGGCTAACACTTACTGACATCTTTCTTTACCTGTGTCCTTTTGTTTTTCACCACCAAGATCACCCAACTGTTGAATTGGTCATAAAAAAATAGAATAATTAACTCAAAATAAAAATAGGTGGTTCAAGACAAATTCATCCCTCAAAATACAGCTTAGCATACTGGAGATATAGTGAATACATTTTGTAAATCCATTTTCTTGCCTGCTCTGGGGTCTCTTCATTCTTTGGTTCTCACTAATATAAATTCCAGTGTAGACAGCTGTTTCTGTCCCTCATGGTCCTGCCTCCACTTAGTCCCAAATACACACACAGTGGCTTATATTAATTATAAACCATTTGGCCTATTGCTCAGGCTTCTTACTAACAAGCCTTACAACTTGAATTAACCCATACTTCTTATTTATGTTTAGCCACGTGGCTTGATACCTTTTCTCAATAAGGCATTCTCATCTTGCTTCTTCTGTGTCTGGCTAATGACTGCATTTCTCTGCCTTTCCTCTTCCCAGAATTCTCCTAGTCTAGTCACCCCACCTATACTTCCTGTCTGGCTACTGGCCAGTCAGCATTTTATTAAACCCATATGAGTGACAAATTTTTACAGTGAACCAGAGCATCATCCCACATCATTCTGGTATTATTAAATCTGAATAAGTTGCTAGTATATCCAGAGTTAATCAACCTAATAAAAATTTACCATCAATCAATCAATAAAACAATTCTACTTTTGCTTTCTGAGTTTCAGAGAAACAAAAATAAGTAAAAATGTAGCCCTTCCCACTAAGAGCATGGTATGTTATAATTGCACCTATTAAAAGGAAACAGAGACTCTCTAATTGTTGCAATACTGGTCTACATAGAATGCCAAAACGTTTTTGAGGCAGCAGAGAGAAAATCAGGCTAAGGAAGCTGTGATTGTTTTCAGTGATACTTGCATTGGGCTTGAAAATGCCTCAAATTGGTTGTCAGGTCATTTGAAACGAGAGTGACTAAGCCATCAACAGACAGCTGAAGGCTTTCTGATTGCTTCTCTAGCCCAGGGTGCTGTCGCTTTTCAGACAAGACCACTTGTTGATAGGAAAGAGAGGTGGACACATATGACTATTAATTGCTCATGTGACTCCTGTCGTGGGATATTACAGTCACACCACAAGCAATGACATCAAAGTTTAGAGATCAGAGCTAAAGTCCCAACCAAGTTACTATGTCCCTACCTAACTTCTGTTTGGTAATTTAACCTGACATATTTTCCCCCTATAAAGAAATAATGTCTAAGGATATGACTAGCTCTTTCACACTATTTCATTGTTTTTAAAACTGCATGCTTCTGATTTACCGCTTTTATTTTCTTTACTTTTCCCTGCTTAGAAACAAATAAAAGGTGTGTCAAGTGAAATGTGAATTCCACTCTTCCTAAGGTGGATACAAGAGGGCACCATTTGTTATTTATTTTCAGCCTCCAACAAAGAGTTAAAAGAGGATTCTGGCTCCTGTGGTTAGAGGCATCCTCTCCAGCTGGCAGAAGTCTTCTTGTGGATTTGATGGTTGCCCCGAGCAACAAAATATTAGGGACAGAAACATGTTCGGGGACTCAAATGCACGAGTGACTCAGAGCTGAGAAGCTTGACTGGAGCCCATACTTAGCTTGAGCAGGTATCTGCCCATGCCTGTTTATACTGCTGCTGGCCTTCAGCACCGTCTAGTGCTGCCCCCGCTAAAGTACAGACACCTGCGTCCCGTGGAAAAGAGTCAAATCGTTAGGAGACAACATTCTTCCTTCCGCATGTCTTAGTCTTGAAGGATCATTAGGTGAGGAAAAAAAAAAAAAACATAAACAAGATGAGAAGACTGATTGGAGCTTTGGAGAACATCTACCAAGAACATTAGGAAAACTCAATAAAAATTCAGTGTAAGAGCTGCCATTCAACACCAATTATCTCTTTGGAGTTAGCAGAAGCAGCCGGCAAAAAATCAATACCCGTTTCTTTCTCTCTGTTGGAGCCAGACGCTTCTAACTATGGTCTGAATTAAAATGTGGATTCTTAAAAAAAAAAAAAAAAAAAAAAAAAAGTTTTTCTGTTCCCAAACTTCTTAAATCCTGAGGTCATCCCCACTGAGTTCCATCAGCCTGGCTCCGTGACACCAATTACTACAGCTTGTTAAGAGAGTTACTGGCATCCGGGTGCTGTGTCTTTTGCTCCTAGTTGGGATTGCCTAGAGCAAGAATTGTAGGGAGAAGTATTAGCCAAGTGTTATTACTTGAAGTCCTTCCTCTTTAGCTGTTCAATTAGGTTCCATGTCAATTATGAGTTTGGTTGGTGGTGTTTTTACCCCCATTCCATACTCTTCTCTCTTGCAATAAATAGTACCATTATGATAGCAACAACAACGATTATGCTATATACTCTTTTTTATGAATACTTACTGTGTGTCATTATGAGGAGTAACTGGTCTTGTTGGCATGCTAAAGTTGTGATTTAAAAGGAATATTCTGTTTAAGTGATTGGAAACCGAGTCCTAAACTCAAGTGGCTCACCATGGCGACTCTTAGCTGGGCAACCACAGCAGCTGTTTGGAAACATGGTTTGAGATCACTTGCCTGCAAATGTCTTTTTCCATATGATCTGGGGTGGAATTGAACCCATATATGTTACTCGATGTGTGAAACACATGTGACCCTGACAAATGATTTGGCTGACCTTGAAAACTACAGCTGTTTAGTCACTGTTGAAAACAGAGTTAGACAAGTGATTTACTAAGCTTCACGTTAAACCATTGAACCATAACACTTCGGAACCCTCTGGGGAAAACTGTATCACTGTACATGCAGTAGGGATGTAGCATTTGGCAGGGGGAGGGAGGGAATGCTGTCTGCCATTTCAATACATCTTTTGCAAGAGCTGAAATAAGACTCTGATGTCACAGAGTTTTTTTTTTTTTTTTTTTTTTTAAGTACATGTGGCTTTGTTTTCCTTTGTCATTAAAAAATTCATGAAGAAATTCAGGCTTGACTTTCTTTTCCACTCAAACCAAAAGCAGCCTGCACTCTCCTACAAAGATCAAAGTGTGTACTATTGAACACATTCCCTGCTTAGGCATTATATCCTAGAAGGCTAAAGTTATCTCGCAAGAAGCTTCTATAAGTGGCTATTTTTTCAGTGTACAATTTTAGTGACAATTTGGTTGAGCTAAAGTAAAAGACACCTAAAATTTTTCAATATTAATATCAAAACATCAACTTGTTAGGCTGTGGGTGCAATTCAATGAGAATGCTTTGGGGTTCGATTCTTAGCACGGCCATAGGGGTTGGGATTGGGAGAATGAGAAAAATCACAGTAAGATGTACATCTTAAATACACACAATAAAGTAAGTTAGGAAATTTAAATTCTGGTATGATGCCTTACCCTATACGCCTAGAGGAGTCAAGGCAGAACTAGCACGAATTCAAAGCTGATCTGGGCTAGAGAGTGAGTTCTAAGTCACCGTGGGCTCTAAATTGAGACTATGTCTTGAAGAATGAGAAAAGGTTTATTTTTATAAAGTTGTTTTAATCAAGACAGAAGTTTATTTCTCTTTCATCCTGAAAGGATCCAGAGTGGAAAGTCTAAGATGGATATAGGGCTCTAAGACTACTAAGGCCCAGAATTCTTCCTCATACCTAGATTATGGGTTCTGTCGTTGTGTTCCAAGATGGCTGCCTGAGCTAGCACCTTCACATCTAAGTGGTCAGCAAGGTGGAGGAAGGGAGAAAGGACAGCGCTCTCTTCATTCTAGGAGACACTACCCACAAGTCCTACGTAATGTTACAAGCAACTTCATTGCATCGAGTCATAAATAAAGGCATCTTGGGAGTAAGTAAGTTTGCCCTGGCAATCCCCTAATTCAAGGATTTCTGTTTCCTTTCAGTCAAGGTGCCTTTCTCACACTTCTCCTTACCTGCTAGTCTCTCTCACGTCCCTTGTCATCCTGTTCTTATGTGTCTTGGAAAACCCCAGGCTTCTTTGGGACTCACAGTCTTCCCTGTCCATCATCTTGTTATATGGCTTCCTGAGGCCAAAAAAAACAAGGCTTTTCACAGTATTAGATGACTGGGACTCCGACATTTGGTCTTCACTCTGCCCCTCTTATTCCCTCTTACTGTTGCTTCTAAACATTCCTCCTTGGAAGCCTCTCACCCCAGTGTCTATTCATCACCTTTCACCAATAACTTCAGCTGTGGCTGTGGGACAGCCATCGTCAAGCCAGAAACTTCCTCATCATGCATCCTTTTGAAGACATCCATGGTCCCTTCTGGTCCCTTCTCCTGGCTTCTCTTAGTCATCCCTCCATCTATATCCTTGCCTATCTCTCCTCCCATTTGTCCACGCCCAGTTCAAAGCTAGCCTGGTCTACAGAGTGAGTTCCAGGACAGGCTCCAAAGCAGTACAGAGAAATCCTGTTTGGGGGGGGGGAGGAGAAAGGAAGGAAGAAATAAAAGAAAAAATAATAGTCTGGCTCGATGAAGGTGCTTCTGTTTCCACACTTGAATTTCTTAAGAGTGGTTCTCTGTCAGCCACAGAGAATCTGAACTCCTGGGTACAGACTATTTAAGGCCTCTCTGCAATCATGTGTTTTCTCTCTGGCTCCTACCTCACTCATCAGTACTAGACTTCTCCAGCCACTCATGTCTCACAAGTCCCTTTTCACTCACGCCTCATGTCCCCGTATGTAGCATTCACTTTCCCTATAATCGCCCAGTTTACCGCACTGCTCCTTGGGTGAGAAGCACCTAAAATGTAAGCTCTGCACCATGAGCCAGGCTAAGCCCGCCTGTTCTCTGGACTTGTGTGTATAATAGTCCTGGGCCCAGCTCCGGCATCACACTGATGAGAGAACACTACAGATTGTGATGGTGCTGTCTGTTTCCCCAAAGCCCCATACTACATCAGTTCTTCATTGCGTCTTCATCACTAGGGTGCTGAATCAATGTCATGCCTGGCCTCGAGGTTTTTAGTAGACTAGAGATGAAGATGGTCGGTCTGCTGGGTCTCATGTTTCTCTTCACAGGAGGCCTTGGAGTACTCAGTAGTGTGTAAAAACAAAACCTCTAGCAGCTGTCATGGCAAATGTTCTCCTACACCACAAGGAAACTGGGATGGAGACGCACTCTTAGCCCCTTTGAACGGAGAGAAGAGGATGATGGATAGTCCTCTCCTCTCCATATGCTCAGCCCACAGGGTCAGAATGAGGAAACTGAGAACCCATGCCCTTGCTATATTTGCTTCACTGGTCAATAAAAGTTGGCCTTTCCCCCAATGACTCCTGGCCAGTGGATGAGAACACTATTTACTCAGCTTTGTGCAAACACTGGGGGAGCGTGTCTGAGATCTGACAAGTGTGCAGTTCCATGCCAGGTGCACAGTGTTGCCATGATGAGTGTCAAGTCAACTGGATGGGTTTTCTTTTTTCCCATCCGTTTTCTAGTTCTGATTTGGGCCGTGGCTGTCTTTCTCTGTGTTCTTCTCCATGAAGGAATAGAACTCCAATAGCTTCCTCACACCTTCGTCCTTCGCTCCCCCCTCCTCTTTCCTTCATCCTTTGCTCAAGAGGGGAAGAATGGCCCCAATAATGCCTTCCTTTCATGTGGTGGGCCGGTTCCATTGCGTTATGTCATGGTCTTGGACCAAGAGCTGCCTCGGTAGTCAACACCGAACCCCAGACTGTGAGACTAATGAGAACAGCAGAATTCTTTCAAGTAAGAGGAAGTGGTTTGTGTTTCGGGGAGAAACTTTGGAAGAAACAGCATGAAGAACACTAAGAGCTCTGTTCTCTTCACTGCCTACAGCTGGGTTAACACATTTCAAAATCTCCAGTCAATTGAGTTAATTCCATCAAATAGCTAGTCAGTGCAGTAAAAAGGATGAGAAATAAACAGATGGTTTTAGGAATGACTGGTTTAACTTCCTGGAGCCTTGATCTTACTCATTTCTAGGAAATAAGTTCAACTTTAGGAAGTGTAAGCATTCTTTATGCATACTACTACTAAGTTAATAGAAATGGATTTTAAAATATCTACTCAAGATATATACATATGTATGTATGTTCCCAAGTGTCATTAGCTTAGGTCAAGATAGTACAATAGGCATAGACCTGGATTATAATAACAGAAAAAGGAAAGACTAAAATGAATAGAAATTCATTTTTTTTTCTTTTTCATTCTTTCACTCTCTCCCCCTTCATATAGTTCTGTCTTTTGATGCTCTGTCCTTATCTGTTAACCATAGAAATAATGGTAATGCTAAGACCTGACCCACATGATTCTTATTCTTACAGCAACCTTAGGAGGTAGGCAAAATTGTGAACTCCATTTTATAAAATAAAGGAACTTTAGTTTCAGAGATTTCTCACAGGGGTGGTTCTGTAAACTTGAGTATATTCATTGGGATTGTCAAGAAGAATAGAACTGACAGATTGAATGTGTACATTAAAAAAGGTTTTATTAGATTGGCTTACAGGCTGTGGTCCAGGTACTCTAACAATGGTATCTTGCCACCCCCCCCCCATTACAAAAGACTGAGAACTTGGTATTTGTTCAATCTACAAGGCTGGATGTATCGGCAATCCCAATCTGGCACTGGAGTCCTGGAGTGTTCCTGGAAAGCTGCTGATCTAATACAGGAAAAGGGATGTCTCAGCAACAAGGTAGATAGATCAGTGGTTCTCAACCGGTGAATCCAGACCCCTTTGGGGATTGAAAACCCTTTCACATGGGTCACATATCAGATGTCCTGAATATCAGATATTTACATACTTCATAGAGGTAGCAAAGTTACAGTTATGAAGTAGCAATGAAATAATTCTATGACTGGGCATCATCATAACATGTATTAAAGAGGCACAGCATTAAGAAGGTGTGGAGCCACTGAGATAGATGAACTTACCAGCAAAAGTGAGGGCAAGCAGGCAAAAAGTAGTTTCCTCTTTCCATGTCCTTTTATGTGACTGCCACCAGGGATGGCCTAAATTCAGGGTGGCTCTTCCACCTTTAAATGATTTGATGAAGGAAATCCCTCATAGGAGTGCCCACCAGCTTGGGTTTTAGTTGATCTCGATTGTAGGTCAAGTTTGACAACCAACATTAGCCATCACACTGTGGGGCCAAGATTTAAATTCCAGCAGCTACATTCCAGGTTCTACTGCCTGAAGATAACGTGTGATTGTGTCCGTCACAAGGGTAGGGTAGCTCCATGCCCTACCCTCTTTTCTATTATTTTCCCCACTCCTTCCGTCTTCCTTTATACTTTTCATTCTCTGTCCAGCTTCTTTCCTTCCCTTTCCTTTGTCATGCTATTCTTTCCCAGCTCTCTAATCCCATTGTAACAGTTTGGATGGTAAACCTCCTCCAGGAAACCTCCATTCCAGACCATTGTTCCCTTTGGCTGGGCTGGAAAAGGTGAACTTTGAGGACTTAGGGAGGGACCATGGAAGGTCTTCGAAGAATTGAGGACATGTCCTGGACCGTGTCACAGGGCCCTAGCCTCTTTGTTTTCTTTCCCCATGTTTCATGGTCCTGAAGTGAATGGTTTCACATAAACTCCTGCCGTAGTTTTTCGCCTGCTCCAAGCACCAACCGTCTTGGTGGTGGACCATTGAGGAATACACACCATCCTCTCATCCTCTCTTCACGTCTCACTGTGGCTTCTCCCGGTGATGTGCCAATCTTCATCTGTACTTCCCTAGCATCTCCTTATCTCAGTTATGAATGGCTTCCAGCTTTAATCACCAGAGGAGTAGAAAGGAGAATAGCCTGGGTCATTCTGCTCCCATACAACAAACACTGTAATTACAGAAATGGATTTCATTCTTGACAAATAGCTGGATTTCATTCTTGACAAATAGCTCACCGATTAGGTTACCGTTGAGCTTCGGATGATCTCCAATGAAAGATCTCTCTCCCTCCCTCCCTCCTCCTCCTCTCTCTCTCTCTCTCTCTCTCTCTCTCTCTCTCTCTCTCTCTCTACCTCTGTCTCTCTGTCTCTCTGCTCTTTTCTCCTCTCCCTTTCTTCCTACTTCCCTCCATCCCTCTAGTAATAGTAAGTATGCTCTAGGTAGCAGATACAAGCCAAATTCAGATCTATCAGAGCTAAACCTGATGTGTAATTCCCTTATAGTCCCTGCGATAGGAGTGATAGAGTGCCCTGTGATGTCGTATGTGTACATAATGATGCTTTGCTCCAGTGACCATATTTTGAACAGACCAGTAAAGGACAACCTGATGCCATTTTCTTGCATCAAATCTGTTCCATGACTTTTCCTGGAAATATCCCAAGGGCTCCAGAAACATCCTCTAGATTTTCAAACTGTTGACAATAAGAAATCATCCCTTCCTTGTGTGATAAGTCACAATAGTCCCTCGTCAGCACATGGCAGCATCCTAACTGATCAGATCAGTTACCAGAAGTAACTACAGCAAAAATACTGCCACTCTTACACGGATGCAGGTGGGACACACTGTAACGTCCTGTGAGGTCATCAAAACTCAAGCAATGTGAAACTTCATCTCGTGCTTACCACAAGTATCACTCTGAGAGTTCCCTCTCTTGCATGTGTGTGTAGGTGAACTCTTTTCCCTGGAAGCAGGTCCCGTGTCTATGCCATCTGTTTCTCGTTGCCCTTGTAGGCTCATGGATTGCTAAAGTTGCTGTAGCTCAAATTTTACTTCAAGCCATCTGTATATGATGGTGATGGTAATGATGATGATGATGATTTTGTAATTCTTGACACCAATTATTTTAGTTGTAATTTCTCATTTATAATTGCAGTTAAAGCCAAAAGTGTATGACTGTAATTAGGTAACATTTTATTACTGTGATATATTGCGGGTTCATTGACTACTGATGATTGCCTGCTTTGGGGTTAGATGTTTGTACCTGGTCTACTTAACAATCAGAAAATATTTTGTAAACAAAAAATGTCTTGAGAGTTCCTCATGTGTCAGAAACTATACAAAGTTCTTGGGCTGTAATCATAGCCCCATGTGAGCATTATCCTGTCCTTACACCTCACGATTAGGGATAGGTCAAGGGAAAGATATGTGAATAAAATATTAATAGTACTGAATATAATATTATAAACTAAAGTATGTCTTATTAAGGAAAACATCCTTCTGAATGACCAGAAAAACATTTCAGTATTCCCATGCCTCTGGAGTCTCTTGGAAAAAAAAAATAGTTACACAGAATATAAAACAGAGGTCCTGAGAAAATTCCACTAGCATGTTGGAATACACACACATGTGTGTGTGTGTGCATGTGTGTGTACACACGTACACACGCATTCATGCACATGAGCACATTTTGTGTATATGTATGTGTGGTTGTGCCCTCTTGTAAGCACATGTGTGGTGTGTGTGTGTTATCTTAGTATGAAGATGTTGAAAGAAATTGCCCAGATAACAATGAATACATTACAATTTAAATTTAAATCTCTGTTGTGAATCTATTGTTTACTTGCAAAGACCAGCAATAAGAGACGATAACATTGCCAGGCTATTCTGAGTTGTTGTAGTTGTTCTCGGTTTCAAATCTGTTATTTAAAAAGAAAAAAAGAAAGAAAGGCAGGAGGAAGGAAGGAAGGAAGGAGAGAGAGAGAGAGAGAGAGAGAGAGAGAGAGAGAGAGAGAGAGAGAGAGAGAGAGAGAGAAAGAAAGAAAGAAAGAAAGAAAGAAAGAAAGAAAGAAAGAAAGAAAGAGCAAGCCATGGGTGGAAAAGCCAGTCTTTCTCTCATTTTTCAACTAACCTGTGTAACCACTGGGAACCAACCCCAGGAACTAACATGCAGACCATAAGGACTATCTTTTCAGACTCTGAAATTTTCCTAAATCCCAGTCCAGTGTCGATCAAATACTTTACAACCTCTATTTGTCCCTAGGCAAGTTTCTTGTGCCTGGAATTCCTGCTCCAAGGTTCCCTTGTGGTATTTTTAATAGTGTTGTTTGATGCTGTAGCCAGCTTTTTCTGTGGTTTGAGAGTTAAATGGGATGCAGTGATGTGGTGTGCTCTAATGGCTCTTGGAGGAATGTTAAGGCCAATTTGACTCCAAAGGAGATAGCACCTGAACGAACTGCGTCCTTAGGAAAGAATCCTAACCCGGTAGAAAGTCTTAGCAGTTCCCAGTGAGCCCTTGATTAAGAATTATCTTCCTACTGATCAAGCTGATGTTTGGAGTTGGCATCTCCACTCAAGCAGACTTCACCACTCTGGCCCATCTAGTTCTGCCCTGCTTGCTTTCCTGCCTCACTATGTATGACTGAGGGTGTGTCATGCGGTTTAATAAGGATCAGGATAAACAATTAGGCCGAATAGATGTTTATTCAGGGATAAATAACTCACAACATAGGCAAATGAACGCGGCGGGTTCCACTGGATCCTAAACCTTCCAGTGTCCACCACCAAAAAGGGCCCCGACCCTTTCCCAGCCTTTTCCCCCAGGTCACATCCGGCCCTGTCTCCACCCCCCAATGGGCGTGGCCTAAGCCAGAGGCGCAGACAAGGTGAATATCTCCCTACAGGTGTGTATTTGCTTAAGAGAAAACAATACTAAAGGGGGAAGGGCATAGTTAACACCTTGACTGAACGCATCAGCTCTGCTGAACTGATGGGTCTCCAAGTTCAAGCAACTAAATAGGTCCAGGGGCAGCTATCCATGTGCTGATGCTCAGGCCCCGATGGGGTACAAGCACTGCCGGGCTCCATAGCTGAGCAGTGCATCAGCTTTTCCTTTGAGAGCGAGTTGTATGTCTATGGGAATGTGGCTTAAACCACACAGCGTGGTTTTAGAGCAATGGAAATATTTTCCTGCCATTTAATATAAAACCAATCCTTCAAAATGTCAGTGTGTGTAGCTGGGTGTGGTGGTGCGTGTCTGTAACTCCTGCAGTCTGGGGCTGAGGCAGAAAGATCGAAAGTTCAAGGTTGGCCAGGGCTATGTAGTGGTATCCTGTCTCAGAAAAACAAGAGATTCGGGGATGTGGCTCAGTGTAAGAACACTTGCCTCACATGTGCAAAGTCTGGGACAACTTAAAAACAAACAAACCTGTCTGCTTATATGCATATGGCCATTCATATATGCATTTGGTTGCTAAGGCTTATTCTAGGGGGAAACCAGACATTTGTAAAATATAATCAATAGCCAGCTACCGTAATAACAAATAGCGTGTCTTAGGGGCTTACCATGGCGGGTCATAGGCAACACTTACTCTGTATTCGTGCACTTTCTCCGACAGTGTGAGGAAAGGCTCAGTTGTGTGCCGTGAAGGAGGTCACTACAGCTTAGCTTAGAGAAGGTAAACAAGGCAGTAAGGGCTGCAGCGGGTTCCAAGAGTCCTGGTCAAAATGGAAATCGGAAGCCCTCCTCACGTTCAGAGGGCAGCCCTGTATGTGTATTTCCTGTCTACTTCCCAAGTAATTTTTCTCCTCTACATCAACTGTAACAAGAGCAGCCAAATCCTACCAGGGCAAAAGTCAGCAATTTGAGGCCGGTTGAGGATCATGAAATAAAGACTTCAGGCCTGAGAAGCAATTCATTCCTCTACTGAAGAGCAGGAAATCACTCAGCTAAAAGTGAGACCAATGGCAGGCTGGTCACCTCACAGTGCGGGGGAGACTGAGCTGCCCAACTGGAAGGACTTTGCTTGAAAAAGAGCAGAAACAACAAAAACATCATCAGTTCTCATAATTCTCTGGATTTATCAGAAAAAATGTTTGAGCAACTCAACCTGTATTTAAAAACACAGCTGTTAGGGTTGGGGAGATGGCTAGGCAGGAAAATTCTTGTAGTCAAACTTCAATCCCAGGACCCACATGGTGGATGGAGAGAATGAACTCCTGAAAGTTGTCTTCTGACCTCTCTCTCTCTCTCTCTCTCTCTCTCTCTCTCTCTCTCTCTCTCTCTCTCTCTGGTTTGGAGCACATCAAGTAGATGTCACTTCTGGCCCAAGCACCTTGAACTCCACACTGAGTTGGCAATGGAGTGACTAAATTAGCCAACCTGGAAATGTGGTGTAAGTGACTGACAAGCTCACTTTCAATTTGCTCCTCGAAATAACTCTGACACCATTTAAACTTCTCTTTATCTCTCCCCTGCAAATGGCATTTAGAGTTTCTTAAGAGTCTGTTTAGCTCCTACAACTCTAAATTGGATACATACATACATACATACATACATACATACATACATACAGCGTATGTAGGAGAACCTTAGTAATTATGTGTCTTTTTTGCATTTATTTGGTGTGTGTGTACATATGATTTTGTATGTCTCATATGTATATGTGTGTGGACACGAGTACATGCAGAGCTCTTCCCTTTAAATGTATATGTAGAGGCCAGAGTTGGCCGTCTGATATCTACCTCCACCTGGCTTTGAGACAGTTTCTCACCGAAACACTGTCTCAGCAAGTCTGGCAAGCCAGCAAACCTCGGAATCTGTGCAGATCTGCCCCCAGTCTGTGGGGGACAGAAGCACACCACCACATCACACATGCTGAGGATTCAAACTCACGTCCTCGTGTTTGTACTACATAGGCAGCAAGTACTTTACCCACTGAGAACCTTCCCAGCCCCTCCTATAAGTATTTCTTCGAAACCTTTCATTTCCCCCACATTTCAAATGTTTTTGTCTTCTGCCCTTAGCGGTAGTGGGGGGAGGCAGTTATTGTAAGGAGTACATACTGCGTGGACTGAATGTTTTTATCCCTTTGAGTTATACAGGTCACAAATCTGAAAGAGGTTTGAGGGGAGCATTAAATCGAGGTTGAATGCACGCTTTCCAGTGTTTCTGTTTATTTTATTCAGGTAAATCTTAACTCTGAAAATAAAGCCCTGGGCAGTTTGATGGCTGTGGTTTCTCCATGGGGAGCCTTACCCAATTATATTATCTGGCTCGGTCCTCAGCCGGTGATCTCCACAGAAGCTCCACAAGAAGGGTCTGCAAATCCAATTTGAAATTAAAAGTGTAGGAACCTTTGAAGTGATTGGCACCAGACTAAGTGATTTGGTCTGGGAGACAGTGGGTCAGCCTTCTTGTGTTTCTAGAGGAAGCAACTAAACTCGTGTACTGATGTTTAGAAATGGCTCTTCTCAGTACCCGTAGAAGTGTGCTTCCATCCTATCGGGCCTTTCTTAATTACCACCTATGCCTACAGCTTCTTTAACTGAAAGTCTTTCAACAGATAAGAGATTTTCACGTTTCCAAATTTAAAACATGTCCCAGAGAGAATCAACTGATAGCAACTTCTTGAGTGTTGCATAAACTTATTTTATGCAGGTAGAGGCTAAGTGTATGCAGTCAGCCACCATATTATAATAGGAAAGATTCTCCCAGTTGTGTTTATTTATTCCAGTTTAACAAAAATAAGAACCAGAGTGATTAACTTGCTAAATTTGTTTTTAAAATGATAAAGTATATTTATGTTAACTCTTTGTAAAAGTATTTATGTACATTAGAAATGCTGCGTGTTAACTGGAGCCAGATCATATGAAATACAGAATAGCTGCCATTGCAGTGAAGTCACAGCTTGAGTCAAGGATAACTTTTGTATCTCTGGGATAGTGTTTCTTTGTTTGCTTAATCCACTTCTCCAGAAAGGGCCTACGTATCCACAGAAGGCAACGTAAAATTACATTTTCAATTCATCCATTGGAATTTGATTTCTTTAAAAGTTTATATGAGAAGATGGACAAAGTTTTAATAACCCAGGCAATTAAATAAAACCATAAGTTGACTTTCTCTGAACATCTAAGTAATGTCTCTTAATATCTAAATGCCCAGAACCTCCTCCTGCCTGTCCACGAAATCCTAGGGAGGGGTGAGAAAGGCTGGGGTGAGGACCAGCTTGGAGCCCGAGAGCCCAGGGTCCGTCCTGCACCCTGCTCCAGCTTACTCACCCGCAGGAGTCAGGAAAGCCACTGCATCTCCAGGAGCCTCGCTTCTGTGACTGTGAGGGGGCTGGGGTAATAACGGCTCCTTACAGGGTGGATAGAGAGGGCCGCCACACACCAAGCACTCAAATAGCTCTTTCCACGGAAATAGCCACGCACCATGCTTGTCGTTTGTTAATATTCTTCGTGTTTTCAAAAGAAAATGTATTTTACACATTAATTAAATGTTAAGCAAACATTCTGTAATAAACACAATATGTTAGTCTTCATAATATCTTTCCAGGTGTGACAATGATCACACATGACCACTGGGAGGCCAAGGCAGAACTGGCACCATGAATTTGAAGCCTGCCTGGGTTCCATAGTGTTTGAAGCCAGCCAAGCTGATCTACACAGGAGACCTTTGCACACACACACACACACACACACACACACACACACACACACACACAAGAGAGAGAGAGAGAGAGAGAGAGAGAGAGAGAGAGAGAGAGAGACCACCACCCAAAACAACAAGGACAAAACCCCTTAACATCTCTTGAAAAGACCAAGGGCATCCGTAAAGCAACAAGAACTGAAGGATTTCTGGGTAAGGGGCTTAAACTGTTAAAGAAGGGATAGCGGGAAGAAGGCACAGAGACCTGGGTTAAACAGGAAAACCATTAAGACATAAACCCAGGGTCGTCAGCTGGACCAGGCTGGGGCTCTGTCTTCGTATGCAGTGTGTGGAATTTTGTAAGTGCTTTTTTACTATGTATAAGCAGTTTTCTTGCCCGTACATTTATTTTCAGATTGAACCCCGACTTTTACTTCATGGTACTTCTGTGTAAACCCTGCGCATTTTGACAGCTCTCAACAGCTCTTGCTTAGCACATACAAATCCCTCTTCTGTGCAGCCTGCCAGCCAGGAAGCTAGTTTAAATAGACAAAATATAATGATAAATATTCAAGAACTGCACTTCCCCCTTTTCCCATTTTTCAATCTACACAATGTCACTCATTGATATCATTTATAACCATTACTTAAATATCTAATTTTCTCTTCTCTGAACATTACCATTTATATATAGCCTTTTAACTCTTGTGGAGAAGTCCCCTAATATCGAATAATAGGCCACGAGGACTGAGAAGGGGCTCATGGCTAAGCCATGCAGGATCCCCTTTGGAGATGAGTGATGTGAGATGTCAGGTCAGTGGCCAGAGCGCCTGCCTTCTGACCCACACCATGCATGCTGCCTTAATTAAGGTCAAAGATTAGAATGTTTTCTGGTTTACAATAGAGAATTAAGCGAGTGAAGAAGGGAAGGTGTTCTTTTTTTGACAGTGAGAACATCCCTATGATGTTCGTTTTCCTGTATTGGTCATCTGTAAAGCTCCTGTAAGGGACTGAGTAAAGACCTGGGCATGAAGGAGGTGAGCTAACTGCCTTTGCCATGTTCTGCTCTGGTGCCGTCACCGAGATGGCGCTGCATCTCAGGACAAGCAAGGAACCAATACTCACCCCATGGCGTGACTGCTTTAGACTCCATCATAGGCCAAAGTCTGCCGATTCATTATTGTTTCAAAGACCTAAGTCGAGGAGCGAGTCTGCTGGGGACACAGATAGGTTTTACCAAATGTGATTTAAACGAGACACAAACAACCCTGGAAGCCAATGAATTAAATTATTGTTTGAATACTGATCTGCTTAATTAGGTAGGATATTGGGATGTCCTTTGCTTTATCACTTTGCAGTGATGTGAGCAGTTGGAGACATTATGTTTTCAACGCTGTGCTAATTATAATATCTATCGAGTACTTGCTATGGCCTGAGCGCCATCGAAGCTTGGAGATCACATTATCCTCATTTGAATCGGGAGGCACGAGGTTTACCTTAGTTAACTAACCCCAGGACATGCACAGTAAGTGACAGAGCTGGAGTGCAGGCTGAGTCAGGTTGACTGGATAGCCTCTAAATCCCCACGCTGAATCAGTTTCTCTGCCCGGGCTACACAGCCACTCTGTTCTTCAGTTGATTTATTCATGGTGGCATTCCACTTTAGTTTCTTACTGTAAAAGCTGGCCGCCCCTAATGGAGATTATATATGAATAAAGGTGAAGCATAGCTGAGCATTTGGGAATGTATGGAAGAGAGGGAAATGAAGGAAGCATGGGGGAGGGGAGGCAGAGGGCACAAAGGAGAAAAGTAACATTACCTTATAGAAGCCGTTACTGTGAAAGTAAACATAACACGTCGTACACTGCCCCCAGACCCCCTCCCAGGCCCCGAACGGCTTGATGCTTATGTTGTAACCATTATTCATTCTTGATTTCTTCTGGGTTCCCCTAGAACTTCAGGGGGAAGTTCTGAAATCTTCTGATCCAGAAACCAAATGAGGTTCATTCTACACGAGATATGTGCATTGTCGTGATTCCTGCAATTCACCTTTGTAATCTTCCTTTGCTCTCTTCTCTTTCTCTTTCCCTGTAGCTATGGTCAGTATTTCATTCATTCATTCATTCATTCATTCATTCATTCATTCATTCACCTGAGTTCCTTGGCTCTACAGAGACAACAAACTGGGGCTTAATTGTGATAGAATGTCTCCAGTCTGGGAATGTGTGATTCAGGGAGAAGTCACTAGTGCAAAGAGACAGAAGCTAACCATATGAGAAGTTTTAGGGATGGAAACACACGGTTAGCTAGACCCACTTTAAGAAGCCTCTGGAGACAGAAGAGCAACTTCAGGCCCAATTGCCTTTAAAGAGTCTTGGGTAGTACAGTGGGTGGGATACTTGGGAAGCCACATGGTGAGTGGCACGTAGATATGGCCTCGAAAAAATAGTGTTCATTGCTGTCAAAAGCATCTCATCCACACGCTCATGCGTCATCTCAGGATGGTCCATCCTGTGGGATTTTTTAACATCCTATATCACAGAAGATGGCTTCCTTAACTCCATGTTCAGGTCAGTATATGACTCTCAGCAGAAAAACTACTTTAAGGGGAAGAATGACAGCCTAGCCATCTCCCCCCCCCACACACACATCCTGAAGAACCCCACCTGCCCCTCCCCACCACACCCCACCCTGCCCCACCCCTTAACCAAAAAAAAGGCCTCTTAGGAACTTATTATCTCAGAAGCACTAAGGAGAGTCCCACATTTGACCACAGCCTTAACTTTGTGCATAAAAAGACTATGTAAACAGAAAAAATTAATTTCTCTGGGCCTTATTATTGAAACACACATGTTCTCAATAAGAACAAATTTGAACAAGGTTAACTGTAAGAAAAGAAAAAAAAACACTGAGAGATTTGGATGGTGCCATAAAATGCTACCTGAAAGATGTTTGTTGCATAGACAAATGCATATTTAATTGTAAGCCTCCTTATAACAAAATTCATAGCATGTTTCCTCAGGAGTTAAAAACGGGGGTGTGGGGTGGTTGATAGAATGTTGGGTTTGATCCCCAGCGCTGTGTAAACTCTACATGATGGCACACATTGCCATCCTAGCATGAGGTTTGGGATTTCCTCCACTACCACTACAGTGTTTGGATTCAGCCAGGGGCACAAAACAACAGGATCTGGGAAGAACCAGTTAGAGTAGCACATCCATCTGTGCCAAGGGAACTTGACTGGGGTTTCCAACCTCAAGAAGGGATTCCAGTGACCAGCCAGCTTTCAGTCTGAGAGGCACATGCAGCTTAACTCCTCCACCTGAATGCATAGACACGCCTCCCCTCCCCCTTTCCGGAGTTCTTTAATTAGATCCAATTTGCAGGACATGACTTGACTGAAATTTATAGCCACCCAGAGGGAGATGTGCTGCTCAGGAGAGCTCTTAGCTCAGACATCAGCGCAAGCTTTTAAAGCAAAAGGCTGTTCTGATAGAGGTGGGGCCCTCTGCAGTGATTAGACCAGTGCAAGTCAAGACGACTTCATCCATCCTGCCATCTCCAGTTACTGGCCTTGGGAAGAACTGCAGCCTCCTAGCTAGCCTGAACGCACATATGAGGCAGCATCTGGGCCCGCTTTCATAACGTTTCTGTCTGTTTTACTCTCATGCCCCTCCCCTAGCCCACTCGCCTCGAAGCTGGATGGGTCTCAGGGATCTATCTCCTTCTTTGGTTACCTCTCAGAGGTGGTGTGTATGTGTGTGTGTGTGTGTGCATCTGTGCATCTGTGTGAGTCTGCATGAGTGTCTGCATGTGTGTCTCTGTGTTTCTGAATGTGTGTGTGTTTGTGTGTGTGTATGCACGTGTGTGTATTTGTGTGTGTCTCTGTGTATGTATATGCATTTGTGTCTATGTCTATTTGTGTGTTTCTGTGTGTCTACGTGTGTGTGTGTGTGTGTGTGTGCATCTGTGCGTCTGTGTGAGTCTGCATGAGTGTCTGCATGTGTGTCTCTGTGTTTCTGAATGTGTGTGTGTGTGTTTGTGTGTGTGTGTGTGTATGCACGTGTGTGTATTTGTGTGTGTCTCTGTGTATGTATGCATTTGTGTCTATGTCTATTTGTGTGTTTCTGTGTGTCTACGTGTGTGTGTGTGTGTGTGTGTGTGCATGCTTGGGCATAAGTGGAAATTCAGTGGCATAAAGAATTAAGTAAACCAGAAGTCTCTGCACAAGTCTGTGACACAAGTTATTGTGAGAGGAATTCCCCAGTTCTCCCTATTAGATGTGACTACAAGAGATTGCCTCTCCAAAATGCTCTTCTGGTATCACCTTAGAGGGCCTTCCGGGTAATAACTAAGTGTCTTACCCTTTTCCTGGGAACAGAGTGATGTGGTAAGGTGACCAGGGGTACCTGGCTTTAAATAGTGGGTCAGTCCAGCTCAGGATTCATTACCCTCTCTCTCCTCTTTTAGAGTGAAGTAGCAAACACGATCACATATTAGAGTGCTCCTGTGAGAGCCTTCCACAGAAAACACGGCAGGAACAGATACCCTCGAAGCCCCCTCTGGTCATGGTCCCTCCATCCTGCATAGCCTGGCGCACTCACACGTTAGCGCCCTCCCCCAAGTGTGAGTGGTGCTTCCCTTGAGGGCGCTCTCATAGATCCTGGAGTTTGATGGTTGGAAACACCCCCACAGGTTCACATACAGGGTTCCTCCAGTTTCAAAGTCTCTATTCCAACCTTTTATGGAAACCGCTGGACATCTGTTTGTGCCTTGAAATAGCAAGTCCTGAATTCCTCATGAATTTAAGTCTTTCCTCTTCATGTTCCTAAGTCCATTTTTCTCTTAGACTATCATCATATAGGTTGGGTTTTTTTTTTTGGGGGGGGGAATGCCAATGATGAGTCCCTGCCAAGAGTAGTACCCACACTCTGTAAGTGGACAAAAACATCGGAGGTGAGCCGTTAGATGGCTTGTAAGGTAACTTGAGGCTTTCTTTCCTGTAAGAGTCTTAGGAAATGTGAGCAAGCTGGAATGGCTTTGATTTTTTTTCCTTCTGTAAATGGTTACTGTGAGCACATACATGAAATAAATACCAACACCATCATCAAAAACACATGCACGCATAGCCATGTTTCTGATGCCCTGCTGGTGTCTGAAGCCATACCTCATTTCAGAGGAGAAAGTGGGGTAGTCTGTGTCCCCAGGGTGTGGCCCCCTCTTGCTGTGGATTCTGTAAACAAGGAGAAAGCTGGGGACTTCTCTAGTCTTGATAGGCTGGCTGATAAGGGACCCTGTTCACTTCAGCAATTTACAGCTGGGCATCATTTAATTCTTCTGCTAGTCAGCAATTCCTCCTATACTATCCCAGGTCATATGAAACACATCAGAAGTATAAATGATTGATTGCAACTAACAAACCCAGAAGCTCCTCAGGGTCCTGAAACTTCCCTCTACATGGCCATCCATTTCAAATCAAACTTAATTTCAGGGGTCCACTTCATTTTTTCCGTCTAATAAATACTATCTTATCACTGTCCATCCATACCGTGATCCTTTTCTTTGTCTTGAAACCCTTCAGGGTGGTGGCGGGAAGATGGCAGCTTGCCCATGAGGACCCGAGTTTCGACGCCAGCATCACATTTGTGAAAAGCCAGTCTTGGCCTTGTGCACATTTGCAACCCAACACTGGAGGAGCAGAGGCAGGAGAATCAGTGGGGTGTCCTAGCTGCCAGCTCAGCTCTAAGTTCAGTGAGAGGCCCTGACTCTAAGATAAGGAAGAGAGAGAGCAGAGAGGCGGCATCATCCTGTCACCTCCAGCCTTCACTAGCACTTCCGGGGATGCTAACATCATCTCCACAGATCTCCACAAACGCACACCCTCTCCCTCTCCCTCCCTCTAAAAAAGAATGGGCTTGAATGAGCTTATGAGCACTGGCTGCTCATAAGGACCAGGGTTTCGATCCCAACACCTACATCAGTGTTCACAACTGCCAGTATATCCAGCTTCAGGGGATCCAATACTTCTGGTTTCTGCAGGTTGTGTGTGTATGTAACATACACAGACACAGACACACACACAGACACATACACAGAGAGACACACACATACACAGGCACACACACAGAGACACACACACTCACACACACAGACACACAGAGAGACACACACACAGAGACACACATAGAGACACACACATACACAGAGAGACACACAGAGACACACACACAGAGACACACACACTCACAGAGACACACAGAGAGAGACTCACACACACAGACACATACACAGAGAGAAACACACACACACACACAGACACAGAGAGAGACACACACACACTCACACACACACAGAGAAACAAATACACAGAGAGACCCACAACACACACACACACACACACACACACACACACACAGAGAGAGACACACACACACACACACACACACACTCACACACACAGAGACACACACATACACAGAGAGACACACACACACAGACACACAAACACAGACACACACACACACACACACACACACACACACACTTTTAAGACTTCTGGAACGTATTATCTTCCCATGCCTTCTAAGACCACCCAACACCACCACAGACATTTTCAAATTCCTGCCCCCTCAGTTCTTCCTCGGGTTCCTTTTGTCCTGTAAAAGAAGAAATGAACTCCAGAAGTTGCCCAATTCTAGAAAAAGTCACACTTGCACAGCAAGTGTACAAACCCTTATGCCTGAGACATAAATGGGACAGAGACAGCAGAACTGTGGGTTCTGGAAGTTGCCAGGGCCCTCCCACGTCTGGGCAGAGGAGCCAGAGAGGGCAGCAAAATGAACAGCTCAGAGTCTCCAGGCATAAGGCCTCACTCAGCCTCTGCAGCCACAGGAGAAGCAGCTGGCACACAGGGACCTGTTGACCTCTCTGCCTCCCCTCACTACTAACCACAACTCTTTTGAATCCTCATTTCTTTAGAAATGTGCACTGATCTTCAGTTCTTCCTGATCCTGAGCATTGAACATTCAAAGATCTCGAATCCAGCACAACTGTGCAGGAAGGCAGAGCGTTATTAGCTGTTGCCTGTAAATCTCTCCTGGGCTGACTGATGGCCTGGTCATGGCTGCCTGGAATGAAGTGTTAATAGTTTCTTGTGTATCCTGATAGAGAATACTGCAAATTTTAATTTGTCCAACATTCTTTTAAATTTAATAGTATATATTGGACTCATATTCTGATAGAGAATATTGCAAATTTTAATTTGTCTAAACTTCTTTTGAATTTAATGGTATATCTTCACCCTTATAATTAGTTTCTGTAGAAATAATGTTTTATCTCATTATTTGGCATAGTGTTATGTGCAATGACCTATCTTGTCCTATTAAAGGGTTGTGGGTAATTTCCATTTTTACTTCTATATATGGCACCATGAGCCACCTTGAACCTGAACATCTCAGTGTCCAGTTTTTAGTACATTTGTCAAATAAGTTGTTAGCTATGAAGTGGAATTCAGTACTTTCATAAATACTGCCAAGCTGTTTTCTAAAAGATTAAATTAATTTATAAGCCCACCGCTGGTATACCAAATGCTATCTGTGTTTTCATACTCGCTGATTTTGCAAACAAAACTTTTCCCCAAACGTAACTGAATTGCAAATAAATTCTATCACCTATTTATCTATGTATTTATGACCACTCCTCTTGTTTCCTTTTTGAAAAAAAAAAAAAAGGAATTCAACTAATTATCTTTGTGTTAGTTTTTTCTTTTCTTTTTTTTTCTTTTTCTTTTAGTTTTTCATTGCTACATTAATTAACATCCCTTTTGCTTTTACTAAGCTTCCCTTGGTTTTATCCTAATTAATTTTTATTTGCGGTAAACTTTTTAAAAAAAAAACTATGTAGGCCTTTAAAGTATTTTTTTATACAGCTAATGAGCTTAGTATGACTCTACACACCCCTGATATCTCTCTCTGTCCTTACTTTTCTGAGGCAGCCTAACACAAAGCAGATTCTCGGTTAACGTTTGTACGTGTGTAAGGTTTGCACAAATACAGGAAAGATGGAGAGTGCTCACCCTTCTTCCTCCCATCATGCACACTACTTGGAAAACAAATCCCAAAATGTATGCCTCAGAGGAATTACGCATCATTTTACCTCAGGACAGGAACTTTGCTGTTCCATTTTGCAGGGTGTCCCTGTCACTCGATACCAGTGCTGGGGTGTGGAGCAGCACCTATTAAATGAATGGGGTATGAAGAATAGTGTATCAAGCCCAAGCAGAGGTCACATTCACATTGCCAACCCCCCCTCCCCGCCCCGGGGCCAATGACACGCTTCTCTGGACATGGTAGGTTGTGAATGGGCTGTGACCAGGGAGTTGTGTTTGGAAACCCAGAATGTCAACTCAGCATCGCCAAAGGCTCATTTTCATTTCCTTGACTCCAAGTAAGGTAAACATGGGTAGTGAGGAAGAAAGAGAGGGTTATGGCCATCAACCTGAGGTCTGGGACCACATTTAATTGACTTTAGAACGTCTATAACATGTTGTTGGGTTTGAAAGGTTAAACATTTCCTAGAGAGAACAACTATTACCACTGCGTGCCAAAGTGCTCATAAAATGGCCTGATTGCTAAGAACAGAAAACAAACCGAATCAAAATAAAAAGAACCAAATAGCAACAGAAATAAATGTGCCTTATTGTAGCTGGATGGTTACCAGTTCTACACTCCACAGACCTGTGGACCTCCTAACAAGGGCTCATCCTTCATTCTGAGTACATTCACGTGAGGGGGCGTGCAGTGAGGAGCATCAGTCTCTGCCATGTGAGTGTTCTGGGCCATTCATGATCTCAGGAAAACCCTCTTGTTGGTGCACTGCATTGCACATGCATTATGTAACTTGTTGCAACCCAATAGCTCAGCCCATGGTTTCATAGCCATTAAAATATGCCGCAAACCAAACCACCTGTGAGGCACCAACTCAGCAAATATTCCTCCGCAGAAAGCAGTCATTAAAAACATCAAGGAAATGAGATGAAAGAATCCTGGCTCAGGATGTAGAGATCATATATGTCCATGCCACCGGGCCTGGGAATATGACAGTGGCTTGTTACAGTTAAAGGAAGACAGCAGCAGGGTACTTGGGGACACTGTGGACCATCATTGCTATGAGGGAGAGTAAAGAATGTGAGCTGATTCAGAACAATTACTGTAAGCCCCCACTGGGAAAGAACTACAGTAATAGACAATTATGTGCCAGCACTAAGAGAAATGTTAGAATTTAGAATGGATGTTGGATTTGTTTTGTATGGAACCTCAATGTGTAGCTTTTTCTATAAAGTGTGGGCATGTTTCTAGAGGAAAGAATGCTACCTTTAAGCACCCTGTCCTACCTCATTTAAACTACAGCATTTTGTAGAGAAATCTCTTTCATGAGATAGCGTTAAGTGGTTCTAAAAATGTTACCTTATGTTATAATTGAATAATTGAAATGAAACCCTTTGGGAAGTGCACAATAACTTTCCTTCAAAGGCCCCTTGTTCTACTAGTTTTACTGTTAATAAAGTGGTTATGTGACCTCCAGAGCTTCTACTCCTGGAGAAACATAGTAGACAAGTAGAAATAATGTCAGGTACTCTTGGATTTTTCTTTTCCCTCTCCTGTCCTTCCCCTTTTCTTTCCTATAGTTGCCTAACCTATAGTCCCCAACACATACCTGTAAATCTCATGTTCTTAGCCTAAATTTCCTACAGAAATAGTTAATGGACAAGGGAAGCCATACAAACCCAAGGAAGCAAAATCAGAATGAGGTGAAAGAATAGCGCCAGGGAAGATGAGAAAGTACTGACAAAATTCTTCACGTTTCCACAAGAAACACAGTTAGTTGCTAAGCTACAAGAGACGCTTTGGCCTGCATAAACACCATTGTCTTAGAATATTCTACGCAGGACAGAGGGAGTCAAGAAGCAAATTTTCTGTCTCTGTGTTTTGTCTCTAGTTAAAATTCAGTGTATAGGACTTCATTCTCCTTTGATCTCCCAGAATTGTCCACAGAACACAGAGTTTACATGTATAGCTCATGTGACTGGGTAGCTGCTGGCCACTCAGGCATTTGCATAGTTGTTCCCTTCAGGAAACAGAAGCACAGATGTAGTAATTGCAGCCATCTGCAAATAATGACATGGGGACTTACTAATTATGAAAGCTCAGCCTTAGCTTTCTTTTATGTGGCTCAGTTACCTTTACACTGTACTGTCCATCCTGCTCCCTCCTCATCTGGCTAGTGATGGCCTTTCTTCTTCCCTGAGATCTCTCTCTGCCTGAAAGTTCCAGCTATCTATCTTGTCTAGCTATTGGCTGTTCATCTTTTTATTATACCATTCACAGCAATATGCCATCACACAGTGTACAAATATTTTACAATGTATTCCCCTTTCATCTAAATAAAAAAAAGGGAAGGTGAAACTATATACAATAAGAACAATCATCAAGTAAAAAATACATTCATAATACCCATTAGTATATGGCAAATTTGGAGGAAATATTCCATTATCTATCGTATCTTGAAGAGTCCAAAGTTTTGTGCCTGATTTACTGTTTGTCATAAGTATGGAGAACTATAACTGTAATTATCTATTCTTCAACCCCATCAGAGACTTAAGAAGGCTATAATACTACCTGATTAAAGAGGAAGTACAGGACAAGCCGCTTCCAAGAGACAGCTGGTTGCTACTAGGTCCCTATGCAACATTGGCATATCCATCTTCAACCCATGGGTTCTAGAATATTTAACAGACTTTTTGTGAAGCAGGAATTTTTGAAGGACTTTCCTACCTAGTCTTGGCAATGTTTGGCAGTCATCTTCTTTGGTGTCTGGCTTGTCCAGTTTGCATAGCATACTATCAGCAGTTGGTGCAAGGGCAGTATCTTGCCCAGTTAAAAGCAAACTCCTCCATATGGAGGTTCTTTAATGCCCCACATCTTTTTTTTTTTTTTTTGTAAATTGGTGATGCCAGGAGCAGACGACTCTCACTATCATGAAAAGCCTGATGTTATTAGAACATTTTAAATGCCATATTCTGTAGGTCTCTGAAGTGTTTGACGACCATCTATCAATTTAAAATATATCACTTTTTGACTTTGAAAACATACCTAACATGACTATAAGTTTAATTGTTATAGATGACTGCTAACCTACATTTCTTAATTATCTTAATAGTTTATAATCATAGCTTTTAGGAACTAGAAATTTATATTACATGTTAAATGAACTGCATAGGTACAATACCTTAAATAATAGTAGAAACACATATAAAGTATAATAAAAATAAACTTAAATTTGCATCACTATATAAAAATCCATGCCAATATAAAATATTTGAGACTAGTAGTTGGTGTTTGGTTCAAAAGCAGACTCAAAAATCCACCCTTTTATCCCAACATTTCTATATTTTATCTCCCCTTTCCCTCCAGAAAGAGATCCCTGAATCTGATCTCATTTATTCAGCTTTTTCCCTGACCATGATTGACAACAACTTGCAACTAACTCCTCTAAATAAAGATGAACATCCCTAATTCATCAAGTGACGGAGAGCCACCCACTCCTCCTCTGGGGAATGTGGTCACCATGGTGGTCACCATGTTCTCTGGGCTGCTTCCTGTTGTGCGGTGGCAATGGCATCTTTACGGGAACCTGAGAAAATTGGGGAAATTGTCAACTCCTGGGAGAGTTAGCTGTATTGTTTTAGTCCCTGTGTGGTGGTAAAGTGTAGCTCTTATCTGAATCACTGCCTGGAGCAGTCTGTGCGGCTGGACCGCCTCAGCTAGGAGCTTTGAACTTTTCGGGAAGCAGCATCTTGAGGAAACTGCAACAGAGACATTGGATCATCTGGGCTACCTGTTTTCCTTGGTGCGTGGTCCTTTTTCTCTGAAACACAGAAACTTTTTTAATATGTCTCTGCATTAACACAGATATGATCTTTATTAATTTTGAAGAGAACCATGGCCTTTTGTTTCCTGTGGAAACAAAAGCATAGTCTCTCCTCTAGCACAACATATCTTCTGACTTCCATTTTGAAGTTGTCACTCTTAAAATATACAGGTTGGTTTAATTTATCAGTTTCTATAATCCAATGTCTCTCAGCAGCTGTTTTTTTTTGTTTGTTTGTTTGTTTTGTTTTGTTTTTTTGTTTTTTTTGTTTTTGCTTTGTTTTTGGTCGTTAGCATTAAAAAAAAAAATAAAGCCAACAAAACACCATACAGGATCCAGACACCCTGTGCATTTCCCATCTTTACATGGATGTTAAACTTTACGCTCTCTTTAAAGGTTTATTGTTTTCTGTGACTGTGTATACCCATTTTCTTTCCTTTTTTAGGCCCCTACGTGCATTTTTTTTAAACATACTGTACCTTTTTAGAGGTTTTCTGTGTCTGTATCTGGCTTTACTAAGCACCTGTGATATCCTCTGACCATGCGAGACAAATCTTAAACTGCCATGCCAGCAGCCATTTGGCTCAGCTTAGGGTACGGTGTTGGCTGCTGGCTCCAGCCTGTCGTCAATAGCCACACCTCTGTATGTCACCAAGCACCAGCCTGCCCAGGGGACTTCAAGACTAGGGAGCCACATTGGGCTCCTTGTCCAGAACTTTTCTTAGCTTTTTCAGGCCCTGTGTTTATATAGTCCAGGCCCCACATTGGACACCATTTGTAGATGGACTGTTCTTCGGGCAGCAGGAAGAGAAAGTGACACTGTTGTGTGGCTTGAGCATCTGAAAGCCCATCCCCAGTAACATATTTCCACTAGTAACACGAGGATGCCCCCACTCCAACATGGCCTCATCTCCCAATTGCCAGGTCCACTTTCATTAAAACCACTACTATTATTATTTTAAAACTTTGCTAATGACCAGTGGAACATCATTTTGGAATACCATACACCCATGGCACTTGGCAATGACCAGGAAAATGCCAGTTATCAGGACAGAGTTGTTTCCTATCCTCTCAAGATTAACTTACTGTGAAAAACATGGTACAGAATATGATGTAACCACACTCTATATTGCAGCATTTTATTGATAAAATACTTTGTGAACCAGTGTTGTAATAGGAGTTGAGGCCACAGAAGTCAAGCATATGATGACAATTTTTATATTTGAGCAAGGAAAACCTAAAGTACAGAGATGAAATGCCTGGAAGACCCTGAAGGCAAAGTCAGTTGCTATGAGAATATGTAAGTAAATCACCAGCAGGATTCAGACTGAGATCAAATCTGATGCAACCACCCTGGGCCTTTTCTATGTCTAAGGCACATTTTCTGCATTTGAAAAGGGCACAGCTCTGGGGAGATAGAATCTGAAGGGATGTCCACTGAGTGGGAAGCATTGGCAAATGGAGTCGACTCATCAGATTGATACAGAGTCTCTAGCTGGGGGCATAGGGAATTGACAAAGCATCCCTAATGAAAGGACACGTGACCAAGTCTGTACTAAACCTTCCTGGGTTAAGGATTGTTTGATCTGACTGTCATACTCCTTCCTTTGGCTTGAGTGAAGAAGGAGGAGGAAGAGGAGGAGGAACAGGAAGAGGAGAAGGAAGAGAGGAAGGAGAGGAGGAAGAGAAAGGGGGAAAGAAGAAGAGGTATTAATGATTTAAAGTTTGCTAAGATACAGGGTGCAGATCTGTGTTAGGCAGGTAAGGGCTAGCGATCTGTTAAGATCAGTTCCTTCCTCTGATGTCCCAGGAAGAGTTGATTGGTTCAGGGCTAAATCACAAAGATGAGCACACTCCTGTCCTCCTGTGATTGGTTCAGGGCTAAATCACAAAGATGAGCACATGCCTATGAATCACACATCCTTCTTTCAACATCCGGGTTTCCCTGATTCACATCCAGTCTAGAACTTACACAGACCATTTTTATTTTTCTTGTGAAATTTGGATGACCCAACTTAAATGGAGGTGACTACCACTTGTTTCTGAGTTAAGCGTTATTATGGTTTTATATTAAACTATTGGCCTGAAGGGGGAAAATTCTTGTACTGATGCAAATATTGATTTTAATTTTAAAAATTACCTCAATTTTGTCACTGCCTAATACACAGTGAAAATGTATTTTAGGGATGGGTCAATGTTTCACAGATGGACAGTTAGGCTTTCCAGAGCCTGGTTCCTTTAATCTAAATCTGTCTTTAGAATGAAGGAATGGATCTCACTTCTCAGTGTACATGAAGATACTAACTCAGGTGAACGTTGGCAGTTTGACTCAGAGAGAACAGACTGTTAAGTGGGTTTACCCATAATTCCTCAACTCAAAAGTAGCACTCACAGAACAGTTTCAAAATAATCCTTGGAGGATTTTAAAGAGCACAATTAGGTTTTATATCTATTTGACATCTAATAGTAATTAGACACTTACTGCAAATGCATCTCATATGTTTTTAGGAAATTCATAATGCAGGCTGATGCTCATGTATTTCATGTATTTGCTTTAGATAATTAGTTTCTAGGTAGAAAAAAAAAAAAAGACTTAAACAGTGTTCCTTAGTTTCTGTGGGACTGAAAATCCTAGTACCAGAATATATCACCTATGCTTTGTGGCTTTCCTCTTTCAAAGAAGCAATATCAATAACAAAGCCTTCTGCAGTCATACCCTGAACTGGGTTTCTACTATGTGCTAGGCATTGTGACAGAACTTAGTAAATGTGGCCTCTGGCTCTTGAACCCAGCACGGTAGGAGTTGTAATCCCTACTTAACAGATAAGAAAACTGTGGCTCCCAGAAATAAGAAGGATCCTAAAATTACATAGTAGCAAGTGAGTCCAAGTAAGTTTCCATCTAAGCTCCGCCTGCCCCTAAAGCCAGCATCTTCCAGCTCTACCACATCCCTCCATGCTGGACCAGAAAAAGATACATGTGTGTCAAAAACAAAGCATCTGAGGGGAGATTCATAAGTAGCCACAGTCCGCTAGAAAAGAGAACAGTATTGAGCAAAGCAAAGCACAAACTACAAGCCATCAAACAGTAAAGCAAAGACACCAAATAGGAAGCAAGTAAATTATTCTATCTGGCCAGTAGCAGTGGTAGCTGTTTGTAAATGAGCTGAGACTGGGTGTGAGCCACCCATGTATTTTGGAAGGCAGGAAACCTTACCATTTCTTACCTTTCCCACAACTCATCAAATCCATTATTAGTTTTTTTCTTTTTCTTTTCTTCTTTTCTTTCTCTTTTCTCTCTCTCTCTCTCTCTCTCTCTCTCTCTCTCTCTCTCTCTCTCTCTCTCTCTCTCTCTCTCTCTCTCTCTCTTGTTTTTTGAGATAGTCACACTCTTTAGGCTAAGCTTGCATTTGCATTCTCAGTAATTCTGCCTCCAGAGTAACTTCCTGAGTGCTGTCATCACCAACACATTCAGCTCTCTCTCTCTCTCTCTCTCTCTCTCTCTCTCTCTCTCTCTCTCTCTCTCTCTTGTGTGTGTGTGTGTGTGTGTGTATGTGTATCCCCACTCATGCGTGCTTGTGTGTGCCTGTGGACACCAGAAAACAACCTCAGGTGTCATTCTCAGAAATGCCATCCAATTCCTTTGAGGTGGTGTCTCTTATGTTCATCAATAAGGCTAGCCTGGCTGGCCAGTGCAGCCCCAAGCACCTTCCTGTTTTAGCCTCCCCCGAGCTGGGAATACAAACACATGCCTTAAATTTTAATATGGGTTTTGCAGATCCAACTCAGATCCACAAGCCTATAGGCAAACAGTTTACCAATTGTCTCCCTAACCCCCATCACCATACAAGAAAGAAAGAAAGAAAGAAAGAAAGAAAGAAAGAAAGAAAGAAAGGAAGGAAGAAAGGAAAAGGCAGTTTAAAAATAACACTATGTTATTCTATTTTTAAAAGTAATCTGCACCATGTTGCCTGGAAAAGCATGCCACTTAGAGTGAGACAGCATGAGTGTGTCAGTCCTGTGGCTTTATAACTGTATGATCTTGAATACACCATCCAACAACGGTCTTCAGGCTTCAGTTCCTTATATGAAAGTAGAAGGGGGAATGCAGTTCGGGCTGACATTCTTCAGTACAAGGATGCCACACAGCAATAGATGGAACTAATGTCTGCACCTTTGGGTGCTAGACAGAGTTTCTTCTGCTTATTATGGGTGACTTAGCAACCTTAGAGGAGTGATGGTTACAGCATTTGATGCATCTGTATTGAAGTCAGGTGCTTAGATTAGATGTGCACCATTCTGCCATGCTAAGTGACCTTGCCTCTTTAAACCATTCCATTTGAGCTGTAGCCATGTCTGCAATCTGAGGGTAGAGTTGAACTCTAATAAACTTGACTGCAAACAGAGGGCATTTTTCATTGGCACAACAGCTGTCCGCAGCTCCTGGGGAGGAAATAAATGATGGACTTAGTACGTAGTGAGTCTCTTGCAAATCCAGCACTTGACTTAGACTCTCCAACCGTTGTATTCACAGTAAAATGCTCCCTGATATTGTTTTTATACTGAGCTATGATGGTTTTCGTCACTATCACAATCATATTTCTTTAAAAAATACTTATTAAAAGGGAGGGAAAGGTGCATACTGCCGTATGAAGGGAATATAATTCTGATTCTGGGAGGAAAAGCTAAGATCACTTCAAGGACTGAGCCTGCAACACAGTATAAGAGAATAATCTTCTATCAAAAGCTTTAGTGAACCCTAAAGACCAACCAGGAGCAGGGCTGGCTGGCTTCCCTTCTGGGTTGAGGGACACAGACCACAGGTCTGCAAGCTCCCACACGGAGGGAGGTCTGTGTTCCACTCAGCAGCCTCTTCCCCTTCAGGGTCCTTGAAAGACAGGACACTGAAGGACAGGATCCTAACTGACAAGTCCCGGACCACAGAGGCTGCCTTCCTTGCAGAGCAGGGCGCTAGCTTGCCGGAGTGAAGGAGCCTTGCTGAAATCCAGTCCACAGTTTGCTGAGAGCCCAGACGCTGAATAAGAGCTGCCTCTGAGGGCTGGTTTCTGATGTCGCACTAGGCACGATAAGAATGCCATTGACGTCAGCAGAGTCATCATCAGGGAGAATGGCACCCCAGCTCTTGAAACCACACCAAGCAACTGCAGTGCTTTTGAAAATTAAAAGCCGGTGCTGGGGAGTGGGGGTGGGGAGAGGAAGGAGCTGAGGGGAAGCAGTGGCTCTAACCAAACTGTGTTTCTTATATGCATTTCATATATATATATATATGTATATATATACTATATATATATATATATATATATATATATGTATATCCCGCACAGTACTCCCGCGTGTGGACACACACACACACACACACACACACACACACACACACACACACAGCTACAGAGGCACATTCAGCCCAAATTGAGGACACTGAAGAGAGATTAAGGGGGAAGGGAGGAAGAGAGAGAGAGAGAGAGAGAGAGAGAGAGAGAGAGAGAGGAGAGAGAGAGAGAGAGAGAGAAGGAGGAAGGGAGAGAGAATATGCATTTAATTTGTTAACGTTTCTGAATCCAGATAAAGCAAACCCTGCCAGCCAGCTGCTGGACAGAGGCCCTGAGCCACAAGGGAAAATGCTGGCCATTGAGAATGGAATTGCTGAACCCAAACGATAGCTTACAGTGTGTGTTGATGCACAGGTTTCAAGAGAGTGAAACTACTGTAAAGTAAGCCTAGCTCCGCCCCCCCCAGTCTCAGGTCTCTCTCTCTCTCTCTCTCTCTCTCTCTCTCTCTCTCTCTCTCTCTCTCTCTCTCTCTCTCACACACACACACACACACACACACACACACACACACACACACAAAAGCGCACACACCTTCTACCACCATCCACACACTAAGCTTTTCAGTAGGCACCTGCCTGATAAAATGACAAGTTGAGGGTTTGGAAGTGGGACAGGGCTGTGTGATCAGGCCTGTGTGATTGCAGCAGCTTCCAGAGACAGACCCTCCCTCCCCCCCCACCAGCGCATCACCTCCCGCTGAATTCAAAGGTACCTAGTCTGGAAAAAGTCTTGGAGTTAGGTGGAAAACAACTTTTTAATTGGAAATTGTGACACTTACACATTCCCCCATTTAATCTAATCCTTTCTGTTTGACTCTTCGAATTGTTCAGCAGGCCCCACCCTCATCCCCCTACACACACCCAGCACCATGAGAAAGAGATAGCGTAGACTCGATGATATCAGGCCAGCCAAGTCACACGCTTTATTTTACAGCATTGACTGGCAGCTTCCCAAGTCCACGGGATCTTTTGGTGACCTGCTTTTCAGATCTGTATCTCCGGGGTTACAGCAGCAAGAATCCTTCTAAGCTGTGGAAATGCAAGCAGGGAAACAAAAGAACATATGAGCTGGAGCAGGGTCTGGCAGAAAACGTGGACTTAATAAGCCTCCCCATCATGTGAACCGCTAGTTCAGATGGACCGCCCATGTACAGGAGGGGCGGGCAGCAAGCTGCCGGGTCCTGGAAGACTCCGTAAACGACGTTTCTTTCCAAAACACGGCATACTATAGAGTCCACTCCTCCCTCCTTTTGTTCCCAAAGTTAAGATGCATTTCCTAAGATGAGATGAACAAAGGACTTTTAGTGCACACATGGAGTGTGTATGTCCGTCTAACCTGTCCTCCCTGTAATAGTGGGAAGACAGCTAAGTCCCCGTGTGGGGATTGGAGCTGTGTGTTATGACAGGGTATCATAGAGCTGTACCTTGCTTTCCTTTCTGTTCTGTGTTGGTTTTTCGCTTTGTTTTATCTTTTTGAAAATCCCACCAATATGTTCACTTTTTAATGGGGCTTTTTTTCTTCTCTCCCTCCCTTTGTCCCTTCCCTCTTCCTTCTCTTCCTCTCTTCTTTTTCCTTCCTTGCTTTTTCCCTTAAAAATATATATAAACGTATGAAGCTTTCAGTGTGTAAGAGTCGGAGATCAGTGGTTCTGAGGACTGCGACTCCTTTGGGGGTCAAATGACCCTCTCACAGGTGTGAGATATTTAAATTACAGTTCATAACAGTAGCAAAATTATAGTTACGAAGTAGCAATGAAACTAATTTTAAGTTTGGGGGGCAGGGAGGTCACCACAACATGAGGAACTGTATTAAAGGATCACAGCATTGGGACCCAATGGCTGAGACTGTGTCTCCAAAGATAAGAGACCTGAATCCTGAGCTTGTGGACTTAGGTGTTTGCATCCACGGCGATGAAGTGAGGGGTGGGTGGAGCCGGAGCTTTTATATAGCATTCCTCACCTCTAGGAGGATAGAAGGCAACAATGTAGTTGTTAACCACCCAGCCTTTCTCTTCAGACCATTCCTGCCTCACATCTTGATAATGGCTGCTTTGAAAGCTTTCTGAGCTGTCTCTCTGGGTTGTTCCTGATAGCTGTCTGTCACCCTTGTGTCCCGCCCCACCCGCCCTGTCCATGACACTCAGTTATCCTGCAACCCGACAGTCTCCTCTAGGAAAGGACATTGGAAGCCCTTGTTCCTTCTCTTGCCACCATCTTGCCTGCAACACCAGGACCACACTTAATGGCTGCTGTTCTGGTGGGTGAGGTGCCTTCAGGTCTGGATGTGTTTAGGATCAGGTTCGAATGCTCTGAACACTAATTTGCAACAGGAAATGCTAGTGAGCCAGTTGAGGGATGGGAATTAGCAAATAGGCTTGGCAGTCTACAGACAGAGGAAGCCATGGCTGGAGATCCTTTAGGAAATAAAACAGTGATGATGATGATGATGATGGATGATGGTAATCCCTTTCAGGTGTGTAAATTTTCTTTGTGGCCAGAAAATCCTGGACTCAGGGTTTGTGAGACTCAATTGCGTCTTTCTTTTCCCTAAGGTTTGGCTTTACTTTGGGGGGGGGGGGTAGAAAGACACACGGATATGTGTAGTGAATTTGATTATTGACATCAGTCTAAGCCTGGCTTAATAAGCCATGGAAACGAAACAGCTCAACCTCCCAGAACTGCTGTAACCCAACCCTGGTAGCATTGCAAGCACCATGGCTTTGGTTACCCATGTCTGTAGTGCAGGCCTTGCCTCAGCGTCTGCATTCTGCAGCAAGACATCTGAAGTCCCTTAGTTCATCACACAATAGGCAAAAATCTTGCAGAACCAAGTAGAAAAGCCTTACCAAAATACAAGGAGGAGACCCTCACCCCCAGCCTCTCTGTTAATATGTAAGGAAGCAGGGAATTAGCAAACTGTCATATGTACTACTTTGTAACATTCTTTGGGAGCAGAAGCAGAAGCTGAGTTTACTGTGGGAAAGTTGTTTCCTAGACTATGTTTGCATGGTTATTCTACACTTTCCCTGGCTTCAGAAATTGTTTTGGCTAGTTTTATGTCAACCGGACCCAAGCTAGAATCATCATAGGGAGGATCCTCAGTTGCCCTATAAGCAAGCCTGTAGGGCATTTTCTTAATTAGTGATTGATGGAGATGGCCCAGTCCATTGTGGGTGGTGCCATCCTTGGGCTATTGGTCCTGGGTTCAAAAGGAAAGCAGGCTGGGCAAGCCATAGGGAGCAAGCCAGTGAGAAGCCTCCCTCCATGGTCTCTGCATCAGTTCCTGCCTCCAGGACGCTGCCCTGGCTTCCTTCAGTGATGAACAGTGATGTGGAAGTGTGAGCCAAATGAAACTTTTCCTCCCCAAGTTTGTTCATGGTGTTTCATCACAGCAGTTGAAATCCTAACTAAGAGAAACTGTGGGAACACTGGGAGGTAGTATAAAGACAATACTGCTTTTCTATACTCTACAGCCAAGAAAGCTGATGCCTTGGAGGATTCAAGTAACTTGTCTAAGGTCACTGCTTATCATGAGCACTAAACTCAAGTCCAGATCCAACTCTTTGGTCTTGAATTTCTCGGCTGTGGGTTGCTTCCAGTGGGCCTCTGCATCCAGAGTTTCCAGCTGTGTAGAAACATGCACTCTTCCTGTATAGTTAGTATTATTAGAAAGCACACTGGCTAGCACACAGCGAAATGATGGTAAAAATCCTAGCTCAATGCTAGGACTAAGAATGCCCATGTGACAAGCAAGAAACTTGGCAGCTGATGTTTTCAATAACCTGGAAAGGCCTTGCATATTCAAATCAATATTTTGGTGGCAAGAAATAGACTAGAAAGAAATAACTGGAAGAAGAGTTCAGGAGATGTATACACATTGCACATTATGAAGAAGAAATAAAGGTTACCAGCAGAGGTTTTTGGGTTTTCTGTTTGTTTATTTGTTTTTAAACCTGAATTGACAGAAAATAAATATCAAAGATGGATTGGCTGATACAAAATTAAATAGACAATGTGTGTGTGGGGGGAGGTGATTTTATAGTCAACGTCACTATTGTTAACTGTCAAAGACAGAAGACTGTGTGTGACATAGAGATGAAGACCTAACCTAACACACAGGACCAGAGTGAAGAGACACACCCACTCTGGAGAATGCCCTTCTGAGGGAGCTTTAGAAATGAAGTGTACTGTTAATGTCAGGACCTACTTGCTTTGGAAAATGAGAATCTGGAAAATGGACCAAAGGGGAGGAATTACTGTACATGATGCAAAGGCAGATAAACTCACCCGCAGTTGAAGTGCCTGTAAGGGAGGCCTTGCTGAGGCTGTAAAGACCGCGCTGTAGAAAGTGCTTCTGCCTGGTTGGGCCACCCAAGGCAGAATAGTGGTGTCTAGAAAGTTGCAAAGGTCAGATAAACATGAGATGTTTGAGGAGCAACCCTGACGTTCAACATGTTAGTCTAGAAGTGAAAGGACCCAGTGGAGCCTGGACAACTAAGGAGACACGCTTTCTACTGTGCCCTGTGTTTTCCACTGTACCCTATGCTGGGCACATGCAATTTGTATGTATGGTACATGTTAATGCTGGAATTCAGCTTCTTAAAAAGATCACTTAGTCTTGGGAGCATTTAAACTTGTGCTAGGAGCATGAAAAAGTATGTTTAGCGTAATAAAAATAGTTGGAGTAGAAAGTTGATTGTGTAGTGTGCTGCCAAGCTAATTTTTCCATTCACCCCCCTCCTTGCCCCCTCCCCAAAAAACAAAAACAAACAAACAAAAGAACACCTTGTTCTGCCAGGTGTGTTTATGGCCATGGTGTAAATACTCTCCCCAGGACTGAGATCACACATTGGCCTAACGGTTTCGTTTTTTAAACAGTATTCTCAACTGTTTAACAGTTCACAAGATCTGGTTCTGGTATACCACTACCTCAGCAATTCCACAATTCTCAGTGACAAATATCATAGTCATTGCACTTACGAACTCAGGGTAGCTGTGCTTCTCTGCTCAACCACTGCCAGTGTGCACAAGATTGGCTCTGTCAGCATTCCATCGTGGACGGGGTGGGGCCATCAGGCGGACAACTGAAGGACTGCCGGTGCCTACCATTTGTTAGGGAAGGGAGCATCTTTTCCTTCATAGGTAGCCACCGGTAAGTTGCTCTCACCCAAGTAAGTAACCTCCCACCCATGCTCAAGTGAGAAACTCTACTCAAACTCAGCAGGTCACACAGGAAGGGAGAAGGCAGGAGAGTAGGAGCGGACCTTGTTAAGAAGGTTCTAGAAGGAGAGGTGAGGAGGGTTGAAGAGGGGAGAGGGACAGGGAAACAACTAGAAATCCATCTTGGGTAAAAATATCAAATAGTGTTGTTTAGTTTGGTTGGCTTTTTGTTTGTTGGTTTGGTTTGATTAGATTTTTAAAGAAGCTGAGTGTGGAGCCCAGGGGAGGAACCTTTCAGGGTGCCCGAGACCCTGAATTATTTGCAGCATTGTAAGAATGAGGGGAAGATGGAGAGACCTGTAAGTGATAGGTAGTTTACTCATAAAGTGCTTAATTGGGACATCAAAATATAAAGCATGGAAAAAGACCAATGGATGTGATTGCCCCATATGTGAAATAAAAACCCAACAAGCTAAGCCATATGTGTTTGACACATGTCAGTCTAGTAGCAGATGGTCCAAGAGGGTGAAAAGAGTCAGAGCTGACGTAGGGCGTGAAAGCTGTGGCCAGGCACACTGAGATGTTTTGAACCCAGATGAGCATGACAATATTTTAGCAAGTGTGTTTTTAAATGAAAAAAAAAGAAGAAGAAAACATATCTGATAATAAGTGGAATAACTAATAGCAATGAGACTCCAGAGGAGAAGAATGGGACTAGGAAATCTGCCTTTTATTAGTGAAAATAATTCAACTCAGCAACAAGGTTGGAATTTTGTAACTTCTGTGTTAAGAAATTGTAGCCTGGAGTATTGGGTAAAGGCACCAGGAAGCAAAGAAACAATACTGGCTAAATGAAAAAATAAAAAAACTAAAAATGAGTTCAGAGGAGTCAGCACAAAGAGCTGCTGTGTTTTCACTGAGGAGTGGGCTTCCCAGGTATTCAGCCTCACCGTTGCTGATGACAATAGCAACATTGTTCCTAATGACTTTGGCTAATCATTTAAAACCATGTGCCTGCAACCTCCCATCTTGGGGAAATTGATCTTTTAAAAACTTGCGTAAAAGATGAAATTTGGATTAGCTCTGCCTCAGCAAAATATATAAAAACCCTTCTCTCTCCTATTTTAACTTCCACATTTTTGTTAGACCCCCCTACACACACACACACACACACACACACACACACACACCACACACACACACACCATGCACACAAGCACCTCACTGTTCCTCCTGCAAGCCACCTCTCCAGTCATCCTTGCTGCTTTGGCTGGCTGCAGATCTGTCCGACTGCTGCTCTGGGTGGTGGGACCTGGAGCACAGGCAGAGAGGTCCCCTTACTGACTCCTAAAACTCAGAAGGATGCTTTCAGCCCTTGCCCTGCTGCTGGGTCATAGAGCAGGTGTCACTGCAGTGACGCCCACCTTGGGAAGCACCAGGGTGGAAGAGAGAAGGTGCTGTGATGCATGTATGTAGATGCTCAGGGAACACGTCCCCACATGTCCCTGGCAGATGCTTGTCACAAAACCTGTCTGTGCAGGTCTGAGCTGAGTAAGTGTGGTAAGTCGGTCAGAAGGCAAAACAAACAAATGACAACACCAATAAACAAACACAAAAGCCAGTTTGCAGCCTGTCCATCCAATGGAAGTGGCAGTTTGTAGCTTAACCACACAATATAAATGGCACACATCGTTACATTTTTAAGTGTTAAGGCCTAAACTTTCTAAACATCTTCCTTCCTTGTAATTCTGATTATATGTGCTTTAAAGTCATTTTGGGTTTTTTGTTTTCTTTGTTCATGAAAAACAAAAACAACAAACAAACAAAACACCCAAACCTTTATTGTACATTACAATACAGCTCAACACCAAAAATGCTGAAAACATGTTGCTGATGAGTTTGAACAAAAATTCTTCCTATATCCTTAGCTATGTTTTGGCTATATATTTATTAGTCAGGGCTGTGAAGTAAGCATCAAGTCTCTGAAATAATAAATAGTATGTCAGAAGATTGTGGAAACTGTTGGGATCTACATGGAATCAAAGCTTTTGCAAGTTATTTTAAAACATTTATTAAGTATACCTATGATCATAAATAACTCTGGCAAAGTTGTTCAGCACAGGGTAGGTTCCATGGAAAGCAGTCAGCTTTGGCTGGTAAGCTCAGGCTGGTCCACCAACCTTTCCTCAGTATGCATGTCATTGGTTGATAAAAAATGGTATTATATTACATATGCCTTAATTATTTTAAAATCAATGTGCAGCCTAACTCTCAGAAGTTAGTCCTCAATTCCACTAGCATCACTTTCCCCTTGGACCACGGATGAGCATCAGTCACGTAAGAAGTGAGTGAAACTTTGAGTGCCCAAAGTAGAAATTCCTAACATTTACCCACTAAAGAAAATGCACATCGCCAAACATTGGTGGAGCAGACTTTAATCCCAGCACTCGGGAGGCAGAGGTAACGATCTCTGTGAGTTCAAGACCAGCCTGGTCTATAGAGCGAGTTAGTTCCAAGACAGGTTCCAAATCTACACAGAGAAACCCTGTCTTGAAAAAGCCAAACAAAAAAGAAAAAGAAAATGCACATCATTGCCCAGACGAATGTTTGTCCATATTTTAATGATGATTCACATGGCTCCAAGTAATCCAAATGTTTGTATACATATAGATTTTTGCTTTATGAACATTTTTATTTCAAAATGCATTTCTTCACAATCTGTTGTTTAATGAACTATCTGAAAACATTAATTTAGCCAATTATGTTGGACATTTGTATCATTTTTACTATTTGCTTCCCCTCTCTGCTCTTTCCTTAAACAAATAGATACTGGGAGAGAGGGTGTGGGCTGGTATACAACATTAAGTACGTGAATACACTCTTGGGTACTGTCTTAGTCAGGGCTTCTGCTGCTATGAAGGGACACCATGACCATAGCAACTCTTATAAAGGAAAGGATTTAATTAAAGCTGACTTACAGTTCACACTCTCCTGCAAATTCACATGCCACACAATCTCTTGATTTTGTTGAGTCTTTTTGTTCATGCCTCATTTCATCCAGAAGGCCATCGTGACCATGGCCATCTGATTTTAATGCATCTTGCATTACCTCCACTCATAATCTATGTGTACTCATAAAGTATACATTGCTGCTGTTTGTTTTACATGCATTTCCTTATAATGTGTAATTTACTCTATTAAGTGTATAGTATCCCTTTCTCTAATTAGACTATGAACCTCTCCGAGGCAATGTTTTGTTCATGAAAAAAGAAAGAAGTAAAGGAAGGAAAAGAAAAAGACAGAAAGGAAGGAAGGAAGGGAAGGAGGAGAGGAAGAAGGAAGGAGCAAGAAAGAAAGAAAGATAATAGAGTGTAGATAGAAATGTATATGATATATCTATATATAATATAGACACATGGACACTTAGTACACTTAGTACACTTCAGCCATGTACTAAGGTCTCAGAATATTTGTTTGAGGTAGTGTTGCACTATATAGCCCTATTTGGCCTGGAATTCACTAGGTAAAATGGACTTGGTTTGCACATCTGCCTGCAACAAGTCTTCCTCTGTCCAGTGAACCAGCTCCCAAGTAATGACAGGGGGACTTCTTATTAATTATGAAAACCTCAACCTATAGTTTAGGTGGCATAGCATAGATTTGTTCCTAACTAGAATTTTTTGTTTGGTTGGTTTTTGGTATTTTGAGACAGGGTTTGTCTGTGTAACAGCCCTGGCTGTCCTGGAACTCGCTCTGTAAGACCAGCCTGGCCTTGAACCCCCAGAGATCCACCTGCCTCTTTCTCCCAAGTGCTGAGATTAAAGGTGTGCACCACCATTGCGTGGCCCAATGCGTTCTTATGACTTGTCAACCCTTTTCTGTATACTTACGCCCTGCCTCTCCTCCACATGGCTGTGTCCTCTGCATCTGGCTGGCGATTCCACCTCTCTTCCTCCTATACCTCCTGCCGAGCTATTGGCCATTCAGCTTTTTATTGCACCAATCACAGCAAATAAATATTCCAGCAGTGCACAAATAACCCACAACATCTGCCCCTGCCTTATAAGAGCTGGGATTAAAGGCTTGTGCCACAATACCAAGCTTAGCACATTTCTTACTAAATGAGTGTCCCAGCTTCTCTTTGTACATATGACTGGGTTCCACTGTGTCCATTATGTATACTGCAACCATCACCACCCTTCACCTTCCCAACAAAGAGCTTCAACTGGATCAGGGACACTACACACCAGCCTTTTGATCACTACACACCAGCCTTTTCATCCTCAAAAATTGTGGTTCTGGTTCTACCAAATTCTCTTTGGATTCAGAGTGGTAAATGTAGGCGGAGAACACACTCCAACAGTCAGCTTTTAAAAAGGGAGGTCTCGGTTATAAATTGTGAGCTTTACAAGTGACTGCTCCAACATTAGAACAGTTCACAACAGGGGACATCCAGGGGACAGTCATACCGAGAAGAGCCTGTGAGTGGAAGGAATCTAGGTAACTTTCTGCTGTTTCCTTAGAAACCTATTAGATGTTCACACAGAATGAGCTCGCATTTTGTTGATGATTTCAACATTTTTAGTATGATGCTTGCATAGCCGTGTCGTGATGAAGCAAATTGAAAAGGGTTGAGAATCTGCAGGAACTATCTATCCCCTGTGGCTCAAGGGAACGTTAAGAGCAGAAAAATGGGATTTGAAGTCAGGAGCTGAATATCAGAGAGAGAAAAATCACCAAGTCCTAGGAAAGAGCGAGGCTGTCAAAGCATGGTCTGCTCCCTGTCTTGCTTTTCCTTTAAACAATACAAACTTCCCATACCAATTTTGTAAACAAACGCATCTCCAGTCCTCCCGGGTAGAGAAGCACCTACATCCTTAGAATGAGACTGCTCTGTACCTCAGCCCTGCTGTCTACTACCTGTGAGTGATGTGCCTCTTACTTTCACTTAAATATGAGATTGCTCAAACAGGACAAGGCAAATGCCAGACCAGCAACAGCGTGTTCGATGGAGCACCAGACTAGCTTAGAGTAACTGGGTTATTGACTAGCATCTCACAATGCTTCCCACTGACCTTCCTTACCTGATCATTCCCTGGCATAGCATCTATTTAATACCCTGACAAATGCAGTTTAGGGAAAGAGAGATTTTTTTTTTAATTATTTGTTTTTCTCCCAGTTTGAAGGAAAGACAGGGCTATCGAGTTGGAAAGTCACAGAGATAGGAGCTCGAGGCAGCCGGTCACCTTGCACCTGCAGTAAAGAAACAAAGAGTGGTCAATGCTTGCACTGGGCTCACTTGTCCTTTGTAATGAGTGATAGGCCCCATCGCAGGGGCATGCTGCTGTCCACACTGGGCTGGTCCTCCCACTTCTGTTGACATATCAGGAGGACCCCTCGCAGGCATGCCCAGTGCCTTATCTCCACGGTTGTCATAGGTCTCATCGAGTTGACGATAGAGAGTAACCCTCCACAAACAAGCCCACTTAAATATCCCAGCGTCAGTGAAGCCTCCCTACCAGAGTTTCTCAGAGCACCCAGACTTTCGTCTCTCAGCGTTTATTACAATAAAAGTTAATTCCTACTTTGTGCGTATTTTATTAGTTATTTTCATTAATGAAAAGGCGCTATATTTACTTTCCTGACACCTGGACCCAAAGGATAAGCACATGGCACATGCATGAAGATTTTTTTTTTTTTTTTTTTGGACTGACTAATACCTCTTAGTGGTGTCTTTCAGTTGAGGATCAAAAACTACCCATTTATCAATATATCAATATATCAACCTAATGGAGCCCAGCAAGGGATAAGGAAAGAAAACGTGAATACAATAAAAAGAGGAGAGAGTATCACACATAAGGAATTATTGAGTAGAATCTCTATTTGTTTCTGTATGGTTATGCCTATATAATACACATACACATACCAAACCCACATGCACATCTGTGTAGAATATGTTACACTCAGTGGATGCCTGAAACTACAGATACTATCAAACTTTGTATTTTATTTCTTTTTCTATATATGCGTATTTATGATGATTAACTTATAAGTTAAGATTAGAAACAATAACTACTAATAAAAGGAACAATTGCCACAATATAGAGATAAAAGTTACTTATAATGTATGAATTGCATATTTCTTTGATTTTTTTTTATCTTGTTTGTTTTAAAATGGGAATATGAAGCAACAGGGTTGATTTTGGCATATTCAGGCATAGTTTATTTCTACCCCTTCCCACTGCTCCCCAGCCCCCTCGTGCCTTCTACTCCCAGCACTAGCCTTCATGGCTTCTTGACATATATAATCTTTTACCTTCCCCTCTTCGTCAAATCCTCATCTTCCTCTCACATGGTCTCCTTTCTAGTTTCACGACCTAAAGCCAATCTCACACCTGTATAGTCCCTCACATATAAAAACCGAAAGCCAAGAACTTCGTATGTCAAAAACCATCTGCTACTTTTGACCTTCTAAGACTGGGTTACTTCACTCAACAGAATGTTTCCCAGATACTTTAAATTTCTTGCATATCTTCTAATATATGTATGTCTGTGTTTCTTTTTTTCCAGTGTCTTGAAGTTTTCATTGTAAGAAACTTTCACTTCCATGGTTAGGTTTATTCTTGACTTTTTTTCTTTCTCCTTTTCTCGGTTGAAGGTATGGTGAATGCGATATTTTTTTTTCTAATTTTTTACTTAGCAAGTAAATTGTTGAAATATAAGAAAAGTTAACTTGCTTTTGTGCATTTATTTTATATCCTGCCACTTTTCTGCATCTATCAGATCTGAAAGTGTTCTTGTGTAGTTTGTTGCCTTCAAATAGAGAAAAATCTGATCTATTTCTCCACCCACGTCTCTGGTATCATTATCTTGTCCTATTGCTCTCGCTAGAACTTTAAGTGTTTAAGAGCATGACGAGAGTGGGCACCATGGTCTCATTCTAGGTTTATAGAAAACGCTTTGTTTTTTCCCATTGAGTGTAATGTTGGCCATGGGATGGTCACATACGGCCTTATTACGCATGTGACCTCTGTTACAGCAGGTCTCCCCGCCGGCCTCCCGGTCCTGCCGCCATGGTCCCACAACCACGTGTGCCCCAAATTACACTCTGAGACTCTGTATTTGATACAATCCTGTTGGCCAGTTACCATTACTGTTTATGGGCTAGCTCTGCCTTAATCATTAACCCATTTCTACTTATCTAAGTATTTCCACGTGGTCGTCTTATCGGGGAGCCGCGGCAAGCGTGCTGCTTCTTCCCCGGGCTACATCTCGACTCCTCCTACTACTTCCTCTTTCCTGCTTGTCTCCTAGCCCCGCCTATCTGGCTATCTCATTGGCCACAGGTCTTTATTAACCAGTATGAGAAACATGTATACAGAATAACATCTCCCATCAGACCTCAATTCTGTTGAGCTATATTTCCTCTGTCCACGGTATCTCCAGAACTTTTATCACGAGGGCACATAGCGCTTTGTCAGACACCTTTTCCTCGGTCATTCATACGATCATGTGATCCTTCCCCATTAGTCTACTTATGTCATCTACTACATTTACTGACTGGCTTGGCAATGCTGAAGTGAAAGCAAGTGGTCATGGCATCTCATCTCATCTTCACATGCTACTGAGTTCAGTATGCAATCTCTTTGTTGACAATGTCCTCGTGTGTGTTCATCAGGGTAATTGGTCTTTAGTTTTGTTATATTCTTACCTTATTTTGGTGTCAGGATCATACTGGTTTCATTGAATGAGTTAGTTTGAGAAGTATTGATGTTAGAATTTCCTTGAAAATTTAGTAGAGTTCCAAAATGAACCTGTCAAATCTGGGCTATTCCTTTGTGGGAGATTTTGTTTCCATATTTTTTATTCATCTTAATTCCAAGCACAGTTTTTCCTTCCATCCCTCCTCTCAGTCCCCCACCGCCTTCTACCACCCCCCCATCTTTCCCCTACTCCACCCACAGTCCACTCCTACTCATGTATAAGGGCTCCCATGAAGAATCAACACAGTCCGGCACAGTAAGTTGAGTCAGGCCCCAGCCCCTTGCACAGGCTTTAAGACTGAGCCTGGCATCCCACCATAGGGAATGGGTTCTAACAAGCTGGCTCATGCACCAGGTTTGCATCATGGCCCTGTTGCCAGGGGCCCCTCTTATAGCCCAAGCTTCACAACTGTCTTTGTGGGAGGCTTTTTAATTGCTGCTTAAATCTCATTTTTTTGTTTATGGATCTTATTTAATTGTTTAAATATTCTGCATTTTGTCTCATTGGGTCATATACATTTAGCAGTTTACTATCTATTTCATCTAGGTTTTCCATCTTTCCAGTCTTCAGTTCAGTCCCTAAACATCGTCTGGGTTCCCTGGAGTCTGTTGTAGTGACTCACTTTTCATCTCTAATTCATTACACTCCTTCTCTAGAGAGAGAAGAAATTCATCGTAATGCATTGGAGTAGGGGTTTGCCAATTTTGCTAATCTTTTCAAGGAATAAGGTCTTCATTTGATTGTGTGTACTGTCCTTTTAGTCTCTCATTAGTTTTTGCCATACTTTGTAATTATTGTTCTTTTTTAACATTGACTAAGCTTGGTTTGTCTTTATCTAATGCCTTATGGTGTATGGTGTGTGTATGTGTGTATGTGTGTGTGTGTGTGTGCATGTGTGTGTATGTGAGTGTGTGTGTGCATGTGTGTGTGTGTGTATGTGTGTGTGTGTGTGTGTGTGTGTGTGTGTGTGTGGCTACTAATGACTCTTACCCCTGACCTGGATGAAGCATGGAGTTTATGAAACTGTCCCTTCATTTTCATATGATACAAGGAATTTGAAATTTTCTTCCCTCATTCTTTAACAACTCACTGTTCATTCAAAAGTGTTTTTTGAGTTTCCAATCCAATACACACACACACACACACACAGAGAGAGAGAGAGAGAGAGAGAGAGAGAGAGAGAGAGAGAGAGAGAGAGAGAGGGTAGTCTCTAAGGTGTCATCCTATTGATTTCTAATCTTACTTCACTGTAGTTTGAAAGGATAGAAGAAATTAAGAAATTATTTGAATTTACTAAGGCTTACTTTGTGGTCTGTAATGTGATCACACTTCTATGTTCTGCTAAGAACAATGCAATCTGTTTAGTGGAATGTTTTATTAAGTTCAACTGATTTTAACATAATTTAGTTCTGAAATTTCTTTGCAGAATTTTAGCTGGGAACGTTTATTTAAATATGAAAGTTGGGTGTTGAAGTTTCCCCACTATTATTATGTCCAAACTTACACACTTTTTTATTCCTTTTAATATTTTATATCATAGGAAACACCAGATACAATGCATAAATGTTTATTTCCCCTTTACTAATTATTCCCTTTATTGTATATGCTGTGTCCCTACAACCAATTTTTGCTTGGAGGCTGCTTTATGAGATATAAAAACTACCATTCCAGCCTGCTTATGATTTCTGTTTTCTTGGTCTGTAGATTTCCACACTTTGATTTTTAGTTTTTAATACTTCTTTGCTCAATAAATAGATTTCATAGAGGAGAGCTATAGCTGCATCTTCTGTGAATCTAGTTATTTACTCCATGTCAAAATCGGTCTGTGATATTCCTTTGCATTCAAGGTTTTATTGAGAGAGTTTCAGTATTTCCTGTGATTTTCTTTTAGTAGATATTCTGACTGGGCTATTGGTATTCTTCTTCCTTACTCCTCATCACTCGTAGGGGTTCCTTGTTTTCAGTGTTGGACATGATTGACTCTGTCCAGGGTCTTCATCTGTCCCTCTCATTGAATGTATTCTTGTGAATGCAGGCATCTTCTTCCACAAAGGGCTAGCCTTAGAATGTCCTTAATTCATCACTGATCTTAAATGATTTCGGGGTAATGCAATCTCAATGGGCAATTATTTATATTTGGGACTTGAAATATTATCAGGCCATGCTCTCCTGCCTTCTAGTGTTGCTGATGAAATAATTGACATTTCTCTCTCTGATGTTTCTGTATTTGCATATTAGTTTGTGATTTTCTTTCAAATTTTAGTATTATTCATTTAGTATTGTATACATACAGTATATCAATATTTTATAAATCTAAAAAAGTTTTAAATACTGTATTAGGTCCTCTTTAAACCAGATGCTAATGTCAAAATGTACACTGTATTCACCGTTAGGCACTAGCTCTTTTCTTGATTTTCCTCTTCTTCAATATTACTCAATAACCTTGTGCATTCACACACACACACACACACACACACACACACACACACACACACACACACACACACTCAACGTGAAATTGTGGGGTTTTTTTTTTTTTTTGGTTTTGTTGTTGTTGTTGTTTTGGTTTTCTGAGACAAAGTTTCTCTCTATTGTTTTGGAGCCTGTCCTGGAACTTGCTTTAGCCTTGAACTCACAGAGATCCTCCTGCCTCTTCCTCCCAAGTGCTAGGATTAAAGGCGTGCTCGAGCAATGCTCAGCTGAAGTTGTAGGTTTTAATCCTTGGAAGTAAGTAATGGAAGCTATGGAGTTTTTTTTTTTTTTAATGCTTTCTCCCTTTTGCAGTAACTTTTAAATTTGTAAGATTAAATAGGTAATTATAAAATGAAGTAGTTTTATTCAAATTTGAGGCTATAATGACTTGTTACCAAATTACTTTAGGAAAAAATCATTCAGCATTTACCTAAAAGAATAACTGGTAAAAGTTGTACCAGTTATTCATAACAGACTCAGGAAAATGATGATAACCATGCGTCTTTTCTGCAATGTGGCATGAGTTCCAAACTATCTTTTTCTCCAGCTCTTGCCTTTCATTTCAGAGACTCTGAGGAATTTATGCCTTGGTGCATTTGATGTGACACAGTCCCACATGTGAGGGATGGCGATTTGGATAGTACAACAGAAGTACGTGCCAAGAATAATTGGCTTCTGCATTGCGGAACAGCTCAAATACTATGTGCATCACAGTATGTAATTTGGGTGTACAAAATGCCTGTAGTTCAAAGTGCTTTACTCCTCTGCAGTGGCTAACTGAGTTTCCTGTTGGCTGACTCCTTAGGTTTGCAGTAAACAAGCCCAGAACAGGCAGGAAGAACAGATCAGACAGATCAGTAGTCAGTGCACTCACTTGCTCAGGCAACAGTCGTACATCAGTGCCAGGATCTTCCTCCCAGACTTCTCCCCTTTTATTTCGCTTTCATTTCTTCTCTCGTTCCTCCTTTCCCTCTTCCTTCCCTCCCTTCTTTTTCTTTTCTCTCTTCTCTTAGGTATGATGATGAGCAGTTTCTCTTCTTCACTTCTACAATGTAGAAGCCTTCTCAAGTAGCTTTCTTGGTGTAAGGCCTCTCTCGAAGTTCTGATAAAACAAGCAGATTGTAAGACTGCTCCTCTTAGGTTTTGCTAGAGCAAGCTTGGGAAGAAATAGGTGTGCTTGTGTTTTTAACAGGTAACTAACATGAATCTAGAATCAGGCTACTAGGGCTCACTAATCACACTTTTACATGGAGTGGGGTGACCCTGGTTATCAAGACAGCTGTGACTTTGGGGAAATCAGCTGGACTTCTTGAGCTCTGATTTCTCAGTTTGCAGAAGTATTGTCTAATGAATAGTCTTGCTGTGAAGACTTAATATAACAGTACACATTCAGCATACCTGGGTCATACCCGAGTCATACCTGGAGCCTAGCTTATAGTCAGTCGATGCCAATTTCATTGCCTCATCACAACGTATGATTGCTGAAGAATCAGTGTGGTATAATTTCTAAAGTAAAATGCAAGTAACAAAACCTGAAAAACTTAATTCAGTGGACAGTTTTGAAGTTCCATGGGCTTAAGAACCCGAAGTTACAGGATCTAGCTCCCCCATCACAATAAGTGCTGTGTAGTTATGATGGACACTGCCATTCTCATGTAACAGATATGGAAATCAAATATTTCCTGTGGCAGATCCAGATATTCATTAGAAGCCCCATTGGATACTCTTTCTACCTACACCTGTGTCTGTCTTGAAACCTATCTCATCTCCATGATGTCTTTAGAGATACAAACTGGAGTTAGTTTTCGAGTTAATTCTTGTAACTCAAATCATATTCATCTACTTCCATGAAAAGGCTTTTGTGAGCATATATTATATATTTCATGAAAACTTGTCTTCAAGGACAGTGTTCCTCAAGCTTAAATTGCCAAGTCTATTGCCTACTATAAGACAGGAGCACTGAGGATTATGGGAAGATGGAAGGTGCAGCCTGTTCAAATGAGGCAGCTTCTGATTGGAGCTAAGTAGGGCTAAAAGAACACACAGTAGGGTCCCTCTTGTCAAATGTTTTTTTTAAGAAAAGAAGAAATACAAAATTTAATGTAAGATTTTCCCTTTTTTTTTTTTTTTTTTAACAATGTGTGTGAGTTAAAGGCACCACATCTGTGGGCCAGATTTGGCTGAAGGACAGCCAGTTTGCAATTTTGACCTAATTACCCTTAATTCTCCACTTCTTTTGACCTGATAAATTATCCATTTAAGTGGGTTAGGCATGTAATAGCCCCTATGAGCCGAGTCTTCATAATATACACAAATTGTGCTTTGCTCCCCAGGTTTTAAGAGTTGGTTTTCTCAGAACCCAGTTACACGGGGTGCCTTTCTGACACTCAGAACTCATGAACACAATACAAGTGCAAGATCATCAAGTACCTTGCAGTGACAAGTATATCGAGGGATGCCGTATTAGCCAGCTCAGTTTTTTTCTCTCCCCGTGGCTCAGCCACCATGGAAACAGTCTCCTAGTTAGTTGGGAGCTGCTTTGCACACATGGAGTCAGAGCATAGGAACAGCTCAGCTTCCACATGTTCCCCTCTATTAGGTCCTGAGACTCTTCCCCACTTTCATGGCTGTTCTGCTGTTGGCAGATAACCCAGGTCTTCCATGGATAACCCAGATCTTCCATGGATGCTAAACACAGTAGATGAGAGATCCTTGGGTAGGTGGGTGGGTTCTACTGTCATCTGTAGCTTCCAACTTGTCCCCTCACAGGGGATGATGCTGTTCTCTGTGTCTGCTTTAATGTGCCCATAGAGTTATAAGTTCACATCTCATCCTGGGGTTTCAGCCTTGGTGGATGGAAATTTCTAGATTATTTGCATTTGCCTTTCTAAAGTAGTAATTTGATTCAGCTGAGATGTTTGATTAATTAGTTCCTTTTATCAAATTCAAGATGGCATTGATTGTAAGCTACATCTGGGTTTTAGAGGCATCAACAATACAGGGATACACACTGAATTCTACTATAGAAAACTCAACCCAGTAGATAATATAGTTGAAGGAAACCCTCCCATGTTAACATTAAGCATTTTCTTATATTTAAACAAACACAAGGTGAATTATAAGCCTCCTCTTTCTCACTTCTTGGTGGGAAAAAATGCCACTACGGCTGACTTTATCATTTAATTGAAACATTATTATTGTATTCATCCTCTCCTCCAAATGTTTACCCTACAATGAATCTCTTTTTGTTTTACTGGATTGGTTGGGCCATGCATTTTCTTTTTAATATTTGATTATCAGAGTGGCTGTGCCCTTGGTATGCATCAGGAAAGGGCATTTAGGACAAGAGTTGCAATTGTCCTAATTCCATGTTGTCTTTGTAATTATTCCTAAAGTAAAAGGGTTTGGGGGAAATGACCCTTACTTATATTTCTATGAATATGTAAGTGAGTAACCAGAGAGGCAGAAATTCTAAGTCTGTGTTTCCCTGGAACTTTATCATTGAAAATTCCGCAGGAGGTTTAAACATTTATTATTTGTAGAAAGATCATTAGGTGGACTCCCACAGTTATGTGAATATTGTATCTATAGTCATACATTTCCTAGGACAAAGGGGATGGAAGGATCTGCCCCTCCTGATGATGCAATTTTAGGAGAGAACCAAATTATCCGAGTACTTGTGGAGCTGTGGGACTACAGACGAAACACTTCCTCCACATTCTCTCTGCTTTAGAGTTAGGGAGTGCCATTAGATATGTCCAGGGGGTAATCCACTCAATTGTCTAGAGAGGATACTGATGTAAGGGCCCCAAGAGGACTTAGTACCTCAGGGGCCAGAGCAAGCTGAGATCCCAGCTCCAGGAATGCTTGTGACATTGATGAGTAAGACAGATGTGCATGGAATAACTGATTTAGAATGAAAGAAAAGAAACTTTGGAGCTCAGGGTTGGGTCATCCTAGGCTTCTGGGAGGCCTTTGCCAAGGACAGGGAAAAATACAGGTAGCCTGTGACAAACACAAAGAAACTTGTAGCTAACTGGCCATTCTTTGGCCACCAGAAGTTTAGAATGAGATTACACTTTAGACTGCTAAAAAGCTTCTAAGGTTTTGGGCCACTTTGGAGAGAAAGTTTCCAAGGAGAGAGACTGGATTTCCAGCAGAAAGGGTAGACCTGGGCTTTGCAGAGTAGCTGAAAGGGGGAGATATGATAATATTTATATGTGAGAATTCTCTATCTTTATGGACATAGAACCAGATGAGATGGAAATCTGTCATGACAAGCAGTTAGACATTCAAGAAAATTGAATATTCAATGCATTGGGACATTGACATGCAGTGTCTCACCAAATCATTTGCTGTCTATCCCAAGCGCATCTTGGGATAGGGTTAAAAGTAAAATGAACACAATTTCTGATCTCATGACATTTTCTAAACTCAAGAAATCAAGAGTGATGATGAAAGCATGCATAGAGTTTATCTTAACTTTATCTTAGGTTCATTATCTAAACTTCCCTGTCCACTAGGAAATTATAGACATACATGCATAGGTTTTCACAGATAATATTAAACTTATACCTTGGAGTCCGTAAGCTCATATACAACCTGTTAGAAATATACAGAGTAATCTTTGTCTCTCTCTCTCTCTCTCTCTCTCTCTCTCTCTCTCTCTCTCTCTCTCTCTCTCACACACACACACACACACACACACACACACAAATCAAAAAATGGTTTAGTTCATCAAGGCAATTCTTTTTGCAAAAAGGATACCCCCAAACTCAAAACTGAGCTAGCAACAAAGCAGGGCCAACATCACCCCTGTCTTTTGCCCCTGATGTAAGTGGTGACTTCATCCCATCCCACCGGTAAAAGCTTGACTTCATGATCTGATGCAGTTGGCTTATGGATGCAACGGGAGAAAGGAAAGCTTCAGGACATGAGTCCTTTGATTTAAAAACAAAACAAGAAACCATTTCTCACATTTCTCTCCATATACAAAGTCACAGACATGTGAAAAGAAAGGCAATTATTTATGTACTTCTGGATGTTATATAATTTGTAAGATACAAATGGAGAGATGAACAGGAAAAAAAAATATGCGTGAACACAGAACAAGGCACTTCCCAGTTTTTATACATACCTAGGCTTTGTCAAAAATGGTTTGCTGTGGGTGTGTTTCTGAGAAATCGCTCAATTCATCTCAGCTATGAGTAGAGGTGAGAGAGAAGGGGAGCCACTAAAAACAAGAAAAGGGAATTGGGATGATGTAAGCATGACGCTGTGATAGAACCTGGACAAACCAATACATTGAGCATCATGGAAAATTAACACATTGTTGCCCTTGGCCTTCAAGGGGCTTCAAACAGAACCAAAGTAACATGGAAAATAGATCCCAGTACTGTATTTCCCATGATGAACTACACTCAACATGAAAGTTAAGATTGGAGACTAGAGTTGGCTTAGAAGATTCCTGTTAGGAGAGTCTCAGCAAGCGTCAACCATAGTCATAGAAAAGATGAGATGAGATCAATGCCCAAAGCATCCAAACTTCTTTGTGTAATGACATGCACTATTTTGAGAATGTGAGATCCAGTACGCACCATAATAATGTGTTTGTTTTTAAAAAGAACAACATCATAAAAGATTTAGAGTCACTCATGTAGTTCAAGTGCCAACTTTTGCCATGAACGTGGAACACTCTGTGCTTCTGCAAACAGTACCTTGTATTGTTATAGTACCTAGCACAGCTCTCATTTACCTCTCATTGTGTTGGCAACTCAGTGGCCGTATTAACCTGACTTACAGCAAATGCGTTGATTCTCACTTTATAGCCAAAGAAGGTGGCTGTCACAGCTTGTGAGCAAGTTATGACTGTAAAACTTGAGGTGTGAGTCACAACCCAGGTAAAGACATGTTATTATTCATGTCAGTTAGCTAAATTTCCTGGGCTGATCTCAACCTAGGTCTCTTTGTCACTACTAGGTTCTTCTTGAGAGGTCAGGTGTCTGAAATGTGCTCCTACATCTTAATTAATACCTTTGATTTTTAGTTTGGAGAGGACCTCTTAATATTTCTGCTCTCCTTTTTCCCCCTTCTATACTAGCAGATCAGATCCCATATAATTTTGAGAAGTTACACTGCTAGTGTTCTTGACTATTCTTTACAGATTCATTCACTTAACAACCAAGATGATTAAGATGTACCAAGTAGATCTCAGTTATTTAAGTAGCGTCTACTCAATCAAAAGTCTGCTTCCCCCAGAGTACTTTAAAAGGGGGTATAGACCATGAAATGGAAGCAGAGGGGGTTCCTGCCTAAGGGAATTTTTTTAGCTGTGTTCCTTATAATATTAACTTGGAAGTGTTCAGATGATGTCTGGAGCATCAATATTCATCTTCTAATCACAATGAACTTGAGTAGAACATATCCATTAAAATGATGAAGTAAAGCAATAATCAAAGCCTAGGACCCTTGTAAACAAGATGCCATCATCTCAACCATAATCTATTTCTGTACCTTATTATCATGAACCAAAAGTAAACATCTCTCACATTGAAGCCGCAACTTGCTTCTTCATTCTCTAATGTATTGAGAACAGATTATTTTTATATGTTTTTCATCACTAGATTTTTTTCTCATTGCATTATAGGAGACAATAGCCTAAGATCTATTCTGAGGACTTCCTAATGCTGTTAGAGTTTCAACATAATTTACCAGATCTAAAATTAGCTAGTGACTATATGGAAACACAATCACAAAATGTGAAAATCTGCTAATGGTTAGTAGAAATTGGAAGGAAGAAAACTCAGGAAAGTTTGCTAATCAGGAAAACATCAATATTTTTTAAATATTGACTCTGGAAATATAGAGGCTAAAACCACGTTAATATTCAGTAGCAAGTTCATGGTGTATAATTAGATGGACACCCCAGTTTCTCAGTGCACCTGTCCTTTGATCTTTTTGTCTGTCATTGCAACATGATTATGAGGATTACTGGGACATTCTCAGCCCAAGTTGCTTTCATGACTTAATTTTCTGGTAGCAGAAAGGGGGTCATTAAAAGAGATCATTAAGGGGAGAGACACAGGCTGGTAATTGACCTTTTAGTGAAAGTAGTCCCATCTGGAAGATTTTTATCAGCAAACCTTTATCAGTGTCTTTGGCTTCTCAGTAGATTGCCTTGTACTTGTCTTTGAAGCAAATAAGCACAGACTAAAACCAAACCAGCTATACTCATAAGTCTGTGTATATGTTCCATGAGAAGGAAAAAAGGGATTTAAGAAATAAATTGTACTCTAATATAATTCTACATTTATCATTGAACCTCCCTGTAAGATGTCAGGATGTTCGCCAAAGATGGTTATGACTGTGTGTGTCCAGGATGGGAGCGGTAAGAGGAAGAAGGATGGCATGTTTGTGAGCGCTGGCGAGCAGGACCTTAGGAAGCTCCCTTCAGTTTGACAGGTATGATTCAGGCCAGCACTGGTCCCTTTCTAGAGCGCAGCGGCTGTTTTCAGGAAGACAGATGTTCTTGTGGTTTTAACAAAAGCACTAACGTGACATATTAGCAGTCAAAGTACATTACACAAGTGACTTTTTACAGCTGTGCTCTTTGGCGATCACAAGAACTGCCCTTTTTTCTCACATCTCTGTGTTCGTGTTTGGTTGTTTCTTTGATTTTATGATGTGTGTCAATACACACAATGTTTGTGAGTGTCTGGGTCTGTAACAGCTTGAAGCAAATCAGACTGTTCTCAAGTGGAAGGAAAAATAAATGCCTGGCAGCCATTAGAACCTATTGCCACAGAAGTAGAACTACAGTGGTGTTTCTTAGTAAGTCAGCAGCTTTGTGCGTATTGCTCTACGACAAACTGACCATAGTTAGTTCATAGATTCAGCAGTCTCGTGGCACACTGGAACTTTACCAGTGGCAGAAATCTGTAGGTCAAGGTGGCTGCCAGAGAAAGGTGAGCAGGGCTAAAGAAAGACAAAACTTATTTCACTTGTTAGCGGCTGAACCTTGGCAATGCCCCCTTTATTCACAACTTAATTCCTAACCCTTAGTTTCCCCCAGAAACATATTGTTCAGCACGTTCTGCGTGGGTACCAGTATTATGAATGCACACGGATTCGGTCTCTCTAAAAGGGAGATGCTATGTATCTTCAAACCCTCAATTCCTTCCAGGGTAGACAGCTCAGTGCTTCAGGAAGGGAGGGTCAACAATTAAGAATACTTGGGAAATTAATACAGAACACGTAAAGGAAAGGCCAGCTACACTCACCAGGAAGAGTTAGCAACACTGAAACAGCCTAGTCAGTAGTTCACTCTGAGTTTTGCTTTTGTTTCTGCTTCTGGAAATTCCTTCTTTTGGGTTTATTATAGTTATCTCATACTAATGTATTAGTGTCAGCCTTAGCTTTACTGTCATGAATCAGAAAGAAAAGGAAAAAGAAGCCTGATGTTACCATCATTTAAATATATTTTGTCACTAAAGGGAGGGAAATGTTTTCTTCCTTTTGTCATCATTGTCAGCCTGACACTAAGAACTCAGAGCAGACTGGAAGTTATGGCAGGAGGATGCTGCCACCCCTGCCAATCAGGTAGCCATAAATAATAAGTGGGTCAAAGAAAATATCTAACCTAAGTTTTCCTGGCACTCACGACTGTTTTTGTTATTTCAGAAAGAACCATAGCTCACTGTTGCCTAAGTTTGTCCTTTAGCCATTTGATAGTGCCGTGCTACAGTGGGAATAGAATACCATAAAATACTTTTAAAATGACTGCTGACTACTTTTTTATTTCATTCCTTTTAAGTAAAAAATAACATCTCAGGACACCTCATTATGGAATTGTGGCTGAATGCCTTCAATCATAATACAGTAAACATAAAAAGAAGAACTATTTTTCTCTATTTTGTTAAACCAGTCTAAGGTCATGAGTTAACAACAGAAGAGTGGTCATGCTTAGTTATTTTTTATGACCTGTAAAATTCAGTGGCAACTAAACAGAGTGAAAATTGCTTTGATTTCCAGTGATGTGTTGCATGTGATCCATATTTAAGCTAAGTATACGTTTTTACTTCCCCCTTGAGAAACCAAAAGCCCGACAGTCTCTATTTGATCATTTCTTGGCTTCTGGACTCAGTGATGTCAACAAAACTGAACACTGGGGTCTCAACAGCCACAAAGGTTCAGGGTCATGCTTACGATACCCCTGATCCTGGCTCATGTCTCTTTACTTAGGATCAGGGTTGGAGATAAAGTCCAGCTTTTAAGATTTCCTCTTCAGAAATGTTTCTGATGTATGCTTTTTCTCTGATTATATTTATGCATTTTCTTGATTTTCATCTTAGGAGACTGGCCATCTTATGATGAATAGTCCAGATCAAAATCCTTTACTTCCTGAACAGTTTTCATCCTTTCCATTTTTAAATCTATTTAACTAGAAAAATTGTTCAGACGTACCTCCCAACCTTTCCATTAAAATTTTTGTTTAGTTTATGATGTTTTTTTTAAAATTGTTTTACTTATCCCTTTTCAATAGCATTTAGTTTTATAAAGGGAATGCTTCATCTTTCAAGGGCACAAATTAATGTCCCTTTGAGGTTTTCCTCTGTCTCTCTGCTTCCTGTTGATTTTGTTGTTTTGTTGAAACTGCTACTCATGGTAGTCTCTCTAATTTATTCTAGGAAGTTTTCCCCCAAAGGCCCTTGGTTCTTGTTTAAAAGTGAGGCATGATATAGTGTAGTCTCATGCAGGTCGCTACTTCTGTGGTGAATTTATGGGTGCAACTGTCGAGAACACAGCATTTTAAAGTGCTACTTCGCATTCTCCAGACCTTACATTCTCTCCTCCCTCTCTTCTACAACATCCCCTAAGCATCAGCATAGGTCATAGAGACGTCCCCCCAGGGCTGAGCACTGCACAATCACTTACTTCAGCACTTTCACCAGTTAGGAGTCTTCGCAATAAGCATCATCCACCGTGAGCAGGAGATTCGGCGACTAAGGGCAGACACGGCACAAATCTTTGGATTTACACGGAAATAGAGCATAGTATGATACCGTGTCTACTTGGCCAAACAGCAGTGGTAGGTTCCCTGGAGAGCTAGGTTTTCAGTATATGATATGAGCTTTTTCCTGTGCAGTGGGCTTAAAAATCTAACCGTGAAACAGTTGGTTACCCCTATAGTTGCCATGCCACTATTGTACAAGCAGGTGTACAGTATTTAGTAGGTTGGTTTTATAGTCTTCAGAGTTCACGGTTATGTAAGACTGTTGATGCCTTTTGTCTTCTAGCTGCCTGCATAATCCCCGTCAGTGGTTGAAACTCCAGCTTGACTTTTCTATATGCTACAAGTAAAGTGTATGGTGTCTTCAGTGATGGTATTATCTAATTCTGGAGGTCAACCGAGAGAAACGCAAGAGTTTTTATTATTTGGAGGACTGTGAGAGTCTTCCTGACTACAACACATAAATAGTAGGCAATGGAGCTCATAAGATCCCATCTATCCCAGAGAAGCCATGGGTGGTTAAAGAAGGGTGCTATTTGGGTATACACAGTCCCTCCTCAAGAAAGTAACTCCCTACTCATGCTCATGAAGACAACCCTCACTAAATACACACACACACAAAGATATGACACTAAGAAGGGAAATTGGGAAGAGTTTCTAGAAGAGGGAAGGGAACAAGAGAATATAATGATCAGTAGAACACTATATATATATATATATACATATACATATATATGCATATATATGTGTGTGTATGTATATATACATATATGTGTGTGTATATATATATGTGTATATATACATATGTGTGTGTATATATATGTATATATATATATATAATAATTTAAAGACAAGCAAGACAACAATAACACTGAAGGCAATAAATATACCATCAAAAGTTCTTGAGAGCACAGGCAGGGGCTCTTAGTAAGGATTTCACTGTAACATGGTTAACTGTTCAGCTGGATAATTCTTTGAGAACTTTCTTAATGCCATTATAAGTGGATTCCTTAATTGCTGTCTGAGAAAACTGCCTGGGGCACATACATGATTGCTAGTGTTTGTGAATCATTCTATGTGAGAAGGCTAAGTATTTTTACTAGTCATGTTTAGACTTTCAATTAAACGTGTTTTTCAACCTGGGGCCCATGCTCCTTTGCCCTAATACCTCATTTCTTAATGGGAAATATCTCCATTTGATTGCCTTCAGAAAAGAAATATTTAGCATCTAGCAAGAAGAAGGCAGTAGTAGGGCTATAATGGCCTAGTTTATTCCCCATATGCTTGCCTGCCTGCCTGTCCTCCCTCTCTCTCTCTCTCCCTTTTTCTCTCTCTCTCTCTCCCTCCCTCCCTCCATCCCTCCCTCCCTCCTTCCCTCCTTCCTTTCTTCCTTTCTTCCCTTCTTCCTTTCTTTTTTGAGACAGGTTTTCTCTGTGTAGCCTTGGCTGTCCTGGAACTCACTCTGTAGACCAGGCTGGCCTCAAACTCACACAGATCCGCCTGCCTCTGCCTCCTGAGTGCTGGGATTAAAAGCGTGCTCCACCACCCAGCCCCCATATGTTTTCCAATCTTGACTAAATTCCCACGTTCCTGGGTAGTCACCAAATCTTTCTGGGTTTCTAGCACTTTGCCTCACTTTTACTTGTGTTTTCTTCCTTGTAATCAGAAAAGTAGGTGACATCTGTCTCTTCTGATTTTCTCTTCCTCCATTATCTATGTTTTGCTGGATGTGTACTTCTATCCCCTAATTTTCAATTCAGTTAGATGTGAAGGAATAATAATGAGAGACAAGTGGACACACAGTTCTGGGTTTATTTCCCCCCCCCCTTTGTTCTTGGTCTCTTGCTAAAGCCAAAGTTGAAGACACATGTGACTTGGAAGAGCACTTCCTAGTACATTAGGGTCAGGTGGACCCGCCAGCAGGATGAAGATGGTGGCGATGGTCCCAGTGGTGGTTGTGGTGATAACTAGCCTTCGTGAAGTATTGCGAATGTGCTGGCATTTTGTTGAGTTCTTTGCATACGTTATTTGCTTTTGACCTTGTATGAACACAAGAAGTAGATACTTAAAGAGGTCATTCAACATGGCCCCTGTAGCAAATGGCAGGCCTGTGTTTAAATCTAATTCTGACTTTAAAGACCCTTATCCCAACTGCCACATCATCTAACCCCTATACATTGTTAAAACAAGGATTTTAAATAAAAAGTGCATGTATAAACACTAGCTTTCCATGTTCATTATTTAAGAGGTTTTCTACTCTAGCCAAGTTATAAATCATCATAGTAATAATGTCTGAATTGGATAAAATAAGAACCTTTTCTGATGCATGAATATTGTCTCTTTGGTAGGCCTTTGAGATGGGATGATCTTTATTATATAAATTTAGACAATCTGTTTTAAGTGCATCCTCTTCCCGTTTTATAAAATGAATATGCTCATTATATCAATGGCTGGAGACACATGAAGCGAGATGGAGGTTATGTATATTTTAACACCAAATATCTGGAAGGTGAACACCCAGCCAAAGCGTGTTAAAAGAAGATTCATAAGCAGAGCATACTTTTGAATTGTGAAAAGAGAATCACGCCCAGTGTTATGAAGACCCTTCATATGGCTGTTTATGTTGCAGACATGGCTTGGAGATCATTAGAATTAAATTTCAATTGTGGGCAATGTGTTAGCTTTGCCACCAACTTCAACTCATCTAGTCTTGCTTGGTGTGTTGGGAGAAAACACTCCAGTCCCTAGCTCCTCATCCGTGCCTCACTGTGTGACATTGTACTCTACCCACTCCAGTTTTTACTCTTTCCCCCTCCCTTTTCTGATAATGGGCTCATCTATTGGATTCTCTTATGTTTTGCTTCTTTTAAATGAAATTATTTTTGTAAGATTTACCACATACTCCTGAGGATTCTATACCATAATCCTGGTGTGCACAACTAGATCATGTTCTCTTACACAAAGGGACAATTTCTCTATTCAATCTTTTCTTCTTAGGCAGTCAGGATGCTTCCAGTTTGATGGTATTATGAATGGCAGTACTGTTAGCATGCATTATGAATATCTTGAAGCATAAAAGCATGGATTTCTCTGGGGAATACAGGAATGGTAGCTAGAGTTATGTGCATCTCTAATTTTACTAGATAAGAGAGGATTGGATCAAATGTTTGAGAAGTGTGAGAATTCTTGTTGCTCTGGATGAAAATCCTTGGCATCCTGGTCCTTTCCAATCCTTTTGTTTCAAATATGGACGCTCATTAATGTTATCACTGTGTTTCCTATCAGTGGAAAGTTAAGAGTATATTAATACATATATATTCAAATGTCTACTTTATATATTAGACATGTGAAATTCCCTTTGTCATACTTCTTCTAAAAACTACTTCTAAATGACATTTACCCCACTCTTTAGGAAACCAAAGGTCACATACATCAGAGTACTTACCACACCATAACAATGGGAATAACAATTTTACCTATTAATTGCTGGCCACATGCTTATAAATGGAATATGTTTGATGGCATTTTATAGCTTATTGAAAGTTACCACTTGCAATCCCATGGAATATTCAAGATCTCCAAGAAACTGTATAGAATGCAAACCTTTGTTTGGATTCAGTATTGCTAGTGTTGTTTTTTTTGGCATCCCTAGCTAATGTTTTTGTGCTAGGATACTGCCTTCCGGGGTTGGTCTCCTTTCAACTGCTCCTGTGCATCAGATAGAGGATGATAGTATTTTATTACCGTTCACCTGTGTGTTACTTTGTCTTTAAAGACTCTGAAGAACTTTGCAGATTTTGCATCACTAATCTTCAGGAAATCCCTTTGAGATCATGAGGCAAGTACGTGGATGTTCTTATCACAGGAGGAGACAGATCTCCTTGTGAGGACATGACCACTTCTGTACAAACAAAGCCCAAAGCTCAGAACAGAACATAGGTTCTGTTCTTGCACCTATGTTAATGTCAAATGCCCTAGACTAGGTGGTAACTTTTATATGCATGAAACATGAGCACTGTCCTGCACACGATAGCTAGTAACAACTGGCTAGAACATTTAGTTTTTCTTTTTGAAGAAAAAGATACACAACAAAATTACATGTGCCTTTCCACACAGTTCTAATGAGTTTTATTAAAAATGGGAAATATTCTTTTGCAAACCTCTTTAACCCTGCTAATCCCCTAAGCAATTGTTAGTGTTCTTAAACTGACCAAGACAATAATTTACACTAGTGCCTCAATTCCTGGCCCAGTACCTTCTTCCTTCCCTCTGTGCTTCCCAATCCTCCCTCGGGTTCAGCAGTAAGATGTGAAGCTTAACTTGGTTAGTGGGTGTTGAACATTCCATGCCAGAGGCTCATCTCATGTGGAACTCTTGCCTCAGACACTTAAAAGCAATTTTCACAACCTTCATAATCTTAACATATTTTAACATTCCTGAACTGAGGGCTCCTCCTCACATGAAGCTCAGAAAATGACACTCAGAAGTAAAATATGATACTTGAAAATTCACTCTACCTTAGAGTATTGAATTTACAATCAAGAGGTTTGTTTTCTAACCATTACTTCAGTATTCCTTTTAAAGGTAGCATAATATGATGGCAAGTCATTTTGAATCCAGACTTTGTGCTAATGAGCTGAATTACTGTTGACTTCTTAATAAGGCTCTCTATGCCCCAATATCGCCAGACAATGTGTCTAGTAATAATGTGAAAAATCATTGCGGTAATACATACACAATGTGTGTGCATGTATGTATGTGTGTTCTTAAAATGATGCTTGGTCAACATGAAGGCTCAATTGATGCTAGCTCTATAGTAAATCTTTCCTCAAGATTTACTATTGAGAAACAATAACAGAAATAGGAAAATCAGTAAATAATCCCCTAAAGTTACTAAATATTATAATATTAGTATAATGTTGAATAAAACACCGTACACATTAGCTCTTTTATCTTTGTGGCATCAGTGTCACAGCTCGATGATATAGAACCTCACATGACATTAGTTTCTTTTCTGAACCCATAAGTGTAACCCCTACTCCACATAGCACACCTATAAAAAAAAAAAAAAAAAGGGACCTGCCTTTGGGTAAAGTGCCACACTCAGGGTTTCCTCTGCAACAACAGTCACTGATAGAAAAAGTCAAAATGGAGGTTTCCTAGAAACTTGAACTTCTAGAGTGGTCGTAAAGTTATCAGGCTTAGAAAAGATTTTGAAGAAAAGACACATTATGATGTAATTGATTAGAGAGAGAAAGAGTGGAGGGCACCATATGTAAAGTACTCTTGTGGGGGAGGATGTGTTCCCAGAAAATAATAGATGGAATGAGCTAACTGACTGCAGCAGGGAAAGGAAGGTAAATGTAGATGGAGGTCATTCGTTCACCAAGTACATACTGTGTGACTAGGAATTATACTGGGTTTAGGGACTGAAATATGGACTAAGTTATTTAACGTCTGAGCAGTCAAGGATAGAAAAATAAAAAGATGAACTTTATGTGACATCGCTGTGTGCTACTGGTACATACCTACCAAGGCTAACAAGAAAACAAAACAAAACAAAAAATTTCTCTGGGTAACCCTGGCTGTCCTGGAACTCCCTCTGTTGACCAGGCTGGCCTCAGATTCACAGACATCCTCCTGCCTCTGCCTCCCAGGTGCTGGTGTTAAAGGAGCGTGCCACAATTGCCCCGCAAAGATTCTTAAAGAGTGTCGATTGTTCCAACGAGATGTCTTTGATCCAGGGTTTTCAGGATGCAGAGGGAATGATGCACAGAATTAGCTGGCAGTTTCCCAGTGTGAGAAGCTTGAGTGTAATCGCAGACAGGTCACAGTCGATGGGTTACAGACCCTGGGGACGTAATGAGCAAGCAGATAGTTAAAGGGAAGTTCTTCATCCTGAGCGGCCAGTGATCTTGGCCGCGGAGGAGCTTGGGCCGTGTTGCCCCTGTAACCCACTCCCCAGTACCACTGCTAGGTGATCTCACCTAGCCATGAGCCATGAGCCCTCATTGGGAAGCCTTACTTACACTTTCTCTTACGTCTTTGAAAATGACCATTTAATCCTTTGACCAGGAAGTTGCCGGATAATAGACATCATAATCTGTAATTTTGAAAAAAAAAAAAATGTTGAGTTGAAGTGCTCTTTGTGAGAATTTCGACTTTGGGTTTTGTAATTTTGGCCTGATGTATCTGAAATGGAAACGAATATCCAGTGCCTCAAGTGCCGTGCTTTAGCTTTAGGCTTTGCTGATGCATCAGCGTTTGGATGAGCCACACTTGAGGAGAAGATGCCTGGCTTTCAGGTATGATGTTTCTTGTGGTGAGGTTGTGTGTTCTAAAACTGCTCTTCGGAAATCCGACCTCTCAGTTTTGAGAGATCCTGGCTTGGAGGTGGAACAGGAGTGTTGGTGACTTCCAGAATACTGTGAGAGGGCACTCATGAATTTCTGCCTTCACTGCCTATGTGAATGATGGCAGCTTCTACTGCAAACATGGGACCGGGAACTACACACTGGGTAAATACCAGTGTTGTAACGCTGGAGTCTGAGGTGTCTGTGCACATCCGGGAGAAATTTGTAGACGGATATACTCACGGGGCAAAGAATGAGAAAAGGAAGCATAGAGAGAGGAGAAGCCAAGCTACAACATGTACATGAGGCAGCCAAAGAGTGGATGGAAAACTGGGAGAAGCATGGGGATGCCCAACCCACGGTAGAAGAGAATGCTGGAAATATGAAGTGCTGAACAAAAGTACGTGAGATGAAAACATTATATAAGCCCGGTGTGAATAGACATATATAAGGAAGAGAGAAAACATGGAATATAGATTCTGGGATGGGACACATGTCAAGAGACAAGTCTTACAAAGATAAACACGTAAGATTTGTCCCAGAGGCTTGGGGGACATAAGTAAGTACAAAACTGAGCAAAATGTAGTCTCTTAGGTTTGACTAGGAAGCTTTGGATAAAGGACTAAAGATGACTGGATATAGAATTAGCCAAGGTAAACTCTTGGAATATAGAGAATGAAGTCATAGGACAAAAGGGTATGGAAAAATATGGTAGAAATAGAATGTGCAAAAGCAGAAAAATGATGAAAAACTTTTATTGACACAAAGAGCAATTCAACTCTTCCGGTTAAAATTTCCAACAAGGTAAAAAGGATACAGGTGATGGTGTGCACTGATGGAACCCTGGAATTCCAAACCTGAGAAGTGAATCCTGAAGGTTCTTTACACTCAAAGAAGACACCTTTCAAAGATATCAGATTCTTCATCAGCAAGACTGGAATATGGGACAGATGGGGCCATACCATAGATACCTAACCTGGCAAGATCAGAAAAAAGTAAAGACGTATTTTGGCATGTAAAGATCAAGTTTACAAATGTATTCCCTACATATCTTGCCCATTAAAAAAAAAAAAAAAAAAAAAGACTTGAAGGTGTCCCAAAGCAAACAAGCTGCACAACAAAGCAACAAGAACCCAAGAGAATAATTAACCTAGTGTACAAAGAGGGCAGGGAACAACCCAGATGCTTTATGGAAACCAATCTCAATATGGCAACAACCCAGCAGGCTTAGAAAGTGGGCGGCCTGCATTAGAAAGAGTTGTCAGAAAGTTCTTAGAGAAATGAATTCCAGCAGGAAGGAGACACTTTATGTCAAACTGTACTCTTGAGGGGCTGTGACAACTAATATCACTAAGCATATAGAATGATCTAGTTATAATATTGCTATAATAATGAAGCATCCTTAAAACGCATACAAATTTTAAATTAAAAAAATGAATTTATGACTTGTAATGTTACTCAGATGATTTAAGTGTTTATGGAAATTATACATGGTATTGTTTTCCCATTTTCTAACTACTACATAGAAGACCTATTTTGGAAATATATTTTATAGTGTCTTACCTTTCTTATAGACCATATTTTATGCTTCTTATACATCTTAGTTACTCCCTTGAATTTTGAGTCAGTGGAAATACAATGATTTTGTCCAACTCTTTCTAACACTGTCCCTGTGCATTTTGTTTTCATGTTTGTCTACCTAGCTTACAGTTTTCCAAACAATATTAAGCTATATTGGAGACAATGGACAACCTCTTCTTGTTTCTGATTTGTTTCATCATTAATTGTAAATGTCAGATCAATGCTTTTGTTTTTATGATAGGAAATTGTTCTTCTGTCTTTATTGAATAAATAACACTATTCTCTTTTACTGTAAGCTCACCAATAAAAAGTAGGATATATTATAGACATCATTAAATAATGGGATAAAAATTGGGCACTCAATTTTATAGTGGGGACTTTCATAGTAGATAAAAACAACTCTTTGAAAAGCTAAACCACTGGTAGAATAAATACAATATTGGAGGCAGATAAAAGGAATTCAACCATCCAAAGATGATTATATGACCATATGAACAGAAGTTTTCTACTATGGATGACTTTGTATGTTACCGGAATTTCCATTACTGCAATAAACACCCAAAATAATCTACGCATAAAAAGAAAACGTTGATTTGACCTAAAAGTTTTGGATAGCATCTGTCATTATCAGTTGGCCCTTTTGTCTTGGGGACAGTGACAAGAGGACACATACGGGGGAGGGGGGGACATAGCAAAGCAGAGCTGATCACCTGAATGCCAAGGCGCAAAATAAGAGAGAGGAAGAGGCTAAGATCAAACCACCTTTTAAGATACATTCAGGGCAAGAAGGACTCTCTTTAGGCCACAACCTTTTAAAGATCCCACCACTCTCCAGTTGCAACAGGCTGAAGATAACATCTTTATCATATGGTCCTTTAAGGGATGTTTCATATTCAAACTATAGATAACACTTGGTATTGATGCAAAGTATTAACCCCACTTAGACACAGTAGGGCTTTATACCTTTCCCTATTGATCACAATAAATTAAAAAAACATGATAATCAACAATTGAAAGATTCATTTTGACTTGAATACCATCTATCCTTATTTGATTAAAAGCATTGAGCACATAGTCTTGGAGTGTTGGTGAAGACCTTGGTTTTACATCGGCTGCACCATGACCAACAAGTAGGTTTGAGATGTTTCACTTTGAAGAGGCTACCTAGTTATCTGCATTCACTGTGATGGTAAATTCATGTACTACCTCCTTTACTTCTGCAGTTCAGATCTTGAATTATAGTATGACTCATGATCAATGTTTCAGGATTAAGTGAAACACTAGAAAAGCCTGCCACCTGTCCCTTAGGGATCTGACACCCATTCCTGTCAAGATCCAACTGATTCAAGTTGGGTTTTATTATACTTCAAAGAGGATCAAAACCAGGCAGCATGTGGATCATCCCCTGACGTAGGCCTGTTTTGCTTGTGGCCTTTTCCCTGGGGGCACATTTAGCAGCTGAGTGCTTGCTGCCATGGGAGTTTTACAACTTTCATAATGAACCCCAAGCAAGCATGTGAGGACTACTGTAAGTGGAGAGCCTTGGCTTTACCACCCAATGAACGATGAGCCGCGAGGAAGACCAAGGAAAGCAGCACACAGACGATGGAGAAAGTGGCAGTTGTGAGGACTGACTTAAGGATTCCAAGCAGGGCATTTCAGGGTGAGAAGTTTGCCAGGATTCCTTGTGGTCTTATAGCAAGGTCCCAATTTTATGCTAGAGGGGACTATAGAGATTGATTCAGAAACAAGGAAGCCGGGGCCCACAGAGACCCTGGGTTATGTCTATCTCACTTGAGTTGCATAATGTAGCCCACAGTCCAAAATATGCGACTACTGTCTTGCTTTGAGATTTATAATGACAGATTCTGAGGTCATGCAAGGAACAGACCAGAAGGAAGCATTAGAATTAGGTCGGTGCCTTGAGTCCTAAGCTGTCTCAGCTTCTCTGACCACAGTATGAGACTGACAATATGGAAAATGTGTATGTGTGTGGCTCTGACATCCTTGTTCTGTGTACCATGTCCTCAATAGAGCTTTACCTCTACAGGTAGGAAGATGGCTTACTGTAGTTCTTGGTTCTTTGTGATACGCCCTGTGGAAACATTTTTTTTTTAAAATATTTCCACATTTGTGCATTTATTTCTTTATTTGAGGAAAGGCATGCACATGCCACCACATGAATGTGGAGGTCAGAAAATAGGCTGTAGGAGTCAATTTCCTCCATCGTGTGGGTTCTAGGAACCAGACTAACACCATCAAGTTTGAACCTTGAACCATAGAAGCCATCTCATCAGCCACAAAATTTCAAATTTTAGAGTAAAAAGTCAATGAGAAAAGACACAGTTACATTTAAAAATTTTAAATTAGATTTTCTTGTCTGGAAAGTTACAGATAGATACGCTGGCAAGCATTAGATTGTGGAATAATAGGTGTGTCCTCTTACTATATCTCATTTTCCATATTTTTAAATATTTCTACCGTGGGCTCTTGGTGTGAATTTTAATATATAAGTGATAGATAAAACACTCATGCCATAAAATGTTTTAAAACTCAAGATTATAGGAAAGCTCGTCTTTGTCTTATTTTTGCCAGCCTGCTACTGTATCTTCTTCCCCATCTCCCTCATGTGTATACATGTGTGTGGGGGTACATGTGTACATAGGCTAGAGGAAACATTGGGTTTCCTGTGCTACCACTCTCTACCATCTCCCATTGAGACAGAGTCTTTCACTAACCCTGGAGCTACTGGCAAGCAGCAGGACCCAGAGCCCCCCTTCTCCACCCACCATCTTTCAAGAGCCAGCTCCATCCCCCACAGCACTGGGGTTGCATGCCTGTGGTGATGAGGACGCAAACTTGTGCCCTCATGCTTGTACAAGAGATATCTATATCCACAGAGCCATCTCTCTAATCCTAGTCCTAAAGCAATCTTCTTAAACTACAACTTAATATGCTTGTGAGTGTGTGTGTGTGTGTGTGTGTGTGTGTGTGTGTGTGTGTGTGTGTTCAGTGTGTATGGTGGATGTAGTTCTTTAGGAGCCATCCACACTGGTTTCTGAGACAAGCACTCTCATTGTTCTAGAACTTACTATACCGTTAAAATGGCAGGCCAGCAAATTAGACTGCCTCTGCTTCCCCAGTGATGGGATTACAAGTACCAGCATACCGGGCTTTTCCCCCCATAGGCCTTAGAGTTCCTCATACTTATGCAGAAACACTTACTGACTACACAGCCCCTCTAACCTCTGTTTGTCACGTTTCTTACAGCTGTGGACATACAATGTCTATATTACCAGCGCTATTTCACTGGACACTGTTGTGTATGCCTATTGTGCACTGTGTTTATTTTGGAGACAGGTTTTGCTATGCATCCATTCTGGACCTGGTGCTCACTCTGTTGTCCATTCTGGCCTTGAACTTAAGGTTATTATTAGCCTTCCAAATGTCTGTGTTATAGACATGCCCCCATCATGTCCAGTTAGTATTGCCTTGACTTTTAAATTGGTTAATTGATAATAGATGGCGAAAAAAATAAGCAAAGATAACCATAAAAGAAGGCATTAGAGGGACCAGAATCACTTGCTTCTAGAGTACAGAGTCATTATCAAATTTAAAAATTCTTTGATAAGAAGAAGCTGGGCGTTGGTAGCACACACCTTTAATCCCAGTATTCAGGAACCAGAGGCAGGTGGATCTCTGTGAGTTTGAGCCCAGCCTGGTCTACAGAGTGAGTTCCAGGACAGGCTCCAAAGCAATACAGAGAATCCCTGTCTTTAAAAATCATAAAAAAAAAAAAAAAAAAAAAATTCTTTGATCAGGGAAATAACAACTCTACTGCGGAGTTCAGAATTTCAGAAATTCAGAGGTCAGGAAGTTTTTGCAAGAGTCCACACTATACATGACCGAGACGTATTTGCCTTTGTTCTTGTACAAGGGGTCAACACTTTGATCTAGAGCTGGAAGTTTGTCACCTTATACATGGCGCTCTCATGGGCAGGATGTAAAGACTCATAGTTGATCTTATTCTGATTTCCTTGCCCTAATTTTACAGTCCTTTCCAAATGTAGGCAGCAGAGAGGCATGCATTGCATCTCTCAGAAGTATCTGAGCAAAGAAAATAGTGAGAGTTCCTGCCAAACCCTGAAACTCAGCTGTTCCCCGTGTGGGTGTGTAGTGTATCTGCCTCAGCTGCCAGCAGTCTTTTACCGTGCAAGCCAAACTAGAGGAAAACAAGAAAATGGGTGGTCCTTCAATTATTTCAAATTCAACTTTTCTAATAACTAAGGTATTATTATTTTGTTAAATACTTATTCTATGCAGACATTACAACAAGAGTTTTATAGTGATGCTTTGTAATATTCCAAAGTACCATAAGAAAGGTATTATAACATTTTACATACAAAAACAAAACAAAACAAACAAACAAACAAAAAACTCCAAGACCAGAAAGGTTAGGGAACTTGACCAATTACTGTACACCTTCTTGTGGTAGAGCTGGGATTTGAACCCAGGTCATTTATGAATTTAAAATCCTAGCTCTTAACAGCATACTGGGAAGAAGTTGGTAATCAAACATTTTTATATAAATTTCAATGTGTCAGAGATAGATTAGTGCTTCTAATTATAACACTTTTATAAGATAACTGAAATGATACATTACAAATACGAGCATCATTATTGCATGCAACAGTAGCAAACTTTTCACTTCTACTATCTTGGTTTTAGAGTGGGGAGCAATGGAATGGCAGGGCATTATCTGAAACCTGAGTCATTTGACACGTTTAAAGCAAGGAATTGATGTTATGAGTGCAAAATGACAAAAGAAATGTAAGACCATCTGCTAGATAACAATTCCTTGTTCTTAGCCAAGAACATTTGTTTCTACTTGAGAGTAATAAGATGTCTGTCTAACTTCCCCAGTGCCTGAACTCTTCAGAACTGTCAGGCTCGTAGAGGTGAAGTCCGTAGTAATCAGGCATTCCTTAGTTTCCTCATAGTCACCATCAATAGGGCAAACTTTCTCTTTTCTGCTTCCGTTATTGTTACTGATGACTGAAAATAGCCAACTGGCATTCTCAGTGATTACACGGCAATATCCTCAAACCCAATAATGTAGCAAGAATACAGATTAGGGACCTTTTCTGTTAGGTCTCTAAAGTACACATTCTCTAGATTTAAACCCCAGGGTTTTGCTAATGGGAGTAAGTTTTCCTTCATTTGCCATGTGGCTCCCCTATGGCTGAAGAATTGCGCTCTTTTTCCTCTTTATAAATATCAAGGAAAAGTGTGTACTGTACAAAAATGTAAATGGAACAAAAATGGTCATTTAAGACCACATTGATTGCCAGAGTGAGCCAGGGAATTGTGCTTGATTAACAGTAAGAAAACTTATATTATTTTTTCTCTTTAGTCTTCCTTCTTGCTTTTTTTTTTTAAGAATCCCCAGAAGATTATTCAATAACTCCAAATTAGGCACAATTCTTGATAAGTTTTCTAGAGGGATCTGTAGTGACTGCAAGACTGCCAGCAATCAGCAAGTAAAGTGACAAATAGATGACTCGAAAGAAAATGTCAGCAAGCTGAGTAAGCTGGAGAGATGGCTTGGTGGATAAAGGTGCCTGCCACCAAACTGAAAACCTGAATTCCATCCCCAGGTACCCACATGGTAGAAGGAGGCAACAGTCCCGGCGATATGCCCTCTGATACACACACACACACACACACACACACACAAACACACTCACTCACACTTGCGTGCATAAAATATCTGGGAAATAATGTTCTGAAAGACCCAGCATACAGCTATCTCATGTTAATATTAGAACAATGGTGGGGGAGCCCTAATGCAGTGTGTTGTGAGACATAATTAGGCTTAAAATGGTTCTATATTATAGAAAGTCTTCCCTCTTATGTACTTGCTATGAATATGTGGATATTGGAAGAAAATTTTAGTCTTTCTTTGAATTACAAATATAGTATATTAAAAAAAATGTTTGGTTACTCGAGTGAAAATTATCCAAATTTTCATGAGCTGAATTTTAAAAACTTATAGACACTAATGAATTGAAATAATTTTTAAAATAATTGTTCTTTTAGAGAGCAACCAGGGTAACTAAGTAGTAATTTTATGCGGTCTCCAGTTTGAATAGGAAGCATCTCTACTATCTAAAACAGCACATTTAAATAGAAAAGGAAATCAGAGTTGAAAAATGAAACTTTCAGGTAGTGCAAATATTGAATGAATTTTTCAAGAGCAAATTTGATCATGTAAGGTGAGCCTTAAAGAATCCAGACACAGATTGCATATGGGTTATTCTTTTCCTTTAATTTCCATTCATTATTCCTTTCTTGGTGCGTTCTGTCTATGAAAAATAATTAGATGGCATCTCTTGCTTCGTTCCTCCAGTACACATAATTAGGAAACTATTTTTTTTTCCAGAAGCCTTGGAATCCTTTCCACAAAGCAATTCAAAGAGCCATTATCAAAGCTTGGAGTTGAAATCTAATTGCATCTCACAGGTCCTCTGATCAGTACTTGTTATCCTTATACATAAGAAGATAATTTGTATTTACAGTAAGAAATAAGGAACTGTGTGGAATAATAAAATACACTCCAAAGGAACCCAGAACATCGCGTACAGCTCCTGCTTCACTCGCTAATAGCGGAAACTTCAGAGGTGTGTAACTTCTGAAGACTGATTTCCACTGAAAGGGAATTATGAAAATCCTTCCCAGTTTCAATCCCCCATGCTATGGCCTATGGCTTCCTTGCCTGTTTTATACATTCCTTTTCCTGGACCTCATTACTCGCTGTTTTCCCCCTCCATTTCATAACTCTGACTTTCTCTATTCTGGAGACCTCTACAAGTTACTCTTATTTATTACTTCTGCAGGGTATGCAGGGTAAGCAGGGTAATGTATGCTACATGCAGACATTCATTATCATGAGTGTGTGTGTGTGTGTGTGTGTGTGTGTGTTTGTGTGTGTAATCTTTTTGGAGGTTTTCAAGAACAGGAAGCTCTCTTTGACAATGTAGCCATTTATTCTTCAAATAACACATGAAGTTATTTCTATTGTATGCAAAGTGTTTCCTAAAACATTGAATCACTGTATATGTTCAAAACTGCAGAAGAACCCACTCAGTGCAACTTACGGAATAAGAGATTTCCTGGATCATAAAACAAGAACCATGTGAGAGAATTATTCTGTCACTTAATCCAAGTTCTTTTTCCTACTCATCTGTCCGTCCGTCCCTCCATCTATCCATCCATCCATCCATCCATCCATCCATCCATCCATCCATCCATCCAACTATCTCTTTAGGTCTTGATCTTAATTATTTTTTTCTTATGGTTACAGCAGTCTAAGCATACTACATCATCTTAGTGCCATTAAGAGACACCATGACCCTGGCAACGCATAAAGAAAATATTTAATTGGGGTGTCTCACTTATCAGTTTCAGAGGTTCAGTCCATTATCATCATGACAGGGAGCATGGCGGCATGCAGGCAGACATGGTATTGGAGAAGTAGCTGAGAGTCCTACATCTTGCAGGCAACAGAAAGTCAACTGAGATCCTGAGCACAGGAAACCTCAAAGGCCACCCTTGCAGTGACATCCTCCAACAAGGCCATACTCATGCCAACAAAGCCACACTTCCTATTAGTGTCACTCTCTATGAGATTATGGGGGCCAAGTACATTCAAATTCCATATGCTTTCACGAAAGCCTCCCTTCTGTCCTACATTGAGAAAGATAAACCCTTTCTCAGAAGCTCCCAAACAGGGTTCCTTCTGTTGGAATAAATTTTGTCAAGTACTTATACCTTAGCCACTCACTGGCAGGAGAAATGCCAGGAAATTGGTGATGTCAATAATGGTTCAGTTGGAACTGGGAGGGGCCTGCTCTCCCTAGAACCATTGATCTTCCAGAACCTTAACAGGAACTTATGCCTACTGGGTAGACAGCAACAGTGTCTACAGGACTGGGTGCATACAAATGCATTTCCACAACTCAAACCTTACTTTTTACTTCACAATTTCCTCATTCTGTTCCTAGGCAACATCTAGTGACTTCCCGCTTCTCTTTTCAACAGATTTTCTTTTTGACTTATACAACATTTTGTTCTCCTCTCCCCCTCTTAGTATGGAATTCTTTGTCATATTTCCAAACAGACAATTCATAGTGAATCAAACATAATGTATCAAAGGGACATACTCTAGGAGCCAATATGAGGTCACATAGAGATAATTAAAAAATTGAACAGGTGCATGTTTTTTCTAATATTCGCATAGGAATCTGGAGAGAATGCATCAATACCTCTTAAACTCATGAGGAAATAATTCTCAACTTACAATTATATGCAATCTTAATTAGGGGTTCAATTGTATGGTAAAATACCATGGCCAAAAGCACTTTGTGATGGAAATATTTCATTCCATCTTAAAGCTTGTAGTCCATCATCCAAAGAAGGCAGAGCAAGAACTCAAGGAAGGAACCTAGATGCAGGCCCCGAGCAGAGGCTGAGGCCAAGAGCTGCTCCCTGGCTTGCTCCTCATGGCTTGTTTAACCCTGCTTTTTTATAGAGCCGCAGACCAATTGCCTTATGGTGCCACCACCCACAGTGAACGGGGCTTCTCTCATCAGTCATCAATCATAACCGTGTCCCCACAGTCAATTTGGTGGGGGCATTCTCTCAGCTGAGGTTCCCTCTTCCCAAATGAGTCTACTTTGTCTCAAGGTGACATAAAACTAGACAATAAATGTACTAAACCAATCAAACTACTAATTATCAATGAGCATAAGGCAATTATTTGCCTCAAATGTGTATGTGTGTGTGTATGTATGTATATATCTATATATATATATGCATTTCTACAAATAAGCCTTAAATTTAAAAACAGCTTTTACTTATAAGAAGCTTAAGACTAACAGTAAGAATGAATACATGCAACTTTGTTTTTGCAAATAACATTTTCTGATAAACATCAGTCAGAATATAGTGTAATAATACAAACAAAACCTCTAAATGTAGAAATTGGTTCAATATCTCAAGAACAATTTGATTAGTACACGTTCAGAGTGAAAAGTGTTCATTGTCTTTGAGGTAGTAATTTCCCTGTGGGAAGTCTCTCCTAGGATCACTAAGAAGAAGGAATAGAAAGAAATACACAAGACTGTTCCTGGTGGGTTTCTCTGGATGGTAAAGTTGAGGAAGCAATGATAATGGATCTTTATTATTTTCTTTTCTTTTAAACTTCATTGTCTTTTTCCAAATAATATATAATGAAACTCAGCAGTCTTTGAATTTATACATTAGAGCAATAAAGACGTTTAATTAAAAAAGACAAAAACAAAAACAAAAAACACTAGTGTCCACGACAAAGAAAATTATTGTGGTCACACCAGATCAGGTTAATGGTGCTAAAAAGGGAGTGTGAATCAAGATACCAAGGCCACCTGGCCCTGTGAGTCAGCCCAGACACGGACAGCAACTCTGTAGCAAGCACTAGTATGTAGATGTTCTCTGGATTATGAAGGGATCATCCCGGGAACTTCCCTTGGATAAAGAATGTCTCCTGTCTCCGAACAGAGCCTGCTAACATCACAAGTAGTGAAAGACAGGTAGGAAGGTGAGTTCAGATAGAAAACAATAGTTAACATGGTAGTAAGAGGATCATTGAATTATCCCTACATACAGTGACATACAGTAACGTTTAATTCTTTAATGACATAGTGTCGACTGAAGGGAGCAAGCTCTTATAGGGAACATGTCTACTGTTGCACCCCTCCCTTTCTTCCTTCCTTCCTTTCTTTCTTTTTTTTCTAACTGTGCAATCTGCTAATATGGATGGATCAAGTCTCAACACACACACACACACACACACACACACATACTCAGAGAGAGAGAGAGAGAAAGAGAGAGAGAGAGGAAAGAGAGCAATAATTAATTATTTATGGTACAGAAAATGGAGATGGGGTATGAACGAGGAAAGATTTCGATAGTCTGGAACTTCTTCCTTTCACTCATGTGCTGACAGAGTGGAGACGGACTATCTTGATGGCACTATGCCCCAGCTGGACCGATCTGTTTACCATTCCTCCAAGAGGTCATTTTCATCATGGTTCCTGGCATTGTGCTCATATTTTCTCCCTCCCCTCACAAGTATCCTAATAAACTTTTTCAACCTAATAAACGCCCACATTCTCTTCCAGATAAAGTTGAAATGTTTCCTCTAGGATGAAAATTTCCACAACTAAAAGTTAAAATAAAATTATAGTAGGTGCAGTTTAGTGGGCTGACGGTCCATTCTCGGGTTCCCACCCTGTAGCTTCAGTGTCATATTACAGAAAAGGAAATTGGGACCGAGGTGGCTTAGCTAGTTCAAGGTCACACAGCTAGATTTGAAACCCAAATACAAACAAACCCAGGATTCCCTCTCTAGGGTACTTTCCCTTCAAAGACATCACCCACTGTCTTTTTGCTGGAGATTTGCTTAGGTGTTTGGCTGCCCTGTGTTAATTTCCTAATAGCAGATAAATTGTCTTTTCTTGAAAATTCTTAACATGAAACATTGTTTTCATTTTAATTCAGTTTCTATTGATATTCTTTGACCTACTCCTCTCTATGCAGTAGAGTCCCTGAGCCTAGTAGAAAATTACAGGCAACGTGTTCAGCATTGGAACTAATAACTGGTATAATGTCTGCCAAACAAAACTGCTAAATATAGAACAAACAATTGAGTGGACACGGGAACAAATGTGTGTGGCAGAAAAACCAAGATCTAATCTACCTCGTGCAAATAATACATACATACATACATACATACATACACACACACACACACACATACACATATATTTTAAAGAAGCCTTTTTTGTCCCATTATTTAGATTAGAAAACAAAAGTCCATATAATTCTATGAAATACACTGCCAATACCAACAATTAGTTTTGGCCAGATTAAATCTCTACCCAAAGGAATCTCACCATGTATATAATATGAACTATGGTAACTTCTATATTCTGCTCAATAAAAATCTGGAGGCTTTGTAAGAGACAGTAGTCAAGCTTTGAAGTTTCCTCAGAGGCGATCTCTAACCCAGAGATCAGTTGGGCAGTCTGAAACCTAGGCCTCAATCCAGGTTCTAACACTGTCACCGCAGGGTTCACAAGTGAACACATTTGCTGACCTTAGGAGGTTTTCATGAGTTATGAGTTATTAAACATTGTCCACTCAGCAGTAAACTTCCAAGTCCTGTGTGATTTTCTACTGAAACAAAGTTGACAAATGTGTAAATCATTTAACGAGTTTATAAAGAGGGGATATTTGCTCTGACCGTATTTCCAACAGTGGTCAGCTGGATCCACTGTCCTTGAACCACAGTGAATGGGGCAAGTTTTGTCAAGAGTATGTGGAACAGAACAAGACAGAGAGTCTGCTTCAGGGAAGTGACAGAAAGAGGAAGACAGACACCTTTCTCTCACAATCCCCTTTGAGGGTGCAGCCCAGTCACCTAAAGTTCCCCAAAACCCCACCTCGGGGCACAGCACAATCCCTAACCCTCCCACTAAGCTCCAGCTCCAGAGACTTTCACTTGACAGGTGCTACAGTAGAGCCTTCAGCAAGGGGATCTGGGGAACGTATGTGATATAAACTTCATTTATTTGGTAACTAAACTTTCATCATGAGTGAGGGCACCATGGTTTTGTTGAAATAAAGAAAGTCCATGTTCTGGATTTTGGATTTTTTGGGGAGGGGGACAATATTTGTTTGTTTTCTCATAAAAATCCAAAAATGATAACAAAAGCTTAGCAATACTGGTGAATATTAAATTATTTTTTCTATAACAGCCCAATTATGCATCAGATTTTAACAGAAAAAGAGAGACAAAGGAATAATGGCAGTGACTTAAATTGTAACCCAAGTAAAGGAGGAAATTGAGTGGAATCGGTTTTCTCTTTCATCTTATGTGGGGAAAACGTGTATATGGCAAGCCCATATGAGTTCAGTGGGCATTCAGACATCAGAAAACTATATCAGAAGGACTAGTCAGTATTTGAATACCATCATATAGCACTGAAATCGCTACAGTATGGAACAGTTTCAAAAACTATATCTCCTGGTAGGTTTTTCCCCTCCCTCCCTCCTTCCTTCCCTCCCTCCTTCCCTCCCTCCTTCCCTCCCTCCCTCCCTCCCTCCCTCCCTCCCTCCCTCCCTCTCTCCCTCCCTTTCTTTTGTCAACTTGTCCCAAACTAGAGCTATCTGGGAAAAGGGACCTCAACTGAGAATGTGTGTATTTCTCATTGATCCATGGGCAAGTCTGTAGAGCATTTTTTTGATTAGCAATTGTGGGATGGCCTAAATCACCATGGACAGTGCCATGCCTGGAGCTGGTGGTCCAGGTGCGGTAAGAAAGCAAGCTGAGCAAGCCAAGAGAACAAGGCAATAAACAACACTCCTCCATGTCATATACTCTAGTTCCTCCCTCCAGGTTCCTGTCCCGAGTTCCTGCCTGGACTACCCTTCATCACACACTTTGAGATAAAATACGCCCTCCTCTCCTCAACTTGCTTTTGGTCATGATGTTTATTACAGCAATATTAAAAGCAAAGTAACACTCTTTTTTATATATATCCTTTAACTTATTCTCCCTACATGAATATTTTCTCCTTTTCTTTTATTTGGTTCAGGCTGTACTATCACACACCATATACTGCAGGATGAGTAGGATCCATTTCTCAGAGTTCTTGACATCCACATCCCCAAGATGAAGGCGCCAATAACTTCAATAACTAGTGTGGTCCTATTCCTTCATAGAAGGCACCTCCAGACCATGTCCTCACATGATGCAAAGAGCAAAGCACCTTCTCAGTCTCTTTAGTACCATCATATTATTCCCAATTAGAGGTCTGTGCCTTCATGACCTGAGCACTCTGCAAAGCCCTGTCTCCTAATACCATCATCTTGCTTTTGTTATTTTTTTAATCTTATTTTTCTTTTTGTGGTGTAAGCACTTACACTAATAGCTACCCTCTTAGCAAACTTTCACATCCACAAGAGTGTTGCTCTCCAGGACTTATCTTGCAAGACAGAATTCACATCCTCTGACCACCACCTCCCCGGTGCATCTTTCTCCTAGCTTCTGTGACCCAGTCCTACTTTCTGCTTCTAGAAAGACTGACCATTTTAGATTCTGTAGGCAGACAAGACCAAAGAGTGCCTTGTTTATTTCACATAGCAAAATGTCCCATAAGTCAATCCGTGTTATTGCAAGTGAAAGGATTTCATTTAATTTTGTTGTTGTTTTGTTTAGGACTGGTTTTGCTCAATGAACTCTTGTTGGGTAGCCCAGGCTGGCATCCAACTTGTGATACTCCTACTTCAGAGGCCTCACAAGTACTGAGATGACAGGTGTGCCACCATGTCTGGCCTAGGATCTCCTCTACTGTAAAGCCTAAATGATATTCTGTTCTATGTCATGCCATATTTTTCACTTGTCCCTATATACATGGACATTAAGATTGACACCATAGTTTGGCTAATATGACTAATGTTCTACTGAGTGTGAGAAGAGAGAAACCTCTTAAGCCCCAAATTTCATTCCCTTGGGGTATTATGGGCCAGAAGCTGAATGGCTGGATCAATTTATTTCTTCTTTTGAAAGTAGGGCACTCTGAACATTTCTACAACTGAAGTGTTTATTCTTGGAAGTCAGACTATTTGTTGGAAGGATAAAAAAAATAAATAAAACTAGTAACTGAAAAGAGAAATAGAAGTCTACCAAGAGGACCATCACTAATGAGTATATTAATTTGAGGGTTGCTAATACTCTGAGTGTATTTTTAATTTTTGCTTAAGTAATGATTGAGAACACGTGGTTTAGTGCCACACTAAGTGGACTAACAAACTCGTTACACGGACATTTGGTCTGAGCTGACAAATCACCACTCGCTGCTGGTGTGACCTATTTGCTGTGTTGAGATAGCATACGGCAGTGGGACATAAATGGCCTAAACGACCAAGAGGTAAATTTGTAGCAAGCACCAAGACATTGTAGCTTCTTTGGGAAGCTGTGTGGTTACACAAGTGCATAGTAGGTCAATGAAAGCCTGGCTAGGAGAACCTGATGGCTAATCCACAGAGTTCACTGTAAGGAGGCCAAAGGTAGGAAAGGTCATCTTGTCTAACCTACCAGTTGATTAAAATCATAAAGAGTAGGGGAACGCCATCAGCATGTGTCACAAGCTGCTATCTTGAAGGGGGTGAAAATTTAGCACACTTACCTTTACCTCTCCTCTGTGTTTCCCCTCTCTCATCTCTATATCATCTCAGGTCTTCTTTCCTTTTGACCCTGGGCAAAAATATTTTTTCATTCTCATGTTTCGTTACTTACCGGCAACAGCAACAATGGTAAGCAAAACAAACCTCTGGATTCTGGCCACAATCCAGGTCAGGTTTCGAGCAGCCTCTTCCTTAGAGTCGCCTTAGAAACAGCTTCCATCCTGCCGCTGGGCTCTTTGTACTTCCCTGTGCTGTTCTTCAGCCTGCAATGAGGAGTTCCATGTCACCACGGCACAGGGACTCACGCGCTCCTGGTCTTTTCATTCCCCACACCCTTGCCGCTCTCAAAACCCATAATTATCTTTGTTTTAATCTTCTTTTAGACTTTTTTTTTTTTTTGAGCCAGAATCTGAAATTGGCTTGCACAGAAGACTGATATTCTCTCATAATAACTTGAGGCATAGAACGGTCAGAGTCCATTGGTGGGTGGTTTGGATCGCGGATATGTCGCGTACAGGCTGCCATTCATAATAGATCACTTCCTAACCCGATTTTGTTCTGGCCTTGGACCATCTCAGAAAATTTTCTAGCTGGTTGACATTTAGACTCATACCTTGAAACTTGGTAGCCTTAAGGAAAATCTCCAGAGGCATTCAGTAAGGACACTTAGTAAGGAGCTCGTGGTGACCTTGGAATATTATGTATAGCATAGATCCATTCAGTAGCTCAGGAGTTCATTATGTAGCAAATGTTAGTGACTTGTCAGTAGTTGGCAAATAAGGGTGAAACCTGTCCCAACAGGGATGTTGTAAGAGACTTTCTATTACGCTGGGAGTGAAGTAACTTGGCAGATATGAGCCATCAATCATAGTAAATGTGTTCAAAACAAATCTTACCTCTTCTGCGGCTCGTTGTATCCATCAGCACCGTGGAGGTCAGCAGTCCTGAGGAGTCGCTTTTGGCCAAGTTGCCAATAGCCTGTGGTTTGGGCAGCTTGCCTAGGCTGTCTTGCTCAAGGATATTTCTCAGGTAGTTGAACTCCATGGGCCAGTTTCAACCAAATCTGAAAGGACAAAAGGGCAGTCTTGTTTATAAGGGATGGTATTATATTACATCTTCGAAATGGTTGTCTTAAAAGTCAAATCACTGTGTCAAATGCCTCCTAGAGTTACTGGTACCCGATGGGGTAGGAAGATCAAGAGTTTCTGCTCACACACGGTGCTAGCACACGTCAGGTAGGCAGGAAGAGAGTGCCACTCATGTGAGCCTGTGCATATGCTCTGAGGATCTGTAGGGGGATGAGTGTTGAGGCAACAAACCAGCTAGCTGCCCATTGTCACTGGCCTGATTTCTTTAAACATGACTTTGGAAAGAATTTCAAGCATACTGGAAGGCATCATGAATAATACGGAGAATGCACACACATAACCGTCAACCTGAAGAATTCCAGCATTCTGCATCATTTGTCTGCATGATCCTTTTCCTTTCTATGTGTGTGCACGCCCATGTACACATGCACATAGACGTAATATACCCTTGTTGTTTTTATTTGATACACTTGAGAAAAAGCTGCACAGATCATGACCTCCCATCCCCAACCTCCCCAATTAATAGTTTAAAACCCTTAAGAATAGGACACTTTTCTTTCTTACTATAGCATAGTCTCAAGTATCTGATATGGACTTTTAATTTTTGTTCCTGGCTTATTTATAACTTGTCTAACTTGGGTACTGAATTATGGAAGAAACAAACTATTAGTTAAAGCATAGCTCAAAAAACCGGGAGGAAAAATCGTACCACTTAACATTTCAAGTTTCAGAAACACACAGGCACAGCAGTAGATGGGCAGTAACAGAGCACTGCTTCTAGAGGTCTATGTGCTTCACATGTTTATTAACTGACAGATGCAAGGCAGTATTTAGAGAAAGGGACTACCATGAATTAAGAAACGGTATCTGCTTACTGATACATACCGTAAGAATATGTTTTCTTTCAGTGTTTTCATTCGATTCTTCCTTCCTTGGAATAATGTGTCTCCAGCATTTGAAAATGAGCTGGTTGCTACTTAGCAAAGCACCGTGGCATTGCTTCCTGTTAGTAATCACTAACAGGAATCAGTAGAGGGAGTACTGAATTTGACTATGGATGGTGTAGAGACTTGTCATTCTAATACAGTACCACTGCCACCCTCTCACTGAAATGGGTAATAGAACCCTTCCCTCTAATAAGTACTTACATTTCATATTTATTACTTTAAAAATGCAGGCTTACCCTGCTATGAACAAACAAATTGATGCTTATATTCCATGATCCATACTGCTAATTTGACACCTAATATTTAAAACATCTGTCATCCTTTCTCCTGAGCAGCTTTTATCATGGAACTCTCTGTCCACCCAAGAGGATCGTGCGTTGGGGGATCCAAATTAGATGCTTCAAGGATTTCGAATGCCAGAGAGATTCTCCGTAGGAGGAGGATGTGATGCTGTAACAACTTATGAAAAACGGGTGGGTCCCTAGTAACTGCAGTCGTCATAGTAGACACAGTCCTGGAAAGTCATCCTCAAGCTGACTCACTGACATCGCGAGGGATTCTCAAGCATGTGCAAACGTCAAACAACAAGTTTACTTGTCCCTGTAAACTCTCTCATTCCACAGCTCCACATTGCCAAGCATTGCTCTAGCATCTAGAGGGTTTAAAAATAAGTACCCATGGTCTGTAACCTCAGAGGGCTTACATAGAATTTTTTCTTTCTTTCTTTTTTTTTTTTTTTTTTTTGCTCAAAAATGTTGAACATTTAGAAGTATTTGTGCTGTGATTACACACTTATAGTATGTCCTTCAATAAACCTCCCAGGCATGACTTGGACCCAAAAGAATTTAGTTAAAGTCAACAGATTAACAGGAATAAAGAACATTCATGTTAAATGACAAAACACAGAAAAAATGATTTTTTATAAGGGACCCTCCAGCTTTTAGTGTCTTAACGAGGGAAGTATGCTTGGAGACTATTAAGCAAGGAGAAATCTGTAAATGTGTGTGCCCTTGAGTGTGTCAGTGAGATGAGGAGCCATCTGGGGGTAAAGAGAGAGCTGCTCTGGACAGTGAGGATAGTGATCTTCACAGAAACGGTGCCACACTTTGGGTCACCACAAGGCAGGAATGAGCTCCAAGTCAGCCTTCAGTAACAAGTGTCTGAAGCCTCAGGGAAACTTCAGGGTAGTTCTTATAGGGTTTTATTTGTCAGATGTTCTTAAAGCCATTCTCATATAGGTCTTAAACAAGCTATTAACTAGCATTCTGTATGTAAATCAGGGTTAGCTGGAAAACAGTCACGAGGCAGCCGGTCCCAACCTGGCCTATGTGGCCATGCTTAGTTAGCACTAAGCTTTGTCCCTAAATGTTCTGGTGTCTATATTTCTGTGGATGGCATTTGGCTGTAAATACAGACATTTTCGATGGAGCTGCCTCAAAGGGATGCATATTTCTGTGTTAAAAAGTCCGAATGACTCACTACACAGAACATCATCCAACAGAGCATCCAAGAACACAAACTACTCCAGGTTTATTCATTCAAGAGATGTGAACTCTGCACCCCAATTCTACTAGTGTCCTAGCATGGCTGCTGCAGCCTCAGGAACCACACTGACAGGCCAACCAGCAAGAAAGAGTTAAGAAAATAATAAAACAGATCAAATATACCTGGCCTGAATCTTCTATTGAATGTCCCTGGGATTGCCACATGCTTCTGCTCTGAATTCATTCACTGTAACTTAGGTGACAGTGACAGGAGGAGCCTAAGGTTCTTTCCTGTTTGGGACGGAGGTGTGCCTACTTGAAAACTGGAATTGAAAACAACTGAGGAAGAGAGGCATTAATAGAACATAGTTAATAGTCTTTTCCTCAGACTGCTTACTAAGAATATGGCATGCATTTTAAATATTGGCTCTCAGTCTGCAGTGCCCCAACAGTAAAGTAATTTATGGAATGGCATTTTATCATGTGAACACAGTCGAGACATTCTCACTTGTTTTTTTCAGACTGCTTGACCTGTCTGGAGGAACTACCTAAAGATAAAATATACTAGAATAATTAATCTTAATAGCATCTGGCAGTTCATTCCCCACTGGAGCTTATACTCACTAGGAACTTAGAAAAGATAGACTGGAAACAGAGGACAGAAGTGGATTTCATTCTCCAAACTGTCCGATGCTTTTCATTTTCTTAAAAATTCGTAGCCTCATCTAAATTTGAATCACAGGTACATTTTGACCTTACAGTAGAATTCTAAAGTTACACGTGAGAAGGAGGTACGTGCCCTAACAGGATTGTGCTCCAGCGGGCATGCCAGAATTTGATAGCTACCAACAGGGACACCTGAAATGAAAGGGCAGGGAGGTAAAAAAAATGTTTTCTACCACTTCTGCAATATCTTGGATTAAGGTAGACAATGGTTACCATTTTGCTGACATGAGGCAGACATGGCCCTTAATGGGAAGAATGTGTAATCACGGGCTATTTTAATAGGGTTTAGAGAAACACCAAAACATGATGCAGCCAAATGTTCCTAAAAGTATGAAGTAATTGCGGCTGTTCCATCATTACGAGAAATTAAAGCCAAGAGCAATTACATCCCCAGTAGTAAAAAGAACTCACTAAATTGCCGTTGTTATTGACAGAATGAAGTGTGCTTTCTGACTGCTTTGACCAGCCACGGTTTTAAGCTTGGCTGTCCATTTATCCCAAATCACATTAGAGGGCATCAACTGATTTTGCAAAGTAAGTTACGTTGTTAAGGTGCAGTTTAACTCCAGACTCTTGAGTTTAATTACTGGATCAGAGTGTTCAAACGAGCATGGCTTTTAGATTGCAATAGATTTATGAGCATAATCATTAGTTATTCTTTTTTGCTTGTGTGTACAAAAGAGGTATCTAGCTCTCAGAAGAGAAGTCGCTGACTGAAAGCTGTATTCACAGAAGAAAGCACCAGCAAACTGCGGTAACCTGGCTCCAAGGAAAATAAATATGGCCAGCTGAGTGATGGGCAGACTCTTTCATAATTAGGGTGTCTGATTTGACATTCATAGCAGAGTCTGCTTTTCATGGTCAAGTGCAGTGCTGTTCATAATGAAGCTGGGATAACAGATGTCAATCTGGTAAGCTCCAGAACAGTCAGGATATATAAGCCTCTTATTCATAAAAGAGAGGGGGGGGAAGAAACTGATATCCACAGGTAAAACTGATGATAGGATGTAGGAAACTAGAGAATAAAAGCTCTCACCAAGAGAGGGGAAATGGAAATAGGCATCACTCCACCAGTGATTTCTCTCCCTTGAAACAAAACTTACTCTACTCTGAATTAGGACGTTTACAGGGCAGGAAAATGAAGAATGTATTCTTTGAACAGTTCTATTACTGCACAGATATGTTACTGTGCAACAATGTTACAAAAAGGTAACCTTAACAAGGAGAAATGAATAATCTATGCATTTTCAGTGCCGCCATACCCAACCAGCATTTACTAGACACCTAGAGTCGGGCAACCACATCGACGTGAGTTAGATATGGTGCCAACTTCAGCAAACCAGTCTAGCAATAAATCACTATGATAAGAGTATTTAGTGATTTAGTGACTTCAAGAATTAACTTCTGATTTGACTCCTGTGCATCAAAAATGATTTATCTATCTGTTCCTTAGAAACTTAGATTTTCCCCAGTCCCTCTTAATCCTATACAATGTAGCAAAAGTAAAAGGCCAGTGCTCTCCAGGATAAGGTTCTCTCAACCCAGAGGTCGCTGCTTCCCAGACTGTTAACGTTTCTTTTCCACTCTAAAGCTGGTTCTTACCATTCAGAGTTGTTCTGACCAAATCATGGACGGACCGGAGATTTAGGATGTCAGGGCTAAAAAGCCTTGTTCAATTAGATAAATAATCCTAGAGTGATTTCCACAATTAGTGCTCTTAGTTACTTTTTCCAAAATGAAAAGGCTAAATGACTGTCTCATCCCAGTGATGGATCTCGGGCAAGGACAAAGTGTTGGAGTGAGCTCTTGGCATAATTTTTTAAATTTGCTTTCATTGCCTGTACCTTTTACAGTTTTCTGAGCTTTTACTATTTTTCAGGCATTGCCACTTTATATTCAGAATCGTATTTAATAAGAAACACGCCACGATGTACCTATGCTGTCCTTGTCATTTTACAAAGTAGAGAATGAAGTATGTAAATTAATGCTTTCTCATAGGAGCATCTCAAGTTTATATGGTATCCCCTGGGACACATATTAAGTCTAGAGACAGAGGTTGCTTTATTCCAAAGTCTGAGATCTTGACTCGAGCATTCCTAGGTGGACAGAACTTCCTTATCCATTAATCCAGTTAGAACACTCTCTCATAGGCTTAGCTCTCATGCTATTCTGGGTCTCATCAAATTCACAGTTGACATTGATTGTCACACCAGTGTGAGAAGGCCACCAAGCAAGCCTGAGAGGGGGGAGGGGAGGCAAGGGTAGCCTCAGGCTGAAAATTGAAGCTGTACACATGGATCACAGTGTATTGTCTTCTCTTCAGGTGGAATCCCACAATTTTCCTGTTCTGATTTTCACAATCTTCTCTGGAACTGCCATTTCCAGACAATGTGTCCTGGGTCTCATCAGCTTTGAACTGGCAATGTTTGTCTGTAGTTTTAGGCTCTTAGACCTATGTCTTTCTCCAGGGGCAGTAACTCCCCGGCTACCCTCCATTACATGGATGCTTCCGCTGTAGGGAATTTGGAGGGTTGGAGCATAAAAACACTGTTTTGTTCATGGTATGTACGAGGCCTAGAGCTAGGAGGAAGCTTTGCTGATGGGCCACCCTGTCCTCTAGACCTAAACAAGCCTGCAGAATCTGGTGTCATGACCTCCTCCCAGGGAGCCAGGCCTGGATTCCCTGACCTTTGCTAACAATCTGTTTATCCCTCTTGTCCTAACCACCTGAACTTCTTTGGAAAGCAGCAAGCCGGGCAGTGCCTCTAGATTGTCAGTTTTTTTCAAGCCAAAGTTCATCTGATAATAGCTCTGTATATGGAGAGTCACATAGAACCCCAGGTCCTCTGGGAATCCACGGCCTTTTCTTGAGAGATAATTGGTTGAGTAAATATTTAAGTAGGCAGTGGTGAATCATAACAGCCTCTAGTTGTCTCACTTTGTCTGTGGAAAGGACTTGCTCCTAAGTAAAATACAACTGATGCTGTGAATTCTCTTTAACTCCCAAACTTTTCCCCTGATTCACCGTCTGAGTGTCTCCCTGCCCCTCCCTCAGTATCTCAAGGACCCTCAACTTCCTCCACCCCAGGTCTTCCTGCCCCTCCTCTGAAGAGCTTGTGTGTCATTGGAGTAAAGCCCAGCTCCCTCTAAGGAGCGTCCACGCAAAGGAAGGAAGAAGGCAATGGAAGGCAGGAATTTGATCTGGATGGCCCAGTGGCAAGTAAAAAAAAAAAAAAAAAAAAAAAATTAAATTTAAAAAATAACAACTGTGGCCAAATATGCAGACGGCGTTGACAGGAACCTGTATAGGCGGGTGTGGAGATGAGAGCGGGCTGATGAGGAAGGAAGGCTGGTCAGGAGAGGCAACTCCATCGGGGATTTGAAGAGGCTCGCAGAAGTTGGGATGAAAATTTTAAAAAAATAGAATATTGTGTTGAGTATGGGTCAAGATTTCTACTATTGATGAGATGCTTTGGGAATATAAGATTACATAACCGAGAAAGCAGAAATTATCCTCAAAAATATAGGGACGAGTTAATGTTTAAGATTTCTAAGAGCTGCGGAGAAGAATAAGGGCCAGATAGAATAAGGTGCTTTCCTTCTTTGTTGATTTATGGGAGGGTTAGTGTGCAGGTGCGACTTTGGGAAATCGTGTTCCTTGGCTTGTTGAGTCGTAGATTCCCCACCGCCACCCCCACCCCACCCCCACCCCTGCCACAGAGTCAAGTGTTTTGTATCGGTTTTTGTTTCTGGCAGCTCATCTCATATAAAGTCCAGTTGGTCCAGTGTCAGCTGTAATCATTTGGCCAAGGCCATCCCCGAGTAACTGCAGGCGCCAGATAAAGAATCTGTCTTGACTTCAACTCGCACAGTCTTTCGTTGACCCCATGTTAGCATTTCACATACAAAGTCGCCTCTTTTTCCCCCTTGGGATCTCGCTACGTTCATCAATCTCATCTCAGACTCCTAGCTTTTATGACCCTCCCTCTTCAGCTTCCTGAACGCTGGGAACACGTGTGTATGCCACCATGCCGGGCAATGATATTTAATTTTTCTATTGAAATTATCAACCCCCTGTGGGATTTGCCAAAATACTAAGCTTAGGAAAGTTTCGGTTACTGATGGTAAGAACTGTGGCTGGGAGAAGGCACTCATGGCGGTGAGATGGATCAGTGAGTACACGCACTCCTTGCCACACAGTTCCCAGAACCCGTAGACTTCGATGCACACAGCCGTAATCTCACGGCGCCTAGGGGAAATGGAGGTGGAAGTCAGAGGATTCCCAGACGTCTGTGGGCCAGAGAGCAGAGACGGAGAGACAGAGATAGAGACAGGTAGATAGAGACAGACAGACAGACAGACAGACAGACAGACAGACAGACAGAGGGAGGGAGTCTTAGTTAGGGTTATTATTGCTGTGATGAAACACTATGACCAAAAGCAACGTGGAAAAGAAAAGGTTTATCTACCTTTAGCTTCCATACCAGGTTTCATTATTGAAGGAAGTCATGGCAGGAACTCAAACAAGGCAGAAACCTGGAGGCAAGAGGACGTGGAATGATGAGAGGCCATGGAAGAGGCGTGCAGGAGCAGAGCGCTGCTTACTGGCTTCTTATCCCTGGCTTGCTTGGTCTGCCTTCTTATGGAACCCAGGGCCACAGCCCAGGGGCAGCACCACCCACAATACATTGCAGCCTTCCATGTCAATCACAAATGAAGCTAAGAAAATGCCTTACAGGCTTGTCTGCAGTCTAATCTGATGGAGGCATTTTCTCCATTGAGGTTCCTAAATTACCTTCTGTCAGATTACTCTAGCTTATGTCAAGTTGACATAAAACTAGCCAACGAGTATGCGTACACACACACACACACACACACACACACACACACAAAACGGAGGTGGAGGGTTGGCCATTGAAGTCCTATAGTGTTTAACTTTTAAAAAATGTAGAAATTTCTAAAAGCTAGATGCTGTCTTCATAGTTTAAAAATGGGATTTTTAAAAAAGATAATTTTAGCAACAGTTGGCCAACATTCTAATAGTCTGCAATTCCATAGAGTTTTAAGTCCCACCAAGCATTTCCATACCTTCATTTATTAAATCTCATTATGTGGTGGCTTCTATAACCACTTAGTGAGTTCCCTTTGCTTTGTATGTCCATCTGGCACACCTGTAGGGCTCCACAGAAAGTCACAAGTGTGTTAAGATCTTATTTATAAATGTATACCTGTTAGAGAGCCTGCACCACAGACTGCCCTAGGATTTACTTCTCATGTGACATATAGAAATAGAGGGGAAATGAATTGCAAAGGGGAGGGAGGAAATATGAGCATAAAACTTTTAATTCGTCAAACAAGACAATTCTGACTTTTGTATTTTCAAATTAATTGGGTAGCTTCAAACTCAAGCTAATCAACACTTCAGCAGATTAAGTACAATAGAAAACAGCAGAGTGAACTCATAAGGATAAATAATATTTTGTATGAAGTTTTGTTTCTATTCTCTATATACCAGGTCAAATGCGTATCTGTGTTTATAGATAGACAGATTTCATTTGTATCATATATGTGTATATATGTACTACTCCTTTTGTTCTAGTTAAATTGAAATCTGTGGCTTATTAATGACCCTAATAATGAATTTTTGTCATGAGTATGTATGTATACATGTACATACACACTCATAAGTAACTAGAATTATAGTAGGAGTTACCACCATCTTACAAATGCAACTATCACAAGATTCCCATACATGATTTTATACTAGCAATTAGCACCCACATATCTTCAAAACAGAGCACAATTAGCAATGGTATTAATTGTACCTCCCCTTTTAACCAAGTCATCTGTGTCATAGAATAGAATATACATATATTAGTCTGTGTGTATATATGTGCATCTCAGTGATAAGTATAAGCCACTGGGTTTCACTTAATCCTTCCAAACCCTCTATGAATGGATGGAGATGTCTGAAAGCCATGGCATGCCCCACGGAAGTTGACTTCTCCATAAGAGCTACTTGCTGAAGGATGCTGAAAGGTACCAGAAGTGTAAGCCAGGGCCTGGAGCTCATGAAGACAGAACACTTTCAAGATATTGAATCATTCCAAGTGAAAGAGGGGGTATTCTGAATTGTTCTTGTTCATTGTGTTTATTTTCAAAGAAGTACAGGGAAGTGTGTCTTCTCATCAATATCATAAGTGCATACCAAACAAGATTATTTTTACTATTGTGTTTTAGAAAGAGATAGGGAGGAGGTTGAATGTTATAAAAAGCAGCTCTTATGTATTACTTGATAAATATTTTATAAATAAATCCCACACTTAAATTTAAGCAAGTCCAATTAAAAAGAAATAAGGACATAAATATACTTTCTTTTGAGTCAAAAGTAGTCTTTAAAAATCCAATAAAATTGTGGGTGGTGGTTGGCGCACACCTTTAATACCAGCACTCTTGAGGCAGAGGCCGGTGGATCTCTGGGAATTAGAGATCAGCCTGGTTTGTAAAATGAAATCCAGGACAAAGTTACACAGAGAAACCCTGGATCAAAAGAAAAAAAAATGTCCAATAAAATGTGTGTAAATGGCTAGAGGATGCATTTTGGTGTTCTTACTGTACAAAAGAGCAAACTGAAACACAGAGAAAACACTTGGCCAAAGTTTTCCCAGTGATGCTAGTTTACCAAGCTACCATTTGTCACTAATGCTCTGTGGCTCAGGACAGCATCGCTAAAGGGCATGTATCCAGGAGTCTGCCTCTCTCCATCTTTCACCACTACTGCGGCTTCCTAATGTCCCCCCTTGTCTCTTTTCTGTTTTATCTCCCCGAATCACCAGTGCACTAACCAAATGCCCACAATATCCATTAGCTCAAGGCCACATGTTTGTGTTCAACTTTAGTTCCCTCCTCTCCCCGGAAGGAATCTCTTCTACTCATTTACCGCCCACGTGTGTAACCCTTATTCGGACTCCAGAAATATCTTCTCCTTGGAAACAATGCCAACCTGACGCCCTGCTCTGTATAAACTTCCAAACCACAGACTCTGCAGACGTTCATCCAGGGCCCCTTCTTCCTTGTTCTCTACTCACTCAGCCTCAGTCCAAACCCCACCCCCTCCCTGCTATGAGCTTCAGAGCACCTCCCCCCCCCAGCTGAATGATTTATGTGCCACCTTATACCTTCTCTAGGCAGCAGCTGATCTGGCGTGTGATTTTCTCAGCAGGGTATTGCAAGGTCTTTCCTAGGTCTAGGCCACTGAATCTTTCATGTTCTTGGATTTCACAGTAACTGGCACATCAAAGACAAGCTGTAAACATGGATGGCGATTTTGATTGTTCTTTAAAGAGAAAGCAAAATGAAGAAGAGAGAGGGAGAAACATTAACTTACAGTTCTCAAAAGCACACGTCATGAAGGCAGGAGGAACCGAGCACAGTTACATGTACAAGCTTTTAATCTGAGGTACTCCAGAGTCTGAGGTGGGCGGATAATTCAAAGCTAGCTTGAGCAGCACAGCATGATGCCATCTCAAAATAATACATACATACAATGTGCACATGCATGCATGCATACATACATATATATTCATACGTAAATATATACTAGAAAAGAAAAGGAAACGGGCTACAAAGGCAGGAGGAAAAGAAAATTAAAAATGGAGATGTTCGATATGTAAAAACCTGTGTGTCACATGATTGGGGTTATGTTGTAGATTTATCTGACATCTGGGTCATGGGACGTTTTAAGATCTGCTTTACCAAGAGATGATAATGGACATAGGGAGGAAAGTACTCCAAGGGTTAGATGATGCTTGTTGAGTGGCATTAATTGAGCTACAGAGGGTCTAGCTCTTGGATGGTTTATGTCCATTACGAATCTCAGAGAAGCAGCTGCACATGTGATTTCTCAAGCTTGTTTAGCCAAAGACCTCTATTAGCGAGAAAGGCCAGGTTCCCAGCACATCATTTGGGAAATGTCTGCCGTGATCCTTCCTGTAACCTCAACGTAAATGATGTTCCGCTCTGACCTATGCTATACCCTGGTCATATATGTTCATATACACGGATTTTGCTGGTTTGCTGTAGTCTAACAAAAGCTTTTGTGGGCGTGAGATTGTTCATTCACATTCAAGTTACAGTTGGAGTGTTGGCGTTGTTGATAGAATTGTGGTTTAAGGTCAAGAATCTGAATAAGGGCACTCCCATATCCTAAATAACTTACTACAGAATAACTTAATTAAACAACTCTGTAAGGTTGGCCAGGATACTTACTATTGCTTGAACATTTACTGTAAGTCAATACTGCCCTTATATACTTGTATATATTCATATCCATTTTTCATAATAACTGTGCAGTACTTAATGTGTAAAATAGAGACAAACATGCGAATGTTACATAAAGATGGCACAGAGCAACAACTCAGCTAGAATTCTAGAATTCAGATTCTGAATGATTAAAGACCCTGATCTTTTTGATTTGTTGTTCTACTTCCCTGAGGAGCTCAAGGGAGTGTGTAGTCTTGTATGTGTATCTAAGATCTTGATTATACAAGTCTATATTTCCATAAAACTAATTTCTTGGGGCTGGAGAGAGGGTTCAGCAGTTAAGAGTGTTACTGCTGTTGCAGAGGACCCAGCACCCACGTGGTGGCTTACAAAAATCTGTAACTCCAGTTCCAGGAGATCCAGTGCCTTTTTCTGGCTTCCACGGGCATCAGACATGCATGGAATGAACATACATTTATACAGGGAAAGCACTCATACACATGGCAACAAAACAGACTTTATAAAATGTTTCATAAGCTTTGGTTAAGTCTATAAACATGAAATTTTATTATAGTACTTTGTGTATGGGACCTGTGCATATGCAAATGGAAAATGGTTTTCCCATAATGCCCAGGTGGTTTCCAAACACAGGTTTACCAGTCGGCTGGTATTATCACTCTCAGAGGTAACATACAACACAAGCAATTACAGTACATATTAACATAAGAAGTCATCTCTTTGAGGCCCTGTTCATAGTATATATTGTTTTATTTTCTGCTTCTCTATGTGTGCGTTATATGTGTGCATGTGTATAAGTGCATGTGTATGTGGAAGATTGTGTACACATGCATGTGGAGGCCAGGATTAACAATGAGTGTCTTCCTTGATTGTTCTCCATGTAATTTTCTGTGGCAGATGCTGTCACTGAGTCAGAAGCTCATCAATTCAGGTAGTTTGGTTAGGCAGCTTTCCCTCAGACCTAATGTCTTTTCCTCCCAAGCACTGGTTTAAAGATGAGCCAAAAAACCCACTCAGATTTTATGTAGATGCAGAGGATCTGAGGCTCTGATCTTCATGCCTGCATGGGAAAAACTTTGTCCACTGAGACATGTCCCCAGCCCTGCCTTTAACACTTAATTCTGAAAAACTTGGTCTACTAAAAAGCCCCAGTCTTTTTGGAATCCTGTGTGTGTGTGTGTGTGTGTGTGTGTGTGTGTGTGTGTGTGTATGTTTGTGTACGTGTGTGCCCTTAACATGCCTTTCCCTTGGATAACTTAAATGAAAGAGGCTTCAATGCAAAGTGAAGATTTCTGAGATATCAGATCCCCGCCCTAATACTGAATAAGTTTCTGTTGAAGGGTTGATAAAATAACTGCCTTCCTTTACCCAAACATACATTTTCAACCTGGAGTCCTAGATGATTTTAGGGGGGTCAGTGAACAAATATTGGGATAAAAAAATTGATTATAGCAATTTATGATGAGTTTTCTGGGGACATTTGCACCAGCTTGTCAAGCGATTTATTAGGCTTCCAAAAAATTGAAGAAGCACTCTGCCTTCTAAATTGCAGAGATATCAGAAAGTACGTCTTTCATCAGTGACCCATCATCATTGATGGGCGGGCAGCCATTTAAGAGGGCGTGCCTGCCAAATAAGAAGGAAAGATTGAAGATGAGAAGGGTGATATACACAAACTGAGTATGAATAAAGGAAAGCTGGTGGTGAAAACAAATGCAGATAGCACATGGTTCAGAACTATAAAGGTAACAAGCTTATTTTTTAAGGCTGAGGTGTTATGTTCTAGGAACAGCGTTATCAGAGCTTAGTAAGTCTGTTAGAAAGGAAAATCTAACCATGTATCTGTGTGGAGGGAGCTTGGGGATGGAGAAAAATGGGGATGTGATGGTGGGAATGGAACTGGGAAAACAGAATAATGACCCAGGGAAGGAGATTTGCTGAATTTTGTTGTATTGAAAGAAAAGAAGTTCAGTTATGGCTATCAGAAGGCGAAAGTGAGCACTGTAGCTAAGCTGAGCATGGACCAGCAGGATTTCCCACCACACCTTCAAGCCTTCAAGGGAATCCCTGCTTTTGCTTTTGCCACATGACTTATTGTATTTGTACTTTTCCTACCAAAGTCTCTTCCTTTGTATTATTTACTATGTAGTTTCACCTTATGCTGCAGAGATCATAATACATACATACCTATGGTAATCTCTGTCATTTAGATTTTTATATTCATGGTTACCTTCAGCAGGGCACTGATTGATTTTCTTGACTACACCTAAGTTCTGGAAATGTTTCTTCCTGAAACTTTTCAAACACACACACACACACACACACACACACACACACACACACACACACACGAGAAAGAGAGAGAGAGAGAGAGAGAGAGAGAGAGAGAGAGAGAGAGAGAGAAATGAATATATCTAGGTAGCCATGTTCAGACTATATGACTGCTTGCATCTTATGAGAAAAAACTATTCTTACTTGTTATAAAACAACTATACTTATTGATTATTCATACATAACTATCTTCTAAAACACTATAAATATCAGGAACTATTCTTGATAAGTTTTTAAAAAGCCTAGGTACAATTGCAAAAAAAAAGAAAAAAATAGAAAATCACAGAGCCAAAAGTTAATAAAATTTTGTGCAGGTTGAAGAGTCAAAGTGTAGTTGTAGATGGGCTAGTTAACAAATCTGAATTCTGTGGGAGAAATTGAGGCACGACCTGACAGCCAGCCTACCTGACACACTGTACTTTTAAGACCTGGCACGGCATGCTCCTGAGTATCCCTAGAAGTCAGAACATTGAATTCTGAAGTAGGATGAGTAGCCAGGAACTTCCCTGCTGATGTGTCTACACTCCATGTCCCCTTTATGTGCATCTTCTGGTGGTATGAGTGCCCACTGTCCAGTCCGAGAGTCCGAGGTAGTGTGCTAGCCAATCCAGTCACAATCGACAGGCTTCTGCCGTGCAAGCAGTTGCGCATGTGCAGTAAAGCAGAAGCTGAAACCATCTCCAGAGTGGTTCTTCCCCACACGGTTTACCCACCCGCCGGGGCTGCAGTCTTTTGGGGGATGGCCCCGGTAGCAACAACAATGTTTAGAAAGGTGTTTAAAACAAGCTGAAGAGAAGTCCTCGGTGGACACAAAGCACAGCACGGTGACAGCACAAGTAGAAGGGAGTTTGCACATCAGGCTCATGACCAAAAACTTGGTATGTTGAAAACAAAGTGTAAGCAAGACTGTCTGATCTTATAAAGTGAACACACGGAGACACTACACTACTACATCCATGTACAAGAGAACAGATGAGGGTTTGATTACAGTTGGCAATTGTAGGAGTTAAACTGTTAAGTTTATTGATTAAGTATTAAGTGGGAATACAGTAGGAGTCAGATGGAGAGAGGCACAAATGAGTATAAATACATATTCCAGACTTCCTCTCCATCACTAATCTTCATCTCCTGACATAAATTATATCTCAGTTTTAAATATGAAATGTCCACACTGTCCCATGATTGGACTCAATCTGAAGGACTCTAGGATCTTTGTACGAAATTTTTGTTAGCTTCTGGTCAACTCAAGTTAGCAAAAAGTAGACAATCTGTAAAGCAGTAGCTACCCCAGATAAGAGTCAGACATCAGAGAATAGAAATGTCTCAGCTGGGCTGGGACTAGAGCTCATATTTTTGTTGTTGTTGTTTTTTTTTCTTTTTAGGGGTGTTCAGTAGGGTGTGTGTGTGTGTGTGCACGTGTCAGTGCATGTTTTTGTAGGCACACATATATTGGTTCCAGTATAGTATTGTGTATGTTTGTACAGGACAGAAACTTCAGGTATTCCTCAGGAACCATCACCTTTTTTTGAGACATAGCCTCTCACTGGGCTGGCTGGTCAATGAGCCCTAAAGATCTACCTGGCTTTTCCCCACTGGCCCTGGGATTCCAGGTGCCTGGGGCTATGCTCAGCTTTCTCTTGTGGGTTTTGAAGATCAACCTTTGATCCTCATACCTGCAGAGAAACACTGTCAACTGCACTATCTTCACAGCCCTTTATTATATTTTCAGAAGAATGGTGTGTATAGTCATCTATAAACATGCAAAGGCTGTTGCGCCTGTAAGGCTGATTATATGTAATGGAACAACATAGATGGCCACCCTCATAAAGAAATAAAATTGATTCATAGCATTGCAATAATAGAAAGCACATAATATATAGTTGGACTTTTTGTTTTAATGCCTATTTGTAAAGTTCGTATTCTTTTTTTGAGACAGAATTTTTACTTTCTAAAGGAATCCAGGTTAGCCTTGAACTCAGGATCCTTCTGCCTCAGACTACTGAGTGCTGAAATTATAGGTGTATGCATCTCTGTCGAGCTTTATTGCTACTTTATTTTGACAACTTCCTAGACAAAAATCTTCTTTTGTCTAGCATGCTTTAATATCCCCTTTCATCTTCTGTTGATGAATATGAGTTGGAAATAAAATTGTCTTAGCCCAAATCTGTGGGTACATATGGCCTATCTTGACTAGCATTGGTATAGCATTAATATTTGTCTTAATTCTAACTATTAAACAGAATGCCCTCATTGGGGACTTTGAACATCTCTTTTTCACAGTTCTCAGGACAGAATGCCGAGGATCACAAAGGTGGGGCCCTGGGCATCTATGGAGGACCCCCTGTGGGTACAGGCTGCCAACTCCTCCTTTTTGATTCCTCGTGACAGAAGAATGCTGTCTGGTTCAGTCTGGTTCTAAGCAGTTAATCCCACACATACAGCTCTAACTTCCTAACCTTGCTACTTCCAGCTAGCAAGCTGTGACATCACTGATGATTAGACTCCGACATACTGAAATCCTAACCGTCAGTCCATAACAACGTTCTCCTTTGAAATTCTTTTCTCTTTACTCTGGGGACTTGCTTCCCCTACCTCTGTCCTTCTCTCCTCTCTCCGGTTCTGGTCTGATGTCCCCTTATCTGTTCACCAGGCTCTGCACTGCCTCATCTTTTTTTTACATCTTTCACTTCATTACAAAAAGCAAAATTGGCTACGTGAGGTCTTGGCTTAGAAGAAGTGGGATGGAATCTTCAGGAACAGTTGTAAGCTCTTAGGATGCTGTAAGGTCACCTGTCTGCCTCCCGCCTTTGCACATTGACTGGGTGCTTTGGGAAGAACCCGCCATGTTCTCCAAATGCCACCTTCTTCTGTTCACCAAGTCAGCTCTGCAGTTTGCCTTGGAGACTCAAAGACTGACATCCTCCTTTCCCCTTACTGAGCAGACTTGACAATGCTACATGCTGATTGCCTTAATTGCTAAATTATGAGCACCTGGAAGTCCAGGCTTAGCGCTCTGCCTCGGTTGTGCCCTGCACGTGACACAAAGCAGGTGCTGCGTATAAGTTTATTGGGATGAAAAGAATATCAACCTGATCAGCATCATGTCAACCGTGGATAAGCAGGGATTTAAAAACAATATTTGTTTGTTTGCTTACTCGTGTGTTACAGTGTGTGGCCATCTCTCTGACCCTGTAAGCAGGAACTTTTGTGCACTTCATGCAGTGTTTAATCTCTTAGCCTTGCTTAGAAATTTGTAGAAAGAGTAAATGGGTTTCTCAAAAACAAAAAAGCAAAACCCAACAAACACATGCTTCATCTTTCTAGCCTTGTTTGAGAGGAATCATTTTTATTTGAACCACAAATAAAGTCAGTGTTTAAAGAAAGCTATGCTTGTTGTTCAAATAGACAGTTAAAATCTGTGTAAATTCTGTACTGAATCTAGGAGCACAGTTGGCACATCTGCACAGAGGATAAATGTTTTTTGGCATAGAAAGAAAAAAAGGAGAAGGGGAGAGAGTATATTAAATACATGCTACAAGATCATTTATGTCAGCATTCAGGCATCTGTGCTGGGCTGCCCTTGGGGTCCTGACGGGACAGGCCCTGGGCTGCAGCCACTGAGAGCACCGCCTGTGGACATTCAAGGCATTCCCTTTTAAAAGGGCCCTGCCCACCTCCATCCTTCTTTCTTGCAGTCTGCTCTCTGCCTCTGCCTCTCTTCTCTTCTCTTCTGCTGCTGCTGTCCCCAGAGGTCTGTCTCCCTCTCTTCTCTCCCCTCCTGCCTTTTCCCATTCACTTTCTCTCAGTTAAAAACCCCTCTACCCAAGCTCTGTCATATGGCATCTTTCTCTCGTACAATTGCATGCTGCCTTTTAAACTACAACAGTTTAACTCATAGCTTCCCGTTGAAGCCAAAATAACCCACAGCATTCTAGTCTACCTTTAGTCTCTAGGTGAAAAAAAAAAAAAAAAAAAAAAACAATTCCTCAAAATTAGTGAGTGTAATAGAACATGGAAACGTGTATGCCTTCAGCACGCTTCCAGGAATAACGTGGTTTATAACTGCACACGAGTCCTTGGACGGAGTCCCTAGCCCGGATATCTGGTTGAAACCGGCTCCCACTCCAGTTCCTTAGAAACTTGCCCCTTCCCACACACTGAGTGTAAGGACCTTGCTGCTTTTTCTCTCTGCTGCACTACTGTCTCAGGCAGACATTTGCACTTGGGACAACCAGGTGTCAAGTTCAGTCTCTTGGATGAGTTAAAGCGATTCAGCATGCCATGACTTCAACCCCTTTCTTAAAGACAGGAGCAAAGGGCATTTACTTCATAAGTCAAATCTCTCTCCCTCCACCTCTCTCTCCCGTTCTTTCTTCCTGTTTAACTTCCACCCTCCCTATCTCTCAATCACGTTATCTTTCCCTTTACCGTATAGAAGAAATAACTCTAGAGATAGTTTTTTGAAGAGGAAGCCTGTATCCTCTTGAGTCACACTGGGCAAGTCCTTTTCATGTCTGACACAAGGAGAGCGTTGAGACAGGGTGTCACTATGTGACCTTGACTGACCTTGACTTTGTAGACCATAGTGGCCTTGAACTTACAGAGATCTACCTGCCTCTTTCTCCCTAGTCCTGGGATTAAAGGTTATTTCTATGGGATTTTATTTCCGAAACTGTACTAGGTTAGAGTAACTACCAGAGAAGCAAGTGAAATTATTGTGGTGATATAAATATTCCCAAAAGTACTATTCTCATCGACTGGCCTAACGTCCTCATGTTGCACAACTCTTATCTCAAAAAAAAAAAAAAAAAAAAAAAAAGTACCACATCACACAGTACCCTGAGTAACTCAGCAGCTCCTACTTCTGGAGAAAAGTCCAATATTCCCACCTGCTGATCCCAGAGGTTTGCAGTCAGTGTCTGCCGGTGTGTCAGATTTCTCAGATTGTTCTTTCCAGGCTCCTTTCCCCTGAGCAGGGCTCTCTGCTGTCCAGGGGTCCAGGGTTTGCTGCTTTTGTGTGTCTGGAACACCCTTCCTTCCTGCCTTCTTCCCTTCTCTTTTATGCATTAGTTTCTTATCGTATTTCGACCAAATATCTGACTGCGCCACGGCGGCAACATGCTTGAAGAGTCGCTGTAGGCAAGGGAGGTATGATGAAGTTCATGAAGGCTGGAGCGTGTGCCTGGAACGCCCCTCAAGTCGCGCCTCGGGAGAAAACATGGGAGAGCTGATGCTCATTTGGCTTTCTGCTTTAGCTCTTTTAATTCAGGCCCTGACTCTTGGTCTGGTGCTATTCGTACTCAGTAAAGTCCCCAGCCCTTTATTTAATCCTCGCCTAGAAAGCCGTCACAGTCCATAGGCGTGCCTCATCACTGTCCCCAGTGGTCTTGGCAACCTGCATTAACCATCACGCTCAGTTTCTTTCCTCGGGGCTGAGCTCACCCGCCTTGTGAGCCATTGTGGTTGGACAGCTCTCTTGTACTTTCGCACAGCCCACGGGCCTCCATTCTTTCCTCCTTTCTTTTCCTCCGTTCTTTTCCTCCTTTCTTTTCCTCCTTTCTTTTCCTCCTTTCTTTCCCTCCTTTCTTTTCCACGGCATGGAGTGCTGAAATTGGCTCCAGCCAAAGACTCTAATCTTCCATTGGGGAAGGGCCACACTCACTCTCTGGTTTTGTTTCTGCAGACGCTAATAAAGTTCAATACACAAGATGCCATGGAAATGTTGAGTTATTGATCAGAGAAAAAGTTAATAGAAGTCAATCCATTTGCAAAACTCTACTAGAGCATTTGGCAGCTTTAGAAAAAAAAATATCATTGCTAGTGGGAATATGAGGGAAAACCCATAAAATTTCACATATCTTCACATTGAGTGGATTTTTTGAAGTACAAAGTGAAAGTTTACGTATTTTGTATGATTTAAAAATACTTCAAGACAAGAACTCAAGGCCAGAAATATCCTATGCAATGACGGCGGCTTGCCATTCCCACTCTGCCTGGACCTGCTGCATATATACACTGAGAACCCAGGGCCTTCATATGTTTCTCATCAGATGAAATGTAGAAGCTGTCTCATGAATTTGTTTTAATTAAAAAGCAATCCGAGTCAGCTGTGATGTGATCCGGCCATAGGAATGTTGAAATGGAGAGTAGCAAGCAAATGGTACGCAAAACTCTTGTTGCTGTTTTGGTTTTTGACTGGTTCTGTAGCAGTGGGCCTCTCTAGGAATCATGACAGACTTAGACCTCTAGCCCCACAAGCATTGACAAGGAAATTAGCATTTGCCAAGCCCTTAGCCTGATTTTTTTTTAACCTCACAGTGAGTTGTGGGTAAGAGTAATGGGCCCCCAACATTTCACAAGAAAACAACTTCAGCCTGCAGTCAACTCCTGTGGCTCCAAGCTGACTGTGTTTTTCCCTTTCAAAGAGAAGCTGCTGCTTCAGCATCATCTCCCGGAGCCCTTGGCAAGATTTCAGGCCATGTGTCAGGGGAGCCCTTGGGCACATTACTATGACGGAAGCCCAGTGCTGTCCCACAAGTATTGAGTATTACTTATACTCCAGGGAGTTAAAGCAGACACATGGGTATTGCACAGCTCAGAGGTGCCTTGAAGAACACCAATGCGCATGTCACTCCCCAGCCGCCCGTGACACAGCCCTTTCCCCGTCTGTATGGAGTTCAGCCAATGTGTTTGTTTGGTCTAGTGTTTTCCTTTGTTAGATCCTCAAGTTAAGCAAGAGTCGAAGTTAAAAAGAAGAGTTTTCATAAATATATGTACATTTGTAAGGAGGGGCACAGCATGTATGAATGTATGACCTAGGCATTTTATTAATAAATACAGTGTGTGTTCTTGGGAGAGGCCAACATTAAACTGGCTCACTGTTTTTGTCCAGCTAGCTGCAGATGACATTTAGGTGTGTTGTTTGGTGTGGTGACTCAATTTCCTGCACGATAGCTGGCAACTCCACATCGAATCTCCCTGCCACAGGGGTGGAGGGGATGTAAAGGTCAGTTACTCAATGTCTATGTTCAGTCGGGGCTAAATTTCCTGAAAGCGAAGACTTTAACAGTGGCCCTGGAAAACTGGAGCTACTCATGAAAGAAGGAATTCTCAGCTCAACAGGTCCCTATTCCAGCAATGGCTTTATATAAGAAAGCTGTTTATTCTATTGCGTGTAATTACTCTCTCACCAATATGTACACATGTTTCAGGGTAATTTCCTTCTCTAGATATATAGAGAGCATGTGGAAGATTTTGGAACTTATGTATGTGATCTTGCTTGATTTCTTATAGTCAAAATGGCTGAGCTAGGATTTGAATATGAAATGGGTGCTCTGAAATCAATTACCATTCCCTCACAGGCAAACCCTGGGTCTAAGTATGTGATGTCTTACAGCACTAACTCAGAGACTTTCCCAAATTACTGTTCCACATTAAAAAAAAAAAAAAAAAACAGAGTGAAATATAATACCCAGAGCCTTCCTTCCAGGTACAAGGCCTAAATTCTACTTCTGATTTTAGAAAACTTTCACAAAAATGGTAAAAGTAGGCCCAGGGAGTACATGCCACATACTGGGAGGTCCCCTGGAACTCAGGCTTTCAGAGTTGGGTGGCAGGAAGCAGGGACATAGAACACCAAGCTTTAGAGATGTGTAGCAGATGCCTAGCTTTGGATAATTGGAAAGATGGCAGCGATGGATTCTACACAGTAGTTGTGCCTCTGACTGCACTGCATATATAAACTAAGGACCACCCATATGGCCATCAATTGTTTCCCGTGCTCCTATTTTATGTAGTAGAGGAAGAAAAGCAGTAATGGTGAAACTGAGCAGTAACAGGCTCCCCTGGTGTCCAGACAATGCTCTACTTATATATGGAATGGATTCAGTATATTTAAATGTTGAATTATTGTTTCAGATCTTTAGGTTATGGGACAACAAAGAATTTTCTATGTTTTGTACCTATAACAGGCATGTAGTATTTCTCAGTTTTACAACCAGGGGAACACTAAACTGGTAAAATATTTAATAGTCACCTTGCAAATTATCTTTAAGATTGTTTCCTTTGTTAAAGAAAAGAGGTGTCAGCCTTAAATTTCAATTCACCTGGCAAGGCTTAGGTAGTTGTTGACCTAAGATTCATTTGCAGAGATTAATGATGGACACCCGTGCACACACACATATACCCAGGCACATTTTAATGTTTAACACTCAAAATGACAAGCATACAGCTCAAAAATTTTGGGTGAGGACAAACCAAGTAGCAAACCTATCACACTCTGGAAGATGGCTGAGACTTAAAATTTTAAGGGAAATCCCAGAATCCTGAGATTCAACCTACAAATCCTTAGCGGTCTTCGATAATTAGTGGAGTCCGCACTGGGACAAAGTCCTTTACCCACGGTGCTGTTGACTGGAAGATGAAGAGGACTCCGCTCCTCTCTGCTGACGCTTTTGTAGGATAGACCCTTGGAGTTTTGACTTTCCTCTTTCTGAAATAACATTGCTGGTCAGTTTTGGAACTGATCAGTTTAGGGAAAGTGCCCAAGGTCCCGGGGTCAAGTTTTATCAACAGGACGCACCCCCCCCCACCCCCTACAGTGCTGCTGATGCTTAGTCTGTCTATGGTGGGCAGATTTCCAGATTTTCTATCTTGGATCCAAATCCAGGTGTTTCTTGTGCTGCGTTCTGCAGAGGAGACACAAAGGCAAGGCACATGTAAATCTTACCCCATGATTAGTTCACATCGCTGGTCCTTTAAGGTAACTCTTAGGTGATTCTGAAGGTGAAATGTAGCCTGTTGTCAAGTTTAGAGGCACTCTGACCCCCACAACACTATGGTTTGTCTATTTACATTCAGGCTAAATTTTAGAGAGGCTGGCTGGGTATTGGCAGTCCGCCCTTAATAGAAACTATTTTATTCCCATAACTCTGTCCCTTCAAGTAAGTAAATCCTAAACCCGGGGTAACTCCCCAACCTCAGCCTTCAGGAATTCTAGTGCCTGTCCTAAGTCACCTTGCTTTCACCCAGGATGCCCAGGCCTGGCAGGCTGCGCTGGGACAGAGGGCCTGGGGACTCCGCTTTGCGCCCTGGGTCCCCGCAAGGCAGGTGCGCGCTTGGGCGGTCGCACGCGCCTGCGCGCTGCGGGCCGGCTGAGCCCCGCCTGAGCCCCGCGGGGACCCCGGGTGGCGGGCGCCGCGTGCTCCACGCCGGGTTTTCCTCCACCCTGGTGCAGACCAGTCCCACAGAAGCGCTGCACACACGCGGGCGCACGGCCGCGCCTCCCTCCCGGCTGCGCTTCAAAGCAGCAGCGCCGCGCCGGCTCGCCCGGGGCGATGCCGCGGCGGCGAGGTGGTGGCAGGGCGGGTGGCACGGGCAGCCTATTGCAATTCGCAATCCTTTCGTAAGGAGTCGCGGGGGGCGAGGGGGAGCCAGACAGCGCCGCGGGGCCGCGAGGGGCGCGAGGGGGGAGTGTTCCCGGAAAGCCAGCATGGAGCGGCGCTGCGCCCGCCCGCCCGCGGACTTGAGCGACAAAACAGGAAACGGCAGCCGCGGCTGATTCATTCGCTTCGCGCGCGGGGCTCGGCGGGAGGCGGCGTGGAGCCGCGGCTGCAGGACGCGGACACCCGTGGACCGCTCGCCCGTCTGCCCGCTGTGTCCCCTCCTCCCTCCCCCGTCCTCCCGAGCGCGCCACCCCGGGGCAGCATCCGAGCGCAGGGATCCCCGAGCTTGCGCCGTGGAGCATTCGCCCGAGTAGCCCGTGCCAAAGTTGGCCTGCAGCACTTTGCGCCCCTCCCTGGAGGCCGACCCGCGACGTCAAGCTGGAGCATCCTGGCCAGCCTGAGCCCGGCCCCGCCAGTCGAGCGTCAGCCCCCTGCGCGTCGCCGGGCCCGGCAATATGAAGGAGCAGCCCTCATGTGCGGGCACCGGGCATCCGAGCATGGCAGGGTACGGCAGGATGGCCCCCTTTGAACTCGCTGGTGGCCCCGTGAAGCGCTTGAGAACTGAGTCCCCCTTTCCCTGTCTCTTCGCAGAGGAGGCCTACCAGAAACTGGCCAGCGAGACCCTGGAGGAACTGGACTGGTGTCTGGACCAGCTAGAGACCCTGCAGACCAGGCACTCTGTCAGTGAGATGGCCTCCAACAAGGTAAGCCCCTGCTCCGGTTCGGGTGTCAATGACACGCTAGACTTCTGGTTCCCACGCTGGGGAACCACCGGTCCCTGTGACTTGGGGAAATACAGAGAGAAATTTGTCATGCTTACTGCGTGTTAGCTGTTCTGCTCCTTCGGAGGGAGGTTCCTGTTTGCATACTTCCCTGTAGGTACATTAAACATTTTACAACAGCAACAGCATCCCTAGGACCAAGGGTTCTTAGAGTGACACTTTGCCCTTGCAGCAGAAATTCAGTAGGGTCTCGTGGCGTTGGTTGCATATTATCAGAGTACTGCTTAAGACTCCTGGTTGGAAATAAAGAGTTGCAGGACTCCGCGAAGTCACTTAAGATGCCACCACCGACCTCGCTCACACCCAGGAGAGTTCACTGAACTTGCAACCTTCACCCCATTTCTCTGGTTCTCAGGTTGCCATGTAAGGATCGGCCTTTAGATATTCTTTTACCGGTATGCATCCACAGAGGACATAAAGTTAGAAGGGTCGTTATGCTGCCTTTGTCTCCTTCGGACTTGGAGACCAAATCCAGGTTTCTGAGGTCATTTAGTTACCACTAGGCTTCAGCTGCGCGTTTGCGCCATTTGTGTGTCAAGGTGCTGCTCGTCTTTGGCAGCTGATGAGGGGCTGAGAAGTAACCTTCAACAGCAAGCAGCCTTAAAGTAGCCTAGGAGGAGGTAAGGTAGAGCACTTTAAGATTTGCACTTAAGATAGCAACACAATCGCGTGCTTTAAGTCTTCAGTTGTACAAAGGAATAATTGTGATTATGTGGTTTTTAATGGCTGTGTGGCATAGGGGCCCAAGGAAGGCTCTGTACTTGATGCAGAGGCCTGAAAGAGTCAGTCAATAAGCTCATATGGCAGTTAGAATTAAGCTATTTCCATAGTTTTGGGACACCTTTTTACAAGGTCAGGAGGGTTATTACTTTTTTCCCAGTTGTATTTGGTTGTTTAGTCAACAATGCTTTCTTTTTGTTCTGCTAGATCAGTGTAGTTTCTTTTCTTTTCATGCAGATTTTATTAAAATGGCACAGTTTATCAGCCAGCCACTGGATTGGTGTATCTGTGACCCTGGTCATGGAGATAGCATTGTTGTTGAAGTGGAAAGTGGCCTTAAACTAAAGGGGCTCCCCTCAAAGTATTAACCCACCTACTAACCCCCACTGACCTACTGGCATACAACATACTAGCAAACAGATCTACATTCTTGATTTTTGTTTGTTTGTTTTTTGTCTTCTGGTCCTTGTTTCTAAATTTGTCATGGCTCCTCTTTGGAGTGACCAATTACTGCTTTCTTGCTGGGACTGTAGCTCCTTGCAGCAACATTGAGTGTCATTCTCATTTAACTAACAAGTTCTGATTTTATAAAATATGAGTCACTTTCTTTTTACAACTTGCTTTATGAAGCAGAAGACATGTGCTGAATCCAAACAGTGTCGTAAATGCTGAGAGGGCCGTTCTCCATGGGCTTGAGTTCTGGCTTCTCCTGTACGGATGGAGCAAAAGGCAGATCAAAATCTGAAAGCCCCTTGCCAGATGCATGCAGTGGCCCACATTTATAATGTCATTTGAAAATGCTTTTCATGCACCTGAACAGCTGCTTTCCTTAAAATCCATGGTCTTAATGTTGAGACCTGTGTTTGAGTTGAATAATTGATGTGAGCTCAAACAGTGTCGTGATTTAAACTGTGAAGTGATTTATGTGTACATTTTAAGCCGAAAACTTTATGCCATAGTATGGCTCAAAATCATGCCTTTCTTTTACAGGCAACAAATTAGACAGGGCTTTGTCTTTCTTAAATCTTGGTTACAAGAGGTTTTCGAACTTTGTATTATTAGCTGCCAGAGGATGTATGGGAGGTGGGTTCAGTTGGCTGAAGTAAGAAATATGTAAAGTGAGAAATACTTTCCAAAACACATTCAGCTATGCTTATGCCTTAAGGTTGAAAGATTATTGACATGACACATTTTATACTTACACTGGCTCAGTTAGCCAGTGCTTGAATTTTTAGTGTCTATGCTATTCATTTCTTCATAAGTTCATTCACTGGCCTGGTCTTCCAGAGATGAGAAAGTTAGCCTGAAGAAAAAAGTCCCTGGTAAAGGGTGTAGAGTCACCCGTCTGCTTCATAAACAAAGAAAGAATAAGCTACTTCCACTGAGTAATAAAATAGATTGGGACAACTGGTCAACCAAGGGCTTTGAGTGACATCCTGTCTTCAACTTGGACTGGCAAGATGAACAGCTTCCTTGAGACGTTGCTAATCAGAGTGAATCAGTCAGTCTGACAAGTTACTTTTTGTTTGGTAAATTTATTGCCCTATATTCAGTCAATGCATTTGGCCCATTTTCTTTTGCTTTCAAAGATTAGGACTTTTCTCCTCTGTGGAAGTTAAGAAAAACAAATTTTCCTAATATATTAAGAAAACACAATAATTTATTAATAACAAGTCAAGATTTTTAAACTGATAATAGACATGACTTGTGGGGGCGATTTGAGAGTTAGAAAGTGGGAAATGTGGTCCCCAAGCCTGCTAACAAATAATTCATATATTCAATAAAAGAAATTTGAATTAGTGAGTAGTTTAAAAGTGATGTCTAAGACAACTAGCCATATTTTCTGTATTATTGTCACAGTGTACATAGGCTGCTGGTTGATGGTATGGGGACAAGAATAGGGTTGATACGTTGGCCAAGGCAAGGGCTGGCTATAACACATGTGGGATGCTTGGGGGCAGGGCAAGAGATTCCAGATGGTGTTCAATTTGAGTGATTACATCTATGGCATTTACCCTCATAAGCACACTAATCTGCCAAAGATTCAAGCAGATTGCCCCCAGAGCCTCACTGCTACAATTGAGGGCAGTTTTAGTGAGACCTTGGAGCTTTGGAAGCGGGCAGACCTGGAAGGAAGTTCAGAGTTTTGTTCTTTGCTGGCTGAGTTTCTTAAAAAAAAAAAAAAAAAAAAAAAATCAACATTTTTTTTTTTTAAGTTTCAATTTCCTTAGCAGAATCTAGACACAATAATAATTTATTTGAAAGGCCCATATAAGAGTTGGAGGTCAGATTTTTTTGAGTTCCTGTTTGTCTGAAATATTTACCTCCCACAAATAATTCTTTTGGGTCTGCATTTTTATATGACATAGATTTCTGTAGTTCACAGATAACTGTCTTTATCGCCCATAGATAACTAGAACGTTTTGAAGTTCTGAGTAGATGTGCAGGATTTTCTTACGTTCATATTTAGAATTTCAGACAGAATGAGGTACTGTGTTGTTCTGCTGTAACTGTTAGTCTTCAGGACACATAATATAAATTGTTAGGTTTGGACCACTTGCTGTTCTTCTACACAGATTTTGCAAAGTTAAAATACTTTCAAAGTAAAATACCTTCAGGATACGCTCATGTTTCTGGTCACTCTGCCCCCCAAAGGGGTAAATTGGGGGTGGCAGTGTTTATAGGAGAGCTGGGCAGGGGTCAGGTCCCCCTTCTGCTGTGAAACACTGTAACACTCCTTTTGTGACCTAATAATACACACTTACTAGGTCTTCCGTGTAAGGTCAGTGCTGTTTGTAGGAGATGATGGAAGTCTCCCTGGAAGCTCTCAACCTGAAATTGTTACTTGTTTCTGCTGTTATATTTGGGGGAGGGGGCCCTGCTCTGCAGCCCAGCATTGCTGGAAACCCCAGGGCTTCCAACTGCTTGGGATCAGAGTCACTCAGTGCCAGCTCTTAAGACTTCTTCATGCATCTTAGTTTGCCTCTTTGGCCCATTTCTCCTCTGCCTGCTTTGTGTGAAAATAAAGCTGCTCTTCTGGGGCTGTTTTCCAGGCGGTCTTCCCACTGGCTCCCCCTGCTGCCGAATGTGTGCCTAGCACAGGCTAGCTCTTGCTGTGGCTGCTGATAACGGTTTTCTTCCGGCCAGGGGAATTGCAGGAAGGAAGATGGGATGTTCATAGATGTGGCTGAGTCTTCAGATATCCCCGCCCTGCACAAGTATAAGATGACTTATTAATTCCATTAAGAAGAAAACTAAGGTAGTTGGTTTAAAAGACATTTTAATTTATGGAGTAAAAATGGGGACATTTTTAAACTTTGTAAGCGTTAACACTTACGAAAGAGGATTGGTAAAAGTCCCTGTGTCTGTCTTAATAAATACATGAATTTTAAAAGAAAAGCTCTTCTATAGCCTTAGAAACTCAGAGCTTGGTGTATCACCACAATCAGAAAACACTCCCTTGCTTTTAAGGTACCAATAGGAAAGAAGAAACACTTGTTTGAAATGATTTAAGCTTATGTACGTGTGTACCTGTCTGCACATGTGTGCACACTCACTTGGAGATGGTGGGGCACGTTGCAGCGGTTTTCACCTGCTGTCATGTGAACCCTGGGAATCAGACTCGGGTGAACAGGCTTGGTTACGAGCACCTTTACTTAGTAAACCATCTCACTGTCCCGGGGACAACTCAGAGAAGACTTTCCACTTCGCTGACTAGTAAGGCGCTTGATTTTAACGTAGCAAGACACTAAGGGCCAAATTGGGGGGGACCCTGGATCAGCATTTGGTGTTGGAGAAGTTAAAACACTCCTCACCTTTATGCTTCAACAAACTAATCATTACTAGAGGAATGCCTTCAGTTCTTACCTGTCAATTTGATTCACTGGAAAATGGTATCTTCTGTGGCAGAGTAGTAGGAACTATCCTCCCCCTTTAAAAAAAAAAAAGTAAGGCTTGACAGATATAAAACAGTTACAGGTGGGGTCGACAATTTCGACTTCTTTTCTGAAATAGCAAGGCTGGTAGAGTGGTAGGAACCTAGTGTCTCTATGACACATGGGTATCGGTGATAGGAAGGCAGCTTCTTCACTAACAGTTGGTGGGTAAGCCTTGATATGTTCTTAAAGAGCAGACAGCGCTGCGGTGCCCACTAGGACATTACTTAAATTGGACATAGCAGCTGACGTAATAATGGCTTTGTGATCTTGCACTGTGGAAAATACCAAGCATTTTCTTTTGTTATTGTTTAGGATTCTTGGCTTTTAAAAATGTTGTGCTGAACTTTCTATGTAAGGAAGATGAGTGACATTTATCCCTGGCCCAGGGCACACACTATTAGTGCTTACAGACGCTCTGCAGAGTGGAAAGAACATGGACGTTTGTCGTCAGGAGAACTTGGTTTCAAATTCCAGCACTCCTGTTTCCTACCTAATAGTTTGGGCAGCCAGCCACACCTTCCTAAAGCCCAGTGAGTTTGTTCGTTTGTAAACACGAGTAGCAGCAAGAAGAAAAATAAGATTGAAATGCTGGGCTGGGGATGATGGAGGTCACTTGGGAGAGCACCTGCCTAGTATTCATGAAGCCCAGAGTTCAGTCCCTTGTACTGCATAAACAGAGCCAGGCCGCGCATGCCTGTAATCCTAGCTTTCAGGAAGTGGACAGAAGGAACAGTAGTTCAAGGTCATCCGCTGCTACATAGAGAGGTCAAGCCCAGCCTGTAGTACAGGTGGCACCAGGGGAGGGAGGCAGGGAGGGAAGAGGGTTGTAGAGAGGGAAGGGAGATGTAGGGAGGGAAGGGAGAGGGAGGAAGAGAGAAGAAAGGACATAAGCTACAGTGTACACCCACTCCAGCATAATGCAGTGCACACACTGGGCACACCACAAATTAGATACCCACAAAAGGTGAATACAGTACTGTATTCCTGTATTATGATTAAGGTGTGACAGAAGGACAAAACTTGCACCCAGGGTCCACACATTTTTGCTCACTTGTAATGGATGGTGAGTGCAGTCATCTATCAGCAACAAAAACAATGTAGCAGCTCTGTTGTTAGTAAAGGACTTGGCTTTAAACTGTAACTTTCCTTTGCTACCAGTGAGATTTCTCTACTAGAGGACATCATGTGCACTTTCTGCAGGAGAGTTTCTCCATCTTAGCTGCCCACTGCTCAGACACAGTGGCTCCTGGATTAGTCTGGGCTGGATCCGCTCTCTGCCTTTTGCAAGTATAAACTGGACCACTTTAACTCGGCTTCAGCTTCCTGGTCTGCTTTAGCTGCTGCAATGATTCCATGAATTCCATAGACAGCCAGGAACACCATACTGAGTGTGTTAGGTCATCTGTTTGCAGTCATCAAAAAACATCATTAGTCTTTTTTGTTGTTGTTGTTTTTATTTTTTGCTTTTTTTGTTTGTTTGTTTTTATGGTTGTTGTTGTTGTTGATAGATTGCGGAGGGGTCCACTGCCACCCTGATTCCCATCCCTCTGATATATGTCTGCTGGTGGCTTGGTGATGCTGGTACTAACCCCTGGGGAATATGTTTCCTTTTCTCTTCTTTTGCCCCATGACCTTTACAGAGCTATAAAGCTAGTGCTTTGTTTTGTATGTTTATCCATGACTGTGCTCAGAGAGTTCACCTTTGTTTCTTTCTGAAAATTTACAAATGTACCCTAAGAAACTGACATGGGTTGTCTAAAATTCTGAGCTTTTTCTGGCACATATGCAGAAAGCAGTAGCAAAGAACAGTTCATCCAGTTTTCCCTAGAAATAAATGTATCTCTTATTCTTCTGAATGATACTGAAAGTAACCTAGGCACACTATCTCTTGTTACTGTTGTAATGCACAAAAAGTATGTTCAGAACATAGCCCTCCATTCTACCTTACAATACCTCAGCCATCTGGTATACCACCAACATTTCTTTGCTTTGTCAGCCAAGAGGAGAGACAGGCACCCGCACTCCTGTGCCCTGAGTACTTCTAGCACCGATGTTCTGATACCACATTACAATAAGGGGAGTTGGGACTCCTTAAAGAAAAAGCTGTTTCTAGAGAATTGGGCAGGGAATATACAGGAAGATCCTGGAGCAGCTTGTGGTGCCAGAAAGTAAGGACGTGATGATACACACAGACCTCCCCTGATGAGGACATACGAGGCTGATGCAAGAGTACACCAGAAGAACACCCAGTGGCCTGGGATGGAACAATTTGAGCAAGAAAATGTGATATTAGGTTATGACCCAAATTATAAAACATACACACAACCCATTTAAAAAAAAAAAAAACTGCTAAACAAATGATGGGCTGGAAGGCATAGACAAACTTCCTGTGCAGAGCTCTCCAAGTCACTTCTGAAGGAATTCTACCAACAAGGAGAGTGAAATTCCTCAGCCCTGAAATATGGGTCCTGTGCAGTGATCTATCTCCTTCCACATAGTGCAGCATGAATTGGGTGTGTGTGGGGGTTACCTCTGCAGTGAGTACTAACAGACACTGCCTCAGCCAGGTTATCAAGGTCAATACTGGCAGCTGTAAGCTGTACTGAGCATCTGGCCTTGATGTGATCTGATAAAAATGGCACTTTGCAGCTCTTATTCTCATACTCAGAACATAACCCCAGCCTAATGACAGGAATAAGATAACAGGCACATTACGGTTAGTGACATTCTGCACAATACCAGGTCAGAATTCCTTGGAACTCAAGTTTTCCCAACAAGGAAAATGTAGGAAACGCATGACCAAGAGGAGCCATGGTGAGGTAATGTGTCATGGTGTCCTGGGTGGGCTTCTGGGACAAGAAAGGGCTGTGTCTAAGGAAGCCCCAGTAGAGAGTACAATGTAAATAACTACAGCAGTGTTGGCTCAATAATTGTGACTGGTGTGAAATGTTAGCAATAAGGGAGATTGAGTGTGGAGGATGTGGGATTTCTACCCTTACTTTGTAAGTTTTCTGTAAGTAAACATGTTCTAAAACATGTTTAAAAACTTTAGCCAGCCTCTTAGGCATATCTGAAATGCTACCTCCTATGTAAGTCTTTGTCTCCCAGACCTCTGTCTCCAGCCTCTGACTCTCCTTATTGGATACAGGGTCCTTTTCTGATTTTTGCAAAAGCTTTTTTGTATGATTTTCCTAACGCTTAGCATAGTTTATCATTTTATTTTGGTGATAGGCATCCTATAATATTTTTCTCTAACATTCAGTGTCAGTATACCCTTGTGTAGGTGGTCACTTGGAGTGATACTTAGCATGTAACATTGGTTATGGCAGATGTCACTTCTCACTTTGGATTGGAGATTTGAGATTCTGAGGATTGAAATCCCTGCTCTTAGGAATGTAGTTTTCTTTCATGATTAGAACGCTGACCTAGCTCGTCCCAGTAGGAAACTCAGTCCTGCTGATAGATGCTGGCTTTTCAGTAAAAGCCAGCCACATAACACAATTAAACACAACTTTGCATAGTCTAGGTTAGTGTTAGCTTAGTAAAATGAAAATTTAATTATTGCATAGGTAAAACCGTACAGGTCATATAAGTGGCTTTCCTTTGTTTTCTTCTATGACTATTTTATATGTAGCATTCTCAATATCAGTTTATTCCAAGTGGAAGGGATGGATTTGAATGTTTTCCCTGCTAGCCTGTGAAAACATGATGTGTGTTTTGGACCTTGCATGTTGGATGGCATTCTGTGACGCTTTGACCAGCCTGTGCTTTACATCTCCCCTGCATCTCTGTCCTGCTGCACAGTAATCTCTATAGTGGCACCCCCTAGCTCTTACTGCTGGCAACAGTGTGCTGTGCAGATGTAGGGCCCATAATAGGAAGTACTTTGGCCTGTCATGAACAGATCTATAGTATATGGAAAGCACAGAGTTGATGGGGATGTATCCATAGCAACAAGGCAAAGATGCAGCTGCCATATTGGAATACATTCAGGCCAATGGATGTGCTCCTTCTCCTTTTCAGGAACTGGGCCGAGTCCTCTCAAGACCATTATGTCTGTTTACAGCAGTGTTCTGGCTGCTTTGTTTTAGCTTTAAAGATGAAAATATGTCATAAACAAGTATGCCTCAAAATATTTTAATGGGTGTATCAGAGTAGTTTTCTTTTGTTGATTTATTTTTTATTTTACCTCATCATTCATGTGATTGTAATGAAAAACAGTAGAAAAGCTGCAAAGAGAAAACCATATTTGATCTTGCAAAACAATGATTCTTTTTAAGGAATTATTTTACATTGAATTACATAGATTTTTTTTTAAATCCCATTTCTTAGTAAGTAATTACTTTTACTGTGGTTGGCTTTGTAGTAAAATTTACCAATAAAATTAGTCTCCAATTTGGAGAAGGTTTTGGTTTTTAGTTGAGAGTATTTATTAATATTTGCAGATGCATGAATATGTCACTTTGTTGTTGTGAGAAAACCCCCATTTCACAAAGAAAACTAAGCTATAATTCTGTTGAACTAATGTTTAAAAATTAAGACAGTTTAGAGTGTTTTACCTCAGAATACCTATTGGTTAGTGTCTTCCTTTCTTTGGATGAGGGCCAAGCCTCCTGTCTCAGTTCTTGTTTTTGTTTACTTTCTTTTTAATCTTTCAAATCAACTTTAAAAAGCTTAATGATAGAAAGGAAAAGGATTACCATCAATCTTTGGTGTACTTTGACTTTCTATTCTCTGTTTTCATAATTCTATATTCTCAGTATCGTTCTTTAGTTCTACACAAGGGCAAATAGAAGCGAGTTACTGGGAGATATTGTTGGAGCCAGAGTTCAGTTTCCATGTGTTGTTAGTGGTTGAAGGGCACAGAGGACAGTCAAGGGGTCTGTGGACTTGCTGAGTCACCTTTCCTTTCCTGAAGAGTCAAGGCCAGTGGGGAAATAACTTCCTGCTCTTTAGTCTTCCTGTCACACATTTTAATGACTTTTGGTACATATGACTCCCACTGGAGCTACTTAGAAAACTCCAGCATGGTCCCTTACCATATTTTTGTGTGTTTTCTCATACCTCACCTTGGAATTTGTAGTATAGTCCACGAAGCAATGCACTATATATGTCAGAACATTTTCTACTGTCATTCATGGAAGGATGGAGAGGGAGAGAAGGATGCATGTTCTCAGGCTATGTTTTCCAAGTATACACAAACATTTCATTAATTATCTAATTTCTTCATCTGTTTAGTGAGTACAAGATTTCAAAATAGCAATAGCCATATCAGCAAAATCCAATTCCCAGAAGGGAACCCTCTAGTTACTAAAGGGTTGTAGATGTCTGGGGTCTAGTACATATTGTCCTGCCCGCCTTTTTTTCCAACTCATGTCAGATAGAAGTGAAGCCTCCTCAGCTTTGAGCTCACAGGGGAAGTGTGATGTAAGAAGCCTGTGAGGCTAGAAGGTGACCTAGACAAGGCCACTTTTTAACAGGACACTGCTCTTTATGGGAGGGCACTGGATGCGTCAGTGTAACTAAAGCTTGAGTTGCCAAGTTGTCCAAGGGTTTCAGGATTCAATGGGATGAAGCTTTATTGATGGTGGGGATTGTGGTAGCAGATGAGTATAAATTCAGGAAAGGTGTAAAAAAGGCTAAGGATTTTTAAATGAGCCTACAACTATGACAAGTTGGCTTGGAGGTGGTTTTTATTGTTATTGTTTTTGTATTCTAGTAGGGACGAAATGAGGTAGGGGTATAGATTCACGGTTGGGGGTAAAACATGAAAACTAAAAATAAGTAGGGTAGAGAACTTGCTGTAGAGTGTGAATGAGGAAGCAGTAACAGAAGCAGCTGGAGCTTAGCTGGGGTCAGAACTCTCTTGGCTGGAGGCAAACTGATCAGTTGGTGCCCTCTCTACAGCCTCAAGGATCTTATGGCGAAATGTGCTTGTCATGAGCCACTGGGACAGCCTGGGAGGAAAAAAAAAGAAATCCCAGGCAGGTCAGCCAAAGGGTGCAAACATCTAAGGGAGGGCAGTCAGCTGTGGATGTGGGAGGAGGGGCAGGGCTGAGTGGAGAGTGAAATTTATGGCCATGGTGTACCTCACAAGGCTCAGTCTCTTTAGCAGTGCAAGCTGGTGTCACCTCCTTCACCTGTGACCGCCTTGAGTCATGGCCCAGTAGAAGCATGGGTAGGTTGCTCAATCTAACTCCTGGGACATCCCCTGAGGACCATGTTGCTTGGGAGTGAATGGTAGAAGCCGAGGAGGCTTAGACATAGCAAGGAGCAAGCTACAAAAGGCTAGAATAAACTCTGTCAAAATAAGTGTGCTGGGTCCTACCAGTTGGTCATAAGTTGCTAAAAGATGCCAGAACAGTTCAAGGGCACAAAGGATCAGGCCTCTCTGTTCTGCTGCCCACTACATTCTGATGAGCAATCTTAGCACTGTGTAGAAGTCTACCCCACACTAGAAATTATGACTTTGGATAAACCAATGATTTCCAACTCTCTGAGCCCATTTTCTATGTCAGTCAGAGCTGATATAACCCACCCCACAGGACTCCTATAAAAAAGCAACAGAGCTTACGTAAAGTACTTAGTGGGCTCCCTGCACACGGAGACACCATGGACTATCTTTAGTAGCAATAGGGCTGCAACTATTTTTAAACATAAAAGGTCAACTTTATATGCTGCTGTATAGGTAACCCTTTGCAACTGGGGCTTGAGTCAACAGGCGTGGGGAGGGCTTACCGGGTGCCTTTGAAATCCTGATACCCAGTCGTAGTGATTTATGGGGCCTCATTTGCTTGCATAGGTGATGCTCACCGAGTTTGTTTAGTTTTAGTTTGGTAACCTAGCACCCTGTGATAGCATATTTTTATTTAAACTGACCAGTTAACTCTGCTCACTCGGAGAGAATATGTATGAAGGCAGTCATAGGAAAGGGGTACCTGTAGCTTTTCACTCTGTTGTCTCAGAGTTGGACCTTTTCTTGTGCTTTGATTTTTCTGTCACCGTGGGTGACTTCCACGGCTCTTGATTCTGTGAAATTTTATGACCATGGCTAACGAAGTACCAGATATCAGCCAAGATGCTGGGTGTCTCCCCCCCAGAACAAGTAGAGACAAAAACTAAAGGTTGGCCCTTTAATCTTTACACCGACTAGAGATGACAACCCCGCTGAGAAAAAGCAGTGGGAGAGATGACCTTGAACCTGGCACCAGCTCAGTGGTGAGGTTTTAGTCATGAGTCTGACACTAGCCATGGCCAGTGACAAGAAATTCCCTGGTGGTGGAGTTGTTACAGGGGTTGGAAATGAGTCACCAAGTAGGTGACTGATCCACTTTGAACTCCAAGCCAGCCACCTTGCAGAGAAACCAAACTTGAGCTTCTCATTTGAAGTCATCTTTTTTTTGTTTTAAATTATGAAAATCTTTATCCTTTGAGATGAAAGAGATTTGCGAACTTGACCAGTTGACCCAGTTTATTTGACTGAGGTCAAAGCAGTGCTGTATTATTTATTATTATTATGATTAAGGTCAAAGCAGTCCTGTGTTATTTGTCAAGGCTTTTATCTTCAGGTGAACACGAACTTTTGCCAACACTATATGTGATACTGATTTGGGACTTCATCGGCATCTCTTTTAAATGCCATTTTGCACTTGGTGTGTCTGTTATTTCGGATGATTTGTCACCACTCTGCATCAATATACCACTTTTGTGAATTTAAAAAAAGTCATCAATGTCATTAATAGGGATGGTTATATTTTATACCTCATGACTTCTAACACCCACATTTTTTAGTTTTTCAGTGAGTGATAGTTTTAGCCTTGTTTTTAGGGGCCATCTGATTGTTCCAAGGCGCTTGTGTGAAAAATGAGATTTCTGTGTGTGAGTGCTAATATGCAAACACAGACAGCTGCCAGAACATGCAGACATGTGGTGGGAAATGCAGATAACCACACGAGCAAGCCATTGTGTGTTAATGAGCAATTGACAACCTCCTTATAGAGAAGTTCAGAGAACATTCATGCAACTCAGAAGAGCAGAATGATTGGGAAGCATCCCAGAATTGACCTGAGATCTAGGGATGTGCTGATGGTCATGAGTGAAGACGTGTGCTCCAGCAGTTACACAGGGCAGGGTAGAATGCCTTATGCTTGCAGATTTCTCTGCATTGGGTTTCTGTGGATGTGGGAAGTTAATGAAGCAAAAGACTGACTGGAAGAGAGAATCCAGTTAGAGGGCCAAAGGTGGACATGGCACCTGTAGAAGTCTAAGCCACTTGTAACTCCTGGGACCCTGAGGAATGCTCACATTTGATGATAAGGATCCCAGAAACAGTGATTTTTAAGAAGGTGCTCCAGGAGGCAGGGTACAGAATGGCTCACTTTGAGGGAAAAGGCCCCAAACAAGTAGCATCACAGAACTAAGCAGCGGAGTAATCAGGACTCGGAACAGGCTGAAATTGGCATGAAAGACTGGGTGATTGTGGCAAGGTATAGAAGAGCAGGAAGAGGGCTCTGCAGCCAGAGAGGTGCGACTCTAAGCCCCGACACCGAAATGGAGATAATCAAATGTTTAGGAGGGGAAGCCAATAGTGGGTGGGAGAGCTTAGACAGTTTCTAAGTTAAATGTGTAGATGCAAAACTGAGCTGAGGTTGTATGTCCACATAGAAGTGCCCTGAATATCCTCAGTAGTCAGGACTAAGGTTAAGAAAACAAATGACAGGGCTGGAGAGATGGCTCGGTGTTAAGAGCACTTCCTGCTCTTACAGAGGGCCTGGGCTGAATTCCCAGCACTCATGTCAGGTGGTTCACAGTCACCTGTAACTTCAGGGGTCCAAGGCCTGGCCTCCCCAGGCATAGGCTTGCATATATGCACATTCGTGTGTGTATAAGCGTGCACGCACACACACACACACACACACACACCACATACACACACACACACACACACCACATACACACACACACACACACACACACACACACACACATACACACACACACACACACACACACACACACACACACACACACACACACACACACATACACACACACACACACACACACACCACATACACACACACACACACACACACACACATACACACACACACACACACACACACACACCACACACACACACACACACACACACACACCACATACACACACACACACACACACACACACACACACACACATACACACACCACACACACACACACACACACACACATACACACACACACACACACACACACACACACACACACACACACACACACACACACACACACACACACACACACACACACACACACACACACCACATACACATTCAAAGTAAATATAATTAAAAAAAAAAGCATGGCAAAGAGGAAGCCCTTACTGTTGATAGGTGTGCAAACTGCAAGCACTACAGAAATGGAGGTTCTTCACAAAGCTAGAAATAGATCTGTCGGTCGACCTAGCTTTATCCCTCCTGGACATAGATCCACAGCATGCTGAATCCTTCTAAAGCGATTTTGCTCATCTGTGTTGATTGCAGTACTCACAATGGCTAGGAAATAGAACCAGTCTGGATTCCCATCGACTGACACATGGATAATGAAATATGGTACATATATACAATCAATGTTAGTTTTATGATGCTGCCCTGTGAGTTTTAGAAGACAATTTTGTGAATGAAGGGAACTGATAATTCTGGAGGCCATCTGCTTGGCTTATTTCCTTAGTGCCCCGAATGGAAGTTTATATGTTCTAATTAATGTATGTGCCTCCCTAGCTGTGCGGGGAAAGTGACAGCGGCAGCTATAATTGCTCATGTTCAGCCATTGATCACTGTTCACAATGCTTGCAGTGTTTTGACAGAAATGAATGGGGCTCAATACTCTCTTCTGTTGAAGCTTCAAGAACACATCCCTGAGCTATGGGTTGTTTTTATTTGTTCAGTCCTGGCATCAAATCACTTGGAAAGGACGTAGAGAGACCTCCATTTAAATAATGCCGGCAGTGCCATATACTAATCCACATTTAGTCACGTGGAATGGACTCCTTCAGCAGCAGGAGACATCCAGGAGAGGCAGTCTACCACTTGCAAGGACTTTTCCAATCCTGTCTGGGTGTTTGCATCTATCAGCTCTGAACATTCTGAGAAGTGATCCCAGAGCAGTGGAGATCTCAAACTCCTCAGCTACTGTTGGTGATTTCAGGAGTTTGCAGAGAAGCACACACATTGCTTGCACACATTATTGGGTAGACATCATTGCAGGGATCTGAAGACCATTCTTATCCAATTTTTTTCCACATGATGGCAATGGGTGTCTCGAGACTTTCTCTGTACCGCCAGCTCCCAAATAACAACACAGAAGCGTATTATTAATTATGAAAGCACCACCTTACCTTAGGCTCATCCCACTAACTCATATAATTTAAATTAACCCTTTTATTTTAATCTACATTCTGTAACATGCCTCATTACCTCATTTCTCCGTACTGCTCATGCTGTTTCCTCTGCATCTGGCTGGTGACACCACCTTCTTCCCAGAGTCCTTCCTCTCTCTTCCCCGAGGTCCCCGCCTACACCTCCTGCCTAGCTCTTGGCTGGTCTGCTTTTTATTGCACCAATCGCAGCAGTACAGCTTCACACAGTGTACAAATATCCCACAATAAATGGGTCTGCTGGATAATAAAGCTAACTGTCCACCTTCGGCACCTGCTTCGTACACAATGCCAGACCACCCATGTTAACCCTCAATTCGTCTCTTCGTGGTTCAGAGCCCTTACATAACACACTGCATAGAATCGTGTGAGGGCCTCTCAAGAAATCCGTGTTTCATACAATTGTATGTCTCATAGTTCTCAATCAGGGCTGCAAACTTTGAAAATCCCATTATAAAAGTGTGTTTTCTTTTGCTGGGGTCTTCTCCCTCCCATCCTCTCTCCACCTCCTTATTGTGTTATTGTTCTGAGATAATGTCTCAGCCTGTAGCCAAGGCTGACCTACAACTCAGCGTGTAACCCAGGCTGGCCTCAGAACAGTTCTCCATCCTGTGCATATTTGGATGCTGGGATTACAGGCTTGAATCACCATGCCTCACTCCCATTGTGATATTGCTTTTAATTTCATGGCTGCCTCCTGTTGAGTCTCCATTCTTGGAGGATGTAAATAGCACAGTACTTGATGAAGACAATGCTCTTTGTGGATGCCAGACTCTAACTCTTTCTGTGTGATATTGGGTGAGGAGTCACTCAAGATTTCCCACGCCTACTCAGCAGTGGAGTGAGAGTTTGAAACAATCCATTCTCCATCCATGTCCCCTCTGCTGGACTACTCTAAAAACGCCAAGCAAAGTTCTGAAGGAAGTGATTAATCTACCTTAGTGTGATGCCTTTGGAGGATTTGAAAGTGGCTGTCTGTTCGGAACTCAGCTCTCTGGCAGTCTTCCTAGAAGGATGTGGGGTAGTGGAGGGGTCAGGGGTGGGAGATCCTTGATGGGCTAAAACGCACATGGAATCTCCGTATACTTAAATACCGCTGCACTTGACTAGGATTCATCTTCCTATTCTCCCGCAAAAGCCCCCTGCCATGACTCCCTCCATCTTAGTACTGCAGCATCCGAGCAGGCATTGAGCAACCCTGGTGTCTGCGCCTGAGGTCCTTTATTCAGTCCTAGTGTCCACCTGTGAAGTCAAGGCTGCTCTCTGTCTTTCTAGAGCTTCTTTTCTCCCACCTGTTTGAACAGCTTATAAACGCAACTCAGGTTGTATTTAAAATATAACTCACACTGTGTCTCCTACTTTCCAGCTGCATCTCACATCACTGTCCACTCTCAAGGCCGAGAGGTCTCGCACACTTTCATTCTGCAGAGTGGATTCTGCCTAGATTTTCTTTACTTTTCAAAATTTTGACACTGTTTCTAACTGATACATGAAACCAAAAATTGTGCATCTTAACAGAATACCATCATGGGCCGTTTCAAAACATGCATACGTTATGAAACCCATAAAATCAGGTGGAATATACCTGTTTGGCACTTCCTCGTGGTGAAAACATTCAGTGTCCTTCTGGGATGCTGAAGCATACAGATTATCCCATAGGGTACAGCGGGTTACCCTGTATGGCACAAGAATGCATCTGACCACACCCCAGTGTCAGCCAGCCTTCCCCATCCCTCTCCGCCCAGCCTTTGTGTGATCCGCATTGACCTACAGTGCTCTCAGCTGGTAGACAGGTTGTGCACACATCTGACCTCCTGACCAGTACTAGGTGACTGGGTCATTTTTTTTTTTTTTTTTTTTTTTGTCTTTCAATGATGAGTGAATAAAAGCAGCCTGGGATCATCATCATGTATTGCTTGTGTTAATTAGTAGGAATACTTTGTTGTTTTTCTTGGTGCTGTCTATAGCATTCCCTGTGTATAAAATCCTGCCGTATACCATCGTGACAGCTTGATCTCCTCTATTCAAATTCAGAAGCCAAGAGGCCTTATTTACGAGAAGTTTTGATTATTCTCCAGTGGAACTGATGTCATGTTAGGGGTAGATATGATGACAACGTTGTTGACTCAGTAATTATGAGCATACAAGGCTGTCTATGTGAATCCAAGCCGTGCCAATGATTGCAGAATGCTGTGTGTATTTGTTACTCCTCTTGGAGTGATAAAACACCATGACCAGGGTAACTCCTAGAAGGAAGACTTTATTTGGCTTATTGTTCTAGGAGATCAGAGTCCATTTGGCAGAACAGAAGCCTTGTGGCAAGAGCAGGAAAACTGAGGGCTCACATCTTGAACCCCAGCAGGAAGCAGAGAAAGAATGGGAAGGGTGTGTGGCTTTTAAACCTCAAGCCTGTCCCCAGTGGCATAATTTCTCCAGCAATGCAACACCTACTAAACATACCCAAACAGCTCAGAGAGCACCACCAACGGCGACCAAATGTGCACACATCTGAGCCCATGGGGGACAGTCTCATTCAAACCACAGCGTGGCACGTGCTTATGTGTGCTTAGTTGGCACTTAACAAAGACATAAAAATCCAGCCATCACCCCACGGTCGTGTTAGTTCAGTTCTAATAACCACCCGGCACAAATAACATGCCTTGCATAGAATCTTTCCAAATAAGTGTTTCAGATATTTCCTGTTTTAAACAAAACCGTTTTGGGGATAATAAAAGGTATTGGATGTGTTAGATGACCGCTGTGTTTTTTAAAATCAATGTGGTGTTCTTCCTTGAAGTCTCAGATCTCCATGATACTCTCCAGAGAAGACCTCTGAAGTGGTACATTTGAGCTCTCTGGACCCCATGATGTTATTCTCTTTCCTTATCCAAAATCCAGCATTTTCAAAGTCTATGATGACTCCGGTCTGGGACTGAGCTGGTTATATCAAATTCATGTAGTTTATCACTAGAGGGCGCCAAATACAAATAGATAGCGTGAATTTACTCATGGTCAGACTCTAATAGCATTTTCAAGAAAGGTTTTTATAATGTAAAAGCAAATTGTAAATTATATCATTTAAAGGACTTATTATAAATGCATTCTGGATTACTATTGGCTCCCTTGTAAACCATCTCGAGGGACTTGGAAACAAATAGAGACTGCTTTCAGAGACACTAGTTGGCTCTAGCTATTTATGTCTGAATTTCAATTTTGCCTCAGAATTCTGTCTGAAGAATTTAGTAATCAGATTTTTCTCTGTTAATCCAATATAAGCAGTACAGGACATATTATAGTAAGCACCTACTTTAAATTGGCTTGGCTACTAAAAACTTCCCTTTCTTTTGATTTTAGGAAAAATAAAAGTGAATATAGACTGATTAGAGAATTAAATATTTTCCACCTCCATGAGTGGTACATATTAAAATACTATTTCTAGGGAAACTTCCCTTAGTCTGACATGCTCTAAGGGTCAGCACAGCTATTCATAAGTATTTCAAGCACAGTAATATTGGGTGTAGTGCAGACTTGGTGATGGTCACCTTCAGTCTCTAAGCTAAATACAGAACAGAATGCAAATTTCTGTTTTCTTGTTGGTGTGTGTTGCTTGTGTATATCGGTGAGTTCAGTGCAACATTTCCATGTGTACCTACAGCTTCATACCATCTTTACCCACACCTCTTCCCCCAGGCCCTTCTCAGCCCCTGCCGAGTGCTAGCCTGTCATTGGCCATCTTTTGACGTTTCCGCCTATGATAGACACCCACAGTGCTGTGTGCTGTGTACGGGACTCACGAGGTAGTTTTTGTCACTTTACTGTGAAGCCAGCCAGCCAGTCGGAGTTCAGACGCCGGGCCTGCTGCCTCCTGGCTATGTGACAGCCAGTGCCCTTATGACCCAGGCGTGTTGTTGCACAATGGTTTCCTTTTCATGGTCCCATCTCGACAGATGTGTCCTGTACTGCTCATGGCGTCAGGTCCGCGATGTCCCTGTGTGTTACAGTCGGGTGTTCCTAGGCTGCAAGCGGCTGAGAGCTCCCCTGGATGGTAACTGAAGTGTGTTGGGCTTTCTCCGTTATTTCTCCCTCTCCGTATTTCTCCCCCCCACACACATTCCATCTCCCCCTCCATAAAGTCCACGTGGATTTTCTCAGACTTTCCTTCTTGCTGGCACTGCAGCACATTCAAACAGCAAAGTGAGAACCATAAGGCTTCCCAGGCCCTGGGCCCTGCAGCCATGCAGCGTCACCGGCAACAGCTTGTCTGAGGCTGTCGGTGCAGATTAGCTGCCAAGGAGAGCATCCTTCAAGTTTAGGATTGTATGCTAAAGCGAGGTTTCTTCAGCTTCACCACGTATGACCCTTTTGTCTGGGAAATTTTCGTGTGACCCTAGGCATGTGGCTATATAAAATAAATAACACCAGTCCAACACTTAACTGGTAACAAGCCACAAAGGACTGTATTTTAAAATAGTCCTTTGCTGTGCTTACGCTTTTTAGCATTTATAAGAGACTAAAGTAAGCTTGTGTGCTGAGGAGGTGGATATGCTTGTTTAATTTTATATACAGGATTAAATTGTGGCTGAATATTTGATACAAAGGATGCAAAGTAGCTTTGGTGTTGTTCAGAGTTGATCGACATTTTTATTTTGTAATCATCAATGCTATAAGAACGTCTCTTTGCATAAATACAGAATGCAAAAGGGCAGAGGTATGATTAGGGTCAATTCAAAAAAATCTGTAAATTCTGTTTTAATTTTACCAACACAAAATTTTGAAAGAATTCAAAAACAAAGCTGTTGAAGTCAGCTAGTCAAAACGGCAATTTCTAAATCAAGTATTCTATCAATTCAATCCAAAGATGTACTAATTTGATACTTAACTTGCCAAAGCATGGCAGAAAAGTACCGAGTGTGTTTTCTGTAATTACATTTACTGTGTGTAGAACAAAAATGTTGCAATTCATAACATACAGTAGCATCTAACGTGAGCTGGAACGTTCCCTGCCTCGCTCTTGGCTGTTGCTTGGCAGGAACTCATGCACAGTGCAGTGTGTGTATACTGTGTCCTAAGAAGCCAAGTTCTGTGAAGCCGCGTTATATGCCACAGGCAGGGCCACAAACACCTTAGAGACCGTGCACTTGATCCCAATTCAGGTGGCCATAGATTCAGAAACTTTGCTCTGTTATAACACGTGTGGCCTTGGCGATCACTCATGTGGGCTCCTGACGCACAATTTAAGAAGCTGGACACTGAGGTTTGAAGTTGGAGTTCATGTTCTGAGTATCAGGGAAAAGCTGGGGAAATCGTTTTCCCCTACAGCTCTCACCATATGGAATTGAGGGATGGGGGCGCGGGGGAGATGTGCTTACACGGAAGCCGCTTCCAGCTTCCCTAAAGATGAGGTAGTGTGGTAGGGATGGAAATGAGAGGGAAGAGACTGGCTAAAATGGCATCCCATAGAAGACAGGGCTTGGTCAGTGTTGTGTGAATGAGGGGAGAGCCGTGGTAGATGGGAGCATCCCAGGGTTACTCAAGGATTCAGTCGGGTGATTTATACGAAACACCTGATATCGTGTGACTCCCACGGGACACCTACTGAATGGACAGAAGGAGTCACAGGTTTCATCCGAGGCGCTGGAGGAAGCATGGGCCCAGTGACTGCAGCTGGAGTAGTTATACCGCCTACTTTAAATAGAAAAACGGTTCACTGTCTTGTAAAGGCTCCAGCTGACTGGCAGGGCGCTTGAAATGGGAGAGTATTGTGGATTGGGAAATGCCGTACTAAAGTTCGGGTGAGAAGTAGTCACAGACCAGCCTAGGTCTGCGACAGCGGGCAGAGGCCGCCGAGCTTGGGGCTGAAGCTTTAAGAGAGGCAAAGGCATGACAGGGACACAGAGAAAGCCAGAGCCATGGAGGGAGTGGAAGACGTGATGCAATAAGACAGGACTGTCAGAGGTAAGAGAAATGAGGGCAAGAAGGGGCCATATTCCGGCGGTTTGCTTGGGTAGGCATTGGGCTTGAGGATGTAGAAGAATTTAGGAAATGAGCACAAAGGTGTGGAGTGAGTGTCTGAGAACCCCAGCAGCAAAGAGCCTAACAGAAATATCAAAGAGGCGAAAGCCTGTTCCCACTGCTACCCCTGGAACGGGTTTCAAGACTCCACCTAAAATCTGTATACCATAGAACCCTATACATGGGCTTAGTTGTGTAAAATTTTAACAATAATAAATAGAGCACAGTAAAAGAAAATACATTTTAAAATGCGCAAGAAGGTTAACAATGGGTCTACTACCATCAGCATTATTAGACATTTATGAATGCTTACTTCTGGAATTTCCCATTTCACATTTTCAGCATACCGTTGATTGAGGGGGTTTTATGGAAAGGGACATTGCAGAACTTCTGGGCTAGGCCAGTGTCACAGTGAAAACATACTAAGGCAGACCTGATAAAGAAAGCTCTACGGGCTGGAGAGATGGCGCAGCCATTAAAGGCTAGGCTCACAACCAAAAATATAAGAAAGCTATACATGCAGTGACCAAGTCAGGGAGTCACAGAGGCCCAGAGTAATGAACAGAGACAAAAATGGGTGCCTTATGCAGAAGTTTGTAACAATAAGAGAAATGCATTTCCCATCTCATGTCTCACCCACAAGACCTCTTTGGGATGAGTGTTCCATAGGAAAATGCTATGTAAAACCGAAGAGAAAAGATTGGCCGTCCCAAAAGAACGTTGAGTTCTTTTTTTAGTCCTCCTGCTAAAAGGTGTGATTACTCTCCATTCTTCAATTCTGCATTCCTGAAAGCTATTCGTCCTTTCTCACCTTCATGTGGAATTATTAAAAAGAAAAAGGAAAAAAAAAATCCCTCTGATCAGAATATAGAAGCTGAGGTCATCATGCACAGCTGCTGTATTCTGGAGCCATAAGGGATATGAACTTCGGGTACCCCCTCCCTTCCCGAGTCAGATTTATACTTTAGATTTTGTAGGTTTTCATAGAACAATAGGAACAAAGGACACGTTAAGCAGCCTCCCCAAGGGGAAGGGATGCCTTTTCTTTCGTGAGGTCTGGACCTGTGGCTTTCCCGAAATTCCCGTGCTTGTGTGCAGAGCTGAGGAGAAAGCAAGGCTGTCTCCATCACCGGGGAAGCCACATGCTTGGGACTTGAGTCAGGGAGACAATTTGAATGCGAGAAGTCAGGGATTATTAGGATCCACACTCTGGCAAGGCTTATTTCACAGGCAACTACAGATAGAGAAGTTTTGCGGTCATTATCCATCTCTGTGAGAGGGAAGCCCCATTCATCTTTTCACAGGCAGCCTGGTAGCTGCAGGGAGACCTTTATTAAATGGCGTTCACCATGTGGGGAGGAAAGCCTCTTCCCCCCCCAGAGGCTCACCTCCGGAACCAATCACAAAGCAGCCTGAACCGCATCCATGCCCCCTGCCCTCTTAGATCATGGATGCAATGCGATTGGTGCAGAGTTGGTTCTATGGGCGGGGTTTTGTGCCTCTCTTCCCAGCTTCCCCCCTCAGTTCCTTATTTGGTAGCTTTTGACAGAACTAGTCTTTCTCGCAGCTAAGCATCTTGACATACATTATTCATTAAGCCCTGGAGCTCGAGAGAGAAAGATGCAGACCCTTAGCTCTCTAGCTGGTTCTTCATCAGATGGATATTTCTTATTCAGAATAGTTGCTGAATTTTGTTCCATTCTGGAGTTTTACGAACGGCATGTATTTACTGAGAAGACGGCTACACGGGACCATAACACAATGCTTTCTTATTTATACTTAACTGTCAAAAACCTTTAAATTTCCACATGCTGACTGGTTTGTGGAGATTGTTAAAAGTCAAGGTTTTAGAACTTGCTGGCACATATACACATATATAGACACATAATCTATCAAAAATGCCTGAAGCAAACTATTTGTTGTCAGTGTCTTGGGGCTACATAAAGGTAAGATTTATTTTGCTGTTGAAACTGATTACTCTGATTACATAAATGGTTTTTTTTTTTTTAAGCAAATGGTAATGGTGTCTGAGTAATTTTACATCCCCTTAGATATGAACTAGGAAAGAAAGAAGTGTGCTTTGTTGCTGAAGATAAGATTGTATAACTGTCAGGTGTAGTTTGTGCTCTAAGATAGCTTTTGAATGTGCATTGGTTCTTTTGTTTGCCCTGTGTGAATTTGAGTTATGCTATAAAACAGCAAGGTAATGAAATAAGTTAGTTGCAAATAAATTGTCGTACCTAATTCCTTGCATGCACTATTTAAGTCTTAATAACAGCTTATGTGTGGCCCTAAATATCAGTGCTACTTTTGACTTCTAGAGGAAAAAAAAAAATTCACCTTTGTCTTTAAAGCTACAGATGATGTACTTTATTTAAATAATTTCCATTATAATGCAAACTTGACTACCTGGAATAACTATAAGAAAGTTTAGTCATGCTGTGGCATTTTTAATCTCAAAAAATGAATTCATACAAGGAATTGGTAAGATTGTGTGGACACTGGACAAGCTTTCACCTGCCCTATGGTAAAACTGCCATTGAGTTCTGTCTCCAAGATAGAAGCAGGACATAGCAAACCCTTATTCAGTCCCCCAAAGAGGCATTATCTCAGAAAGTAGGGTTCAGCCAGTCACATGGCACATTTTCAGATATCTATTCTGTTGCCTTAAGGACTTTCAGATCGAAGGGCTTGTTTAAGAAACTTTCATGTTTGTGGTTGAGGTTGACTAGCATTCTGAGAAAGCTAGAAATCTCATCTCTGTTTTAGCCATGCATACAGTTAGGAGTTCTCGAATCTCTAAATCTCTAGGGTAGTTCAGATTTTAAAAATGCTTTTCATTGTCTGAGTTTTGCTAGCCATTTCTTATTTTAAAATTACAGTAAGAAGTAAATGTGAGAACCCATGACTTCCCCAGACTCTACCTCCTAGCTGTTACAGCTCATTGAGGCATTTTAAGGACCCTGTGTTTGTATTGTGACTACGAATAATGCCTACACAAATCTAAATATAGAATTAGGACTTAGGTTTTAAGGGGAAAAAAAGATTGGTGCACTGCTTTTGTGCCCATGTTAACATTCTGCCCCAAAACCTTTTAAGAAAGCCAAATATTGATATTTGGTATTCTGCGTATTCTAAAAGATTAATTTTTATGGAGCCAATGCAGCACTCATTTAAATAGGTCTTAATATTGATATTATCTTCCACACTCACAAGCATCATATTCAAAAGATCATTAGAATTTCACAATGGAAACAGCGGTCAATGCAGTGTGCTCAATTAAAGTAATATCATCTACACTTGCTGAGCTCATATTCAAATGTTAGCAGAATTTTGTGATGGAAAATGTAGTCATTCTCTGTGTTAGCCATAAGGCATCTTTTCATGCACTCAGAATGTGTCTTGGTACACAATTCCAGAGGATTAAATGTTTTGTGTCTTTAACCATCTTAAATGAAGGCTGCAAGGGAAAGAACTTTGCAGGGATTGTAAAACGCACAATACAGCATTCAGATTGGCTGCATTTGGACTTAGGTTTATGATTTAGATGCTGCACATACATGCTCTGCTTGCATAATGAGAACAAAGACCTCAAAAGCATCCACTGAAAAATCTTTTCTCCCCCCTGGTTGCAAGCATTCTTTGCAATGTTTTAAAACCACTTAAGAGTAAAACAGGACCAGTAAGAAAATTAATCAACATAAAATAGAGGTAACTTTAAGACACAGCTACACACTCAATTAAATAGTACTTTTCCTGGGGTTTTATTGAAAGGCACTCTTGTGCCTGCCTGCCTGTCCTAAATCAGTTAGGGTGTGTAATGATGGTGTAAGGAGGAGACATTCTGTTAGCTTTTTAAACCATCTTTTCTTCCCTACCCATGGTAATTATAAACCATCCTGTCTTCCCTACCCATGGTAATTAGTCTGTAAGTACCTTTATAAACGTAGTTACTCAAACTGACAGAAATCTACCTTGTAATTAAAATGCTTGTTAAAAGCTTTTAGTATATTGTTGTTTAATATACTGGGCAGTCGACTGCAAGTGGAGAGAGCATGTGTGGCCACTTTTTGTGGTTATTAATTTCGCATGCCTAGATTGAAGTTTTTATTAGCAGTAGCCAATAAAGGGGGGGGGTAACAGTTTTAACTCCTCGCAAATGTCCTTGTACCCTTTGGAAACAGCCTTTTGGAAATGCCCTGGGGAGGCTGCTCTAGGGAGTTGTTTTAGATATTGCCTCACAGTTGCTTTAAAATGAAACGTTGCCTTCTTTGGAGCACAGCAACCCTTGGTAGGGAGACAGGTGTGTGAGGCAGGGTTCTTCCAGTCCGTGTCCCCATGCTTTGAACAAAGAGGGGAGAGGGGTGTGGGGATAATGGCTATGTGTGATACAGCACTATTCGGGGGAGTGTGCACTGTGACGTGTCGTCTGGCTGCGCACAAGAATCTTTTCAGTGCCGTTTTTACCTCAGCGATTGCACTAGCCTATGCAAGCACAACGGCGAGAGCAATTGAACATCAGGTTACTGTTCTTCCAGAAAGTCACATAGTGTGTGTGGCATGTCTGCAGGTAGAGTGCACAGGAACATTTCTGTGCCGGGGTGGAGGCAGCATGTTAACCGCACTGGTCTGTGCGGAAGGTAGATGGTGAGTCTGCAGAAGGTAGAGTCTGAGTCCTGATTGTCCTTAGAAAACTAGTGCCTGGTGCTGAGGTGTACTGAGAGATGTGCAAGGTGGCGGCAGTTCCTGTGCTGTCTCCTGCGAGGCTCACGGTGGCCTCAAGCAGCGCCCACCCCAACCCCACTGTATCATGGTCAAGGTAGCTCTTAATGACAGTTTCATCTGACTGCGTGGACTTGAAGTCAAAGAAAGAATACTTCGCTGCATACATGTTCAAAACATCTAGAAATGCTTCTTTCCAATATGTTTTGCCTAATGAGTACATGTTCCCAAGGATAAATTACCTATAAAGCAAGAATTATATTTTGCATGTGAGGGATTATACATAATTTTGAAACAGCTGTGGTTATTTCCCATGTGGGTTGTCTCCTGAAGTCCTTTATGCAACTGGATAAAACAGGGACTAGCTGTAGACGTGTAGTAATCAATCCCATAGGTGTGTCCTGCATTGGTAAAAATCAGCTGTCAGAACAAAAGGCTCAGAAGTCGGGGTTGAGCACCACAAAGGGAGCTAAGGGAAAGAACCCTCCAGTAACAGTGAGTGCATGTTATGTGGCAGGCAGAATATAAGACAGCCTAACTGGTTAGCTTGTTCAATTGTAAATTAGTAGTTTACTTAAGGAAACATAACGGTGCAGATGATAGCCGATTTTGACACTAGTTAGTGTAAATGCCCTTTGAAATAGTCTCAGGAAGCCCCAGGTTTTATTTTTGTAAGTAGTGTGTGTTGCTAAGAACAAGCAAATGGAACCCGACATCTCCTAATATGTGATCCAGTATAGATAGCAATACAAAGCCATCGGAAATAATATAGCTAATTGTATGTGGCTTATCTCTGAGCAGTGGTGGTTTAATTTTTTTGTATATATATTTCTGTTTAGCTTTCTAGATTTTTCTGCCATCCACCTGTATGTTATGCTTATAAGGGAAGCCATTGGTTGCTATTATCTTGATCAACCTCAGTGTTGTGGTGATGGTTGAAGTGTTGTACCTAATTTGGATTTCCTAGGGTGGACTCTGGAAGAGATTTGTCAAACTATATGGCTTCTTGATGAGCCATCAGTGAATAAATTAGGGAAGGAAGCAAGATCTTTGAAAATTCTAACTAGGCCAGTTCAGTTCTGAGTTGCATTTCCAACACTCTGGAAAGAAGAGGTCACACTTCCTCTCCAGACTTACAAGTGAGCTTTCATAGTGAAACGGAAGGTTTCAAAGTCTACCAAAGAAAAGAATAAAATCATTGTTTTACATTTTTGATCAAGTATTTGAATACCCTTCGTTTATATATTGGAAAACTGCATTGTTCTGAGTGTCCCAACTTGCTTTTCTGTCGCTATGATAAAACCCCATGGCCAAAAGCAACTTGCAGAGGAAAGGGCTTAGTTCCTGTTGCATGTCCAGGAGAAGTCGGGGTGGGAGCCTGGGACAAGGACTGAAGCAGAGACTCTGGGGCAGTGCTGTTGATTGCCTTCCTCTCCGTGGCTTGTTCGGTTTGCTTCCTTATATGACCCAAGGATCACACGTCCACATCAGTCATTAAGAATGCTCTATGGACCTGCCTGTAGGCAATCTGAAGGAGGCGTGTTCTCTCTCTCCCCCCTTTTAAAATGTGCATGAGTGCTATACCTCTATGTGTGTCTGTGCACTACATGCATGCATGGTGGTCATGGAAGCCAGAGAGAGTGTTGGATCCCTTGGAACTGGAGTTACAAACAGTTGTGAGCCACTGTGTGGGTACCGAGAATAGAACCCAGGTCCTCTGGAAGAGCAGCTGGGGCTTTTAACCACTGGGCCATCTCTCCAGTCCAGGAGAAAGTTTTCTTCGTTCAGGATCCTCTTCCCAGATAGCTCTAGCTTGTAACAAAACAGTAAAACCAAACAAAACCAGGACATTGAGTATTGGAAACTATTGAGGCATATTAACATGCCTGGTTGGGAGATTTTCAGACTCAAAGGGAGACTTTTCATTAAGAAGCCCTATCTATATGGTCCCTCATTAATTCCCTGACCTCTGTGGCTATTCCAGATGAAACACACATATCTAAAGAGTCTAAGCGAACATCCATACATGAGAGAAAACCTGTGATGTTTGTCTTTCTGGGTCTGGGCTACTTCAGAGCGATCATTTCCAATTCTATCTGGTTACTTGAAATTTTTTTTTGCAATTTCACATCTTCATTATGCATTCAGCCTCTGATAGACACCTAGGTTGTTTCCATTTCTTGGCCACTGAATAGAGCAGCAGAGAACACAGATAAGCAAGCACCTCTGTAGTAAGACATAGAGTCCTTTGGGGAAATGCCCAGCAGCGGTGTGGCTGGGTCACATGGCTTATCTATTCATGGCTCTGTGAGGAACCCCAAACTAATTTCCATAAAAGCTACACCAGTTCACGCCTACACTAGCACTGTTCCCCTCTCCCTACATCCTCACCACCATTTGTCCTTAGGTGTTCTTTTGTGTTTTTAATCTTGGCTATCCAGACTGGGGATAAAGTGAAATATTTCCCTATTTGGTAGCAGATGTGTCTGGATGGGCATAGGCACAGTTGACTCAGTAACATATATGGTGACGTTGTCAGGCAGAGAACTCCACGCTGACCTACTTTCTGTTTCCTGATTGGGGAGATGGATCAGTAGATTCTGCAGTCTCTGACAACTAATACTTCTTACACTTTCTTTCTGCGTGTGTACAGCTTCAGAAGCAAATGTTATGTAGTATTTACTCAAATTTTGGGTTTCCCCAAATCCCTGGAACTTTAAACATTTGATCATTATTATATACTTGTTTTTAATAATGATAAATCGATTGATAAAAGGATTCAGTGTTAAAGTCAGGATCAAATACAAAAAAGAACATTAAATGTTATCTGTAATATATATGTATATATACTTGTACATAATATATATATATACATATATATTCTGTGGTAGCAACTGAATATTTAAATGAAATTGAAAACAATTTCTCAGACTGACCTCATATCATGTGCTTCATATCCATATGTGATCAGTGGACATTGTCACAACACAGATTGTTATAACTGTCCAACCCTGGAGAAAGTAACAATGAGAATATAGAGTCATGATTATTTGAACATTCTTTGGGTGTATTTCCCCATGTCTTGGGGCATGCTTGTGTCATGACACTTAAAATGCCCTTTGTTCTTACTGCAACCCTCCTTGTGTCTTTCAGTTTAAAAGGATGCTTAATCGGGAGCTCACGCATCTCTCTGAAATGAGTCGGTCTGGGAACCAGGTGTCAGAGTACATATCGAACACATTCTTAGGTGAGAACAACCGTAAACTTTGCCTTAGGCTTCTTTGCTTGCTTATGCTGCTGAGAGGCCAGTTAGAGCCTAACTCGGTTTGCAAACCAAATGTGTGTGAGAAATTCTGTTGTTATTGCATGATGTTAGTAAGTTGAAACTTCAGGTCTCTAAGCCTCAGAATCAATCTGGGGTGACGTAGTATGTTTTATTTATTTGATCTGCAGTGCAGTGTATCAAACCTACAGCCTAACACATGCCACTATATACCATTGAGCCACCTCTCCAGCAAGGTCTTTTCATAATGCTAAATTATGAGATATTCATCACAATATTTATTTGTCCATGCATCAAACATATTTTTACGGCCGCCATTGCTGGGCACTAAGGAAATTAGAAATAGTACAGGCACAATTCCTAAGGGACGCTTTTTGATTTAGCCACATGTGGCTTTGTGAGACAGCCCTTCAAACCTTAACTGTAGAAAGAAGTTGCAATACGTGAAAACTAATGATTTGAATTGCTCCTTGATAGAGGGATTTACTTTCAAAACAAATGAATGTGTATTAAGGAGTGAATTCCTCCTGCACAGCTGTTTGTTGGACCTACTGTTCAAGAATGAGTTAAGCTGGTCCTGACTTCACAGAGATGTCCGCATTAAGACACCTTATGTCTATAGCTTTTACTGTATCCATTAGCAGAGATGCCTCTCGGTTACACAATGTTTTGGATAGTCTGTGGTCCCCACAAGACTTGGCTGCACTCTAAATATTCCCGTCCTATTGCACAGTGAGACAACATAGAAGAAGTCCTCAGCTCACTCCAGGGTGCAGCTTCGGTCTCACAATGTGACTCCCTATAGTCATTTAGCTCCTCAGTTCATAGGCTGCTGTTCTTGATATATTTGCATATGAAGTGGCCACCATTTTAAAGTAAATGTTGAAACTGGAGAGCTTCATAGGAAAAGTTGTTTTCAAAGCTCTAAATGAAATTCCATTGGGAATTTGAACACTAAGTAACCAAGCATTTTGCTTTCTTTCAGCTGGCTATCATAGCTGACAGTCATCTGAGGATAGTCCAGCAAGACGGCTTTTAAATAAAGTAGAATTTGTTTCATTTTTGTGTTTGAGGATATCAACTTGTGTTTGGAATCACTTTCTAGAAAGTATAGTGATCAGTTACACTTTGTTCATTTACATGTTATGTGACTAAAAAATAAAGTTGAAGTAATAGTAAATATTGGATGTTTTCTGAATTTAAGATAAGCAACATGAAGTGGAAATTCCCTCTCCCACTCAGAAGGAAAAGGAGAAAAAGAAAAGGCCAATGTCTCAGATCAGTGGGGTCAAGAAGTTGATGCATAGCTCCAGCCTGACTAACTCATGCATCCCAAGGTTTGGGGTTAAAACAGAACAGGAGGACGTCCTGGCCAAGGTATGGTAATTTCACAGATTGTGGTGTGGTTTTTTTCCCCATGAATTCTTTTTCTTTTCTTTAAACAGATGGAAAATTTCATTAGTGTATATGATCTTAAAACCTATTTTGGAGTCAGGCATAGTGGTTCATGACTTTAATTGCAGCACTCAAGGAGGCAGGGGCAGATAGATCTCTGTGAGGTTGAAGCCAGTCTGGTCTACATAATGAGAACCTGTGTTAAAAACAAAATCTATTTTGTTTAAGTGTGTATGTACATGTGTTATGAGTAGTTATTTTCCCTGCTCTGGTCTGGTCCCACTGCCATGCCGGCCCCAAATAACACACAGAGACGCTGTATTAGATATAATTCTGTTGACCAGTTACTAGTTTCTTATCAGCTAGCTCTGTCTTAAATATTAACCCATGTCTATTACTCTAAAGTATTTCCACGTGGTCTCATCTTACCGGAGAGAGGGGCTGGTGTTCTTCTCTCTCCGTCCTCCATCTTGGACCCTCTCCTACTCCTTCCTGTCTCCCCCCAGTCTCCTCCCACCTATCTTGCTTTCCTATTGGCAAACAGTGCTTCATTCATTAACCAATAAGAGAAAAATATTTAGAGAATGACATCTCCCATCACGTATGCATGAGTGTGTGTGCATTCATGTTGAGTGCAGTGCCAATGGATGCCTGAAGAGGGCATCAGACACCCTGTACCTGGAGCTAAGAGTTGTGAGCCACCTAAAATTGGTTGCTGGGAGCTGAACTCAGGTCCTTAGGAAAAGCAACAGTTGCTTTTAACCACTGAGCCATTTCTCCAGTCCTAGATTTGAAGGTGGGAAAAATCACTTCTTACACATGTGGTCTGATTGATGTATCTTGGTTTGTTTTTTGCTTGCTTGCTTGCTTACAAGTTAGAAATTTGTCATTACTTCTGAACTTTAGACTAGGTAGATTCTGTAAATAATTGGTTTCATCTATTGAAATGAGCATATGAATATAATTTACTATCAAAATCATGTTTAAGCAACATTTGGTTTTCAGTTTATTTAAGTGAATTTGCGTTCCATTTGACTGTGTACATGTCACACCCTTTACATTTAAAATAAGGGTTTTTTATGTTATCAGTGTTTCTCATTAAAGTCAGTCATTTTCATATACTTCTGTTAATTGTCACCTCTCATCCAACGTTGTGTCCTATGGGTGTTTTTCTTCACCCCAGGAACTAGAAGATGTGAACAAATGGGGTCTCCACGTTTTCAGAGTTGCGGAGCTGTCTGGGAACCGGCCTCTGACTGTTATCATGCACACCATTTTCCAGGTAATGCTCTTGAGTGTCTTCTAACCAGAGGACTGCATATGAGTCATTCTCGCTGCTGTGACAACATACCCAAGCAAATCATTCTAGGAGGAGGAGGGATTCATTTTGGCTCACAGTTTCAGAGTCTAGTCAGCTAGTCCAGTGCCTTGAGGCTGTAACAAGTGGCCCAGCTGAGGTTAACAGATACAGGGAGGGGCATGGGTAGGGGAACTCACCCTGGGAAAAGCAGACTTTTCAAGGTATGCTCCTCGTGCCCTTCTTCTTTAGCTGTGACCTCATTATCCAGCCACCTGTTAGCGATACCGCCTTAGTGATGAGGCATTTAACCCAAACTGGCCAGCCTTATCCTACTCATCCCCTGCGCTTCTTTTGATGTCTGTTTTATAAGGAACAAATAATAATAAAATGGGAGTGAGTGTGTGTAAAATGCAAATTAATTGCATTATTTTCCTATTTAAGAACCATGGGAGAAATGGTTTTAGTCTATTAACAATAGTTATAAAATCATCTCTACAATGCAGACTAACTTTGTAAACAAACAAGCCCCTATAGTTTTTTTGAGTATATTTTTAGTAGTGTGCCATTGTCTCTATATCCCTTTTTTGTTCTTGCCTGTGTACCGCGTCAGGTTGGGATGTGACTGAGAAGCTGGGGCTGGTACCTTGGGATTAGATGGGAATTGCAGGCTGAGAGTAAGCATGAGCTCACCTGGTGTGGCTGAAGGGCCGAGTCGGCGGCTGCAGTGCGCTGTGCCTGCCTACAGGAGCCTAGGGCTGGCAGCGCACCCCTCACACTGTACCTCAGATGCGCAACTGTTGGTCTCAGAAGGACAGCTCAGGGGTGGGTTGTTGCCAGAATCTCTACACCTCTGGGTGTTTCCTCCAGCAGATGTGAAATAACACTGTTTCAGTTTTGGGTTGTTTGTAGGCAGCCCCTCCCTCTAGGGAATGAGTTTCAGTAGAAAGACAAGGATGCTTAAGAGGATTTCTTTTTCTTACAGGAACGAGATTTATTAAAAACATTTAAAATTCCAGTAGACACTTTAATTACGTATCTCATGACACTGGAGGACCACTACCATGCTGACGTGGCCTACCATAATAACATCCATGCCGCAGATGTTGTCCAGTCTACGCACGTGCTACTGTCCACACCTGCTTTGGAGGTGAGCCTGCCCTCTAAGTTTTCTGAGTCACTATCACTCACTCGCCACCTGTAAAGAGCTCTGAAACTTGGATGTTAGGGGCTTTTTGGTACAGACAGCAACTACGTTCCTTGTTAATAAACAACAGATCCTTTGATGAATTCTGTCTGTGGGAATTGGTCAACAGTTTGGGGATCCATCTGTTTATAATACTGCTTCTTTGAAATGGCCCAGTGGACACTGAACACACACACATGGCTTTTGACTTCTAGTCAGGTTGTTTTCCAGAGCTTTAGTCTGATGGCTGTAGTTCAAAGGAAAGACATAAGCAACACGTTAATACTTTCTAAGAATTTATAGAAGGAAATGCCTTTTTCAATTTTCCAAATCCTAACAATTTGTCCTTTTAAGTGTTTAATAAAGGGATTTGATCTCCACAATCATCTGGGGGAAAGATTCCCATTTGTTATATAGTGTACGCTCTTTTCATTGTAAAACTCTGCTTACACCTCATTATTTGGCTGAGTGGTTCTTAGCTGGGGATGATTTCTGTCTTGCTCTCCTCCATCCCTACACCCAGGGACATTTGGGGGATTCCTGGAGACAGTTTTGGTTGTACGTGCTCCTAGCACGTTGTGAATAAGGGTGAGGAATTGGCTAAATGGCACAGTAACATTCGCAGTGCTCTAACCGCAGCGTTGATGGCACCGAGGCTGAGGTCTGGTCACCTGGGTGACAGGAAGATGAAAGAAAGGAATCCCTTTCATAATTCAGTGGGCGTTACTGATTACGGGTGTCCTCAGAGTGTATCATAAAGTGAGTTATGTATAGGCTCCTATGTTTTTAAATATAATAAACAGGAGAGACCTTGTCATGATGTATAGCAAAATCAGATGAAACACTTTGCTTTGAAATCACATTTTAAAAACTCATCCAAAAGACACTTCTCGATGATACTGCCCAGCCTCACCTGACGTTCCTTCCGAACCCCGGAGTTCGTTTCATTTGTTTTTACAGTGTGCTCGTTCCAGCTTCTTGGGATAACACAGTAATATTTCCTGTGCTCTTGGTTTCCAGGCTGTCTTCACGGACTTGGAGATTCTCGCAGCCATTTTTGCCAGTGCAATACATGACGTGGATCATCCCGGTGTGTCAAACCAATTTCTGATCAACACAAGTAAGTGAAACCTGTTTTTAAAATATATGTATATATATCTGAGTGGTTTTCATAAGTTCATGTTTCTCCAGGGCCATAATGTGCTTTTGACATGTGTAAACATGTTTTAGAAATAGCATGGCACTAATTTATCTCTGCAAATGATCATGGCCTCCCGTGAGAGAGGCAGTTGGTGTGTGAAAATCATCTGTGTGCTCTAGGATGTCTCTAAAAGTCGTTTATTATGTTTCTGCAAAAGACAATCAAAGGTGGAAGCGTGTACAGCAGTGTGGGCGTGTACAGGGGTGCGGGTAGCCTCTTCACTGGGTAGATTACCATTGATCCCCCAGAAACTATAGCTCTCCTTCCCACCCTCACAGATCCCAGCCTCTCAGTTTTTCAGTGGTCTCCACGGAAGTAACAGGAACATAGTTTCTGGCTTCTTGACTTGAACAATGCACTCTCCTGTTAACCCCCTGCAACCTCTCAGTGTGTAAGAAGACACCCGTTGGTCTAGAGATCGGGTTGTGGCCTCCCTGATACACAGCAACTGGAGGAGGCTTTCCCACTTCCTTCCTCGGGAGAAGGGTTTAACGTTATATAAATAGTACTTGTTACTTGACGTTACTAGATAAATGACTTAACTGTACTAGGACTTAATTCTTTCTCGTTGTGCTGTGGTAGACTGACATCATAAATTTCCCTTTATGTGAAGAAAAAAGTGAGTCTTTTTCATGTTAAGAAACTGCCTTTCTTCTGCCTCAATCTGTGGGTTACACGCTGCCCGTGAGAATCTGGCTATCCTAGTATCAGAGCCTTCACAACCTCCAGCTATGGCAAGCAGGATTTAAAAGAAGGCAAATGTAACTGTACCTTGAGAGACTTAAGCCAGGTCTGCCAGAAAAGACCCAGGGTTGTTATCTTCAAACAGCCCCTGTGGAATCATAACAAAGTGTGGTTAGTGATTCAGAGACGGAGCACAGTCTTCCTGGGATGTGTGGCTGGTGGACCACATTTCAGATCTTAGCGTTCGGAGGGACTTACTGATCACACAGTAAGGTTCACATTCCCATTGCTGCATGAGAGCCTGTAACAGGGCTCATCAAACCGTTTACATAGCTGCTTTCACCACTGAACTCCCGGGGATGGGGTGGGGGGTGGCTTGCATTGTGCTGGTGCTCAAGGCAGCATTTTCTGAAAAGGCCTGGCAGGTCACTTGGTACAATGTGCAGTGGTACTTTCCAGAAATCTGGCCCACTTCAGTATTTTGAGGCTTAAGCATTTCTCCTTATGTTCTTAATGGTACAGATTTCAACAAACATGTAAATTCTTTTTTATAACTTAAGACATTTTAAGTTAGTACACCAAACATTGAAAGAATACTTACTTTGCATTCTGTCTCCTATGCTATTGTGACACCAGAATTAATATTAGAGGGACACAGAGTTAAGTCAGGATAGAGCCAATCTTTCGAGTATTCTACTGTGCCTTTTAAGGAGAAGGAGGGATAAGTTCCGGTCCTTCTCTGAACCCTCCAAACACCGCCAGGCCTTGGCTGGCACCTGTGGGACTGTGGGTAAATGTCTGTCATCTCAGCTAGCATCATCCACATCCTGGAAAGTCTGAAAGACAATGAAACAGGTAATGGAGAAACTCAGAGGGTGCTTATAAATCTAGAGCATTGGCCAAAGGTGTCTGTTTTTCTGGTGACGTGCCTAGGTAGAAACTTGATAACCAGTTCTGTTTCCGGAAGTGAGTTAGTTACTCTTAGCATTGTGATGATTCCAGGGACCATGGCAACACAGCTCTGAGAGCAGCTCTTGTTGGGTTGTGGTGAGGCCATGATTTTGCAGAGAAGCTTGGTACCTAGACACATCCTGGGCTCACCAGAATCCCTGCCTTCCCTTGAGTGGTCACCAGAACCTGCAATCTTCCCTCCCTTTTTTCTCTCTACTACGCAACAAACACATCTCTAGTGACTTTAAAAACAACAAGACCTTTAAGAAATAATTTGTTGAAACTGTGTGTTTATTTTTGTTGGTAGTCACCCTTCAGAGCCAGACTTAAGTTTCTATTTTCTTTGGCTTTCGTGGACAGAGTCAGTGAATCAGGCAATGATACTCTCTACCTCTCTACTCAGAGCTGGTTCTTCCAATACCAAAACCAAAGGTTGGACCTGGTTCTTATAACAGGGAAATCTTAAGTTTTGATCATCCTCTCAAAACCCTAGTTAGGTGGCTGCATCTCTTGAGGAGACCTCGGAGGCACAGTGAACTTGAAAGATGTGACTTCCAGTGTATTCATGCCTCTGACTCTAATTGTGGTCCTGGTCTCCAGATTTATCTGTGATTATTGAAAGCACCTGGAAGTTGAGAACAGGGCGATCATTTCTACCTAGCAGAGATGATGAGGCTTGATCGTTTGAGACTATTAGTATACAATGAGAAGGCGAGTTTTAATGAATGTGCCTTAAGGGTGTGGAGGTCTGTGGACCTTCCAGGGCTCAGAGAAATTGAAATCATATGTGGAAAGCTGCCTTAGCATCTGTGAAAATAACACAAATAAAGCCAAATAGCTTCATACAGGTTTGACTGTAACATCTTACAAGGTATTCATCATGAAAAGATCATTTGACTTCTCAGTTTTGTTTTCTGAAAAATTAAAACACTGAATGGTACTGAACATGCATTGTGTTAAATTTCACTTGGAAAGAAGATGTGTTGTTTATAGTAAAGATGGCCAAGTTTGGGGGAGAAAGATTTATTCACACTCATCTTGTATTCAAAGCATATGTCTATGGGTTTCCAAGAGTAGGGAGGCATTACATCATAGTAAGTTGAAGTGGGATCTAGTTGCCAGTACACATACTTTACAGAGATTATCAAGCTCTCATATCATTTTAACATACATGTTCCATAGCTGTATGAGTGAATTATATACATGTTCCATAGCTGTATGAGTGAATTATATAGAGATCTTTCTTTGTCTGTGTAAACCTTTGAAATAAGGACAAATTCATTTTCAACAAATATTAATCTATAGAAAACAAGGCCAAGGTCTGATTCTTCACAGATTGCAGTGACTGAGTGGCCTAAGATGGTACCCCATGCAGGAGGAAGCCAGACATGGGGGAGCACGGGTGAAGTGAGGGGGAGAAGGGCACTTTTAGGAACATGTTGTTTAGATTTTTTTTCTTTTAAAAGGAAGGATGCATTAATATAAGAAAATGACACTTTTACACAGCTCCCAAACTGTGCGGCTGTGAGTCAATCTTATTCTGGCCATCACACACAGATCTCAATCCCCTTTTGCTCCTGGTGCCACCTAAGTAAGCTGTCCCCTGCCCATTTGCCCTCCAGGTTGAGAGCTGGTGAAACATAGGTTCTAAGTTGTCACCAGTGTCATTGGTAGGAACCCCCTCCATCTCCTTATATTAAAGATAGCTTGTCATTGCCTTAGCACTTTGGAAGGGTTGTTCTTGCCTTACAGGTTAAGCCTAAGAGGAGAGGCTGGCTGCTGGTTTTGTAGACGGATTTGATTTCTAAACACATGAGCATCTTGTCGAAAACATTGTTATAATGAAATGTGTTGAGTTTGTTCATAAAACTGAATTATGTCAAAGCAGATGGGCACAGGAGTGTGCGTGTATGCATGTAAGATTTACTTCTTTTGTATAGGGAAATCTGATCAATTTAAGATTTGACCCCTGTGTCTTACTATAAAATACATGTGTTTTATCATATAATTTTCAAAAATACCTATTCAGTTGAACTTCTACAAAAACTAATGTGATCAGGGTTGGGTATGGTGATCATTGCCTTTAATCACATCATGGCACATAGAAGGCAGACAGAGCTCTGTGAGTTCAGGGCTATCGTGGTTTATGTAGCAAGTTCCAGGTCAGCCAGACCTACATAGTGAACCCTGCATAGTGGATGATGATAATAGTAATATGTTCATTGAAAAGTAGAAGAGACTCCTATGAATTAACTTCACTCCTGTTAACAGACACTAAATACCCCATTTTCTTCAGAGTGTGTCACATTGAAAGTATATAACCTTAGAGTAAAAGCTCCCATTTTATACTTTTCATATGTATTGCTTCATTTGGTCCAACAGAAAGCTTGAGTGCACTTACACATTTTATCTAGTGTACCCTTGCCAGCTCTGAGTTTTTAACAATTTCAGTTAGATTTACCAAAATTTTTGAATTTTTTTGTAGAGCTTTTTTTTGGGGGGGGCATCACGTTTCTTCCCTGTTGTTGTACCTTTTGGCAATTAGCACTGTAAAATAAAATTCATTTAAGTGTACTTACATTGTCACAAGATCAACAGGAGAACCTTAGTTCCTGTCCTTAGTGCTGTCAAAGCAACAGTAGGCAGACCTTCGCCCTCTGCAAGCTTACGGTCTAAGATGTGCACTCACGGTTTCTAGTGATGCTTAAAAAGCTGGTACATCTTAATTAAGGATGAGCCTGAAGGACTGTATCTGTAAGAAGTTAGCATTGGAATTAGACTGAGCACAGATCACCCTGACCGGTGGAAATGGGCACTATTGCCAGCTCATGGGGGCCCAAATACAGTAGATGTGGTGAGGGGGGAGGCAAATTGCATTCTCAGTCTGAGCTAGGACATCTGTTATCCCCTGCTCTGACATCCATACATACCATTGGTTTGCAGAGCTAAAACTTACATCAATTCCTTCCTTCTCTCCTGTCCTTTTCTTGGGCTGTGGGAAGAACTGAAATGGCTCTCCAGCTTGCACTAGGCCTGAAGATATAGGCCTTTCTTAGCTTCTCTACAGAAAGCATAGGGGAATGTATATATCTGTATCTGACCTGTAGGTTACCTGTCACTCTAGAACCCCATCACCGCAAGTCATGCTTCTATGGTGGTTTAGGAGGAGCAGAATTCTAAGGATGCAGTTTCTGAGTTGCTGTGGGGGTTTCTGGTGTTGCCTTATCTCTTAGATTTGATTGCATTTCTTGTAGTAAAGAGCATACCAGTGGGCTGTTATTCTGAAGTATGTGTTAGAGATACTGAAGATGCATCCCCGCGCACTTCTTAGCTACCCCTTACAGGATGTAAGAAGCTGAGTAACTCCAAATAATCTCAGCACTTTTTAGGAGACTGGGGAAATGACATAGTTTGGTTATTCCCAGTGTCACCAGACCACTGTTGGATGAAAATGATGAGCTCAGGGATGGGAATTCCCAGATGAGGCACACGTCAATGGCTTGCATTTCTGAGTGTCAGGACCAGAGCTTTCTTAGCTGCGCTCATGGGGATAAATTGCTGAACGTTACTGTCAGAATCACCCCCCCCCATGACTAGCTGATGTACAGTGAGCTCCCAGCTTTTCCAGGACACCTGCTGGTAAAGTGACCTGGGTTGGGAAAGAAATACAGCTAAAATGTGGGAACTCTGTCCCTTTGTGAAAATTGTAAGGGCCCGGTGGTGTGGGGCGTGTTTAGCCATCCTTCTAAGGTAAGAAGAACATAATTACATATAACCCTTCCGACCGCCAAGAGAGAAACGCATGATCCCTGGGCCTGGGTGGATTTAGAAGCAGCATTTTCCTCACTGGGTGTGTCGCTCTCGCCCGGTACTGAAGTACATGGAGGACTGTTGCTAGGTTACTTCATGACTTAGAATGAAAGTCTCTTCCTGGGTCTACTCTGCTGTGAAAGCGCCTCGCGATTACACTGGTCCAGCGGTGCCAGCAGCTGCCTGCCGAGTGCTGGGATTAAAGGCATGTGCCGCCACCACCACCTGGCTCTGTTAGCTCTTTTTAAAAACTGTAATAGCTGGGCAGTAGTAGCATGCGCCTTTAATCCCAGCACTGGGGAGGCAGAGGCAGGCGGATCTCTGTGAGTTCAACACCAGCCTAGTTAACAAGAGTTAGTTCCAGGACAGTCTCCAAAACTACAGAGAAACCCTGTCTCAAAAAACCAAATAAATAAATAAGAGTTAGACATGAAGAGTCTAGAAACAGCTTGTCTTTAAATACCAGCCGTAGAGTGTCTGAGATGTATGATATTGGCAATGTTAATGTTACCTTCCCAAAGATTCGTTTTCTTCACTTATGAATGGCCATCACATTCGGAACTTCCTAAGAGAGGTGTGAGCATTGAAGATACACCATGCCAACCACTTACAACACAGGGCAGCTGAGTTCCCTGAATGTGGTGGTAGCTTAGGCTATTCTCTTCTGGGTGCTTTAAAGTTAGGAAGAAGGGGAGTGTCTAGTTTAGGGACTCAAGCGGGAAGGTTGAAGGAGGGAGCCTGTTCAGAGAGAAAGGCAGACTGGGTACAGTGTTGGGGGCGTTTAGAGAAGAACTGAGCAGTTGTGCCTTCAGCAGTGGAGAGTGATTTCTTGGAACAGGCGACAGAGGACTGGCAGGCAGCCTCTCTGCTTGTCCTCCCCCACCTTCTGCGTGCACACTGTATTGGTGTGTAAACTCAGAGGACTTTACCTGCAAAGTCCTGGGTTAGCCATCCTTAGCAGGTACCATAGACTGTTACCTGCCATCTTACGTTAACTCATGCACCTTCGGTGACAAGCATAGAAAGGTAAATGGCCGTGAGGTTCAGTTTCTGAATAAATGCTGAACTTTTCCTACACCATCCAGGTATAGCATCAGGCTGGAGCAACTAATGACCCTACCCCAGCCCACTAAGGAATCATTTCCTCGCCTAAGGCAAGCTTAGCCCGTGCCCTTAGAGCCTGCATTATGAACCATCCTTAGGCTGAATAGGTGTTCCATCTATAGAATGGTTCACCTTCCTGGAATATAAACCTATTAAAGTCATATTATTTCCACAAGTTAGACAATATTATGCTTTCATCCCACCATTGGCTTGTTTAATATGACTCAGCTGTGTATGTACAGTGCTTAATGCTCAGATCCTGTATCATTTTAAATTTCTAATTTCTACATGTTTACCCTTGGCTTTCATAGACTATCTAAAAGTAAATTTGATCCCCATCATGGAAACAAGCAAGACTTAGTCAGACATTACCTTTCAACAGTATCGATTTTTCCACACAAAATGAAAGTGAACCATATACATTCACATCTACTCCTGAAACCCTACACTCTCCTGTTTCTGGCGTGGAGAGCAGATTAGTTGTATCCTTTCCTACGGGTGTGGTTCCCCTAAGATCGTAGGGCCGCCTTGGGAACCATGTCCCACGCTGTCTTCCCTATCCTTCAAAGCAATCGGTATAATCAGTATGTGGTTTGTAGTTCCCTATGCCATTGCCTTAGAGGAGCCTCCGAATTTTTCTTTTAGGGCATTAGTGACAGAAAAGATCCCAATACTTATGCTTTCAAAACAGTGCCTGAAAACTCTTAAAGGTAGGCATAGAGACTGCTCAGTATTTAAGAGCACTGGCTGCTCTTGCAGGGGACCAGGTTTCGAGACCCTGCACGCAGAGGGCAACTCACAGTCTGTAGCTCCAGTTCCAGGCAGCCACAGCCTTCTTCCAGCCTACACAGGCACGCATACGATACAGATACGTACATGTAGGCAAAGCACTTATTAAAACAAAAAGCTCCTATATCTAAACCTCCTGTGTACAGGAGAGGCAAAGTCTTGTCTTACCATTAGTCTCCAGATCCAAAGCGGTATGTGCAGAACCTCTACTTGGGGCTTGTAGGCAGATGTGCACGGGGTCTGTGAAGCCTTTAGGAGGCAGAAAGGCAGGTCACACGCAGCACCAAGAACCAATAGGAAGCTCAGAAGAGGAGCCCGTTGGGAGCGTGGTATGGGGAGAGGATGGTATTACAAGAGTAAGCACCACGAGCAAACCCAGTACTGGAACTTGCTCTGTGTACAAACACCCTTGCACCATGACCCACACACTGTATCAGGGCAAGTGTTCCGCACTTACCAGGCAATGACGCCTCGTGCCCAGGTTGTGTTGTAGGTGTTAGGAACAATGCCACAGTCTGCTGAGCTGATGGCAGATCCTGAAAAGATCGTGTGGTCTATTTCTCTCACCTCCGAGAACTGACCAGAAGGTCCACAGTATCAGTCAAACTGTAATTCACTCCTAACGTTCTGGCTTTCCTTTTTGGCTCTTAGATTATTTGCTCATGGGTGATGGAGAAGTTCAGGGGCAACGATAGCCTGGACACAGGCATCCAAGAGCTTGGGGGTTTGTTTCCATTCGTTTACATGGCTCAGCCCCCAGAGTGTCGGGAGTTAGTGTAGAATTTGAAGAGTGAGACATTAATTAAACCTGCTGCTCTCCTTTCAGACTCAGAACTTGCCTTGATGTACAACGACTCCTCGGTCTTAGAGAATCATCATCTAGCCGTAGGCTTTAAATTGCTCCAAGAAGAAAACTGTGACATTTTCCAGAATCTGACCAAAAAACAAAGACAATCCTTAAGGAAAATGGTCATTGACATTGTAAGTACCTAATAAAGCTGATTCAAGTTTTTAGGGTTGATAGGAGGTTAGGTTTGGGAACGAACGAACGGGACTTATAGAAACTGCCTTTGTTGCAGCTAGTAGAGCTCTTCTGACATACGTCGTTCCGAAAAGTTGGGATTTAAGACTAGAGGCTCAGACACTCCACTACAGGCTCCCCGAACTCCACAAGACCCATGCATCTTGGTCAGTTGATTCTGTGGACCTCATTCTCTTAGTGTTGCTGACCCACTCTGCTCCCTCCAATCCCTCCCCTGCCTCCTCTGCAGGGCTCCCCAAACCCCACCTAATGTTCTGTGTTATTCCTGCGTAGCTTGGGATTCCTAACAGAGACAGTAGGGGGATATCTCTGACTCTTTAGCCAACTCGTGGGACCTTTGTCCTCCAGCTGGGTTGCTGGTCCAGCCTTAACATGATGGCATGTGCCTAGTCTTACTGTAGCTTGCTATGTCGTGGTTGGTTGATGTCCCTGGGAAGCAGCTCTGATCTGAGGGGAGGTGGAGGGGGTATGAATCTGGAGGAGAGGGAGGAAGGTGGGAGGGGAAACTGGTCTGATACAAAGAAGACTAAGGGCTCACTATTCAGGTTGTTTTTTCTACTCTTCTTGGCCAATGGCAGACAGAGAAGGGTGACACAGAGAATTCAGTGTCATCTGCAGCTCCTTACTGTCTGCCCGCCTCCCCACCCACTTAGACCCTCAACCAGACTCCTTCCCCTGTGTCCATTATCCAGAGCAATCTCAGGGCAGTCCAAAATTACACTAAAGCTTTTACTCACATTCACTTTTCAAACCTGTTTGGGTGTGTATGTGTCACACACACTCCCTGGTAAACCTGTGGCCTCAGGACGGGTTGTGGGGGTCAGCTCTCGTCTTTCCACTTCGACCCCAGGCCTGGTGACAGCATCTTTACCCAGGGCAACATCATCATTTGTGCAAAACAAAACCTAGCTCAAATGCATTGTATCCGAGGTGGTCTTTGAGTAGCCTTGTGTTTGCTGGGTGCAGTGCAGCCCCGGCCCCCTAGTTCAGGGAGAAGCGCAGAAAGGAGGAAGGTGGCTGGGTGTTTGCCTTGAGAGTGGTGGCCAGGTACCTTCTGTTTCTGTGCCGTGGATGCTTGGCTGGGCTCCAGGAAAGCTTGGCAGGCAAGAGGAAAAGAAAGAGCTCCCCCCGGGTGAACTTATTTCCACACACCGTTAGAATTCATAGTGTTTCTCCATCCCTTCACAAACTCAAAATAATTCCTTTGTCCACTTGCAAGTTCTTTGTCCTGTTGGCATTTTTCTCTCACCAAACAATCTTTGCCCGGCCAGGTACTTGCGACAGACATGTCAAAGCACATGAACCTGCTGGCTGATTTGAAAACAATGGTGGAAACTAAGAAGGTGACCAGCTCTGGCGTCCTCCTCCTCGATAACTATTCCGACAGGATCCAGGTAAGTGAGCATCTGCCATCATTCCTTCTGCACATGTCGTGACTCTCAGCAAGAGAGCCGCAGTTTCTCCTTTGTCACATCTCATAGGTCCAGAAGCTACAGGCGGGATCTTTGTCGTCATCTTATTCTTCTTACTCTTTATTGTACATCGCTTTCTGATCATGGCGTCCCTCCCCCATTCATCCAGATTCTTCCGCCTCCCCACCCACCCAACTCCACACCCTTTTTCCCCTTCTCTTTAGAGAGCAAACCGAACAAAACAAATAAAAAGACCACACACACACACACACACACACACACACACACACACACACGAGATCCATAAACACACAATTGGAAATCATTAATATACAAGCAAAAAAAAAAAAACCAAAATAAATGACCAGTCCTTTGTACTTACTTAAACAGGTAAAGTCATATTGGCCTGCTCATTTGCATATGCAACAACAACAAAAGCCTAACATTCCAAAGACCAGCTATTTGAGCACCTTGGAATTTAATAATGCACGAACACAGACAGTGTCTCTTCATGACACTTAAATGCAGACGTGGCATAATGCGGAATTATTAACACAAGTGTGAGCCGCAGTGGCACAGCGTGGCTAGGCTGTTTGTAATACACCGGACACTACATGTATCTTTAAGTGCGTGGTTATCTGGCATGACTTGCTAGTTTCAAACCCACAGCAGCAGATGCTGAGTAAAGAATGCCTCCACCCACCCACCTCAGGTCCTCCAGAATATGGTGCACTGTGCAGACCTCAGCAATCCCACGAAGCCCCTGCAGTTGTATCGCCAGTGGACGGACCGGATAATGGAGGAGTTCTTCCGGCAGGGCGACCGGGAGCGGGAGCGTGGCATGGAGATAAGTCCCATGTGTGACAAGCACAACGCCTCTGTGGAAAAATCACAGGTAAGCCACAGCCCAGAGGACCGGCTGAGCCACAGCTAAAGCCGTCTGGCTGCTCTACCTTCATACCTCAAGGCTTTGTGTGTTTTCCTCTTAGTTAATTTAGATTTGACATGGTAGATTCCGCTTCTGTGGACGAGTCAAAGGACTCTTAGGATTTACAGCCACACAGATGGTACTAGAACTATTTCATCGTGACTGTATCCATCTAGTGTACTCGTAGACATAGGGTGCCTGGCTAATCCCAGTTATCTGGGTTCTCTACCAATGGGCTGTTCTGGAATAAGGTCCAGGCCCCAGACTCCACTATGTAAATAGCTAGAATGTAACGTTCCTTCTTTATAATGTAACGTTCCTCGAGCTTGGAGCTCTACTTTGGCCAGGCTTACATGGTTGATCTGTTGGCCAACAGTGACTAATTTACCGAACTCGGGTTAGTAGTCCTCTATGGGGGTCCCTTGGGGGGCACCATGACACCACGACCCTGTTGAGTTTTCCCAGGTTTCCTAGTCCCACTGGATTTCTTTTCTCTTGTGGCCAGGTGGGCTTCATAGACTATATAGTTCATCCACTCTGGGAGACATGGGCGGACCTCGTACACCCTGACGCCCAGGACATCTTGGACACTTTGGAGGACAATCGTGAGTGGTACCAGAGCACAATCCCTCAGAGCCCCTCCCCTGCACCCGATGACCAAGAGGAGGGCCGGCAGGGCCAAACTGAAAAATTCCAGTTTGAACTAACCTTAGAGGAAGACGGCGAGTCGGACACGGAGAAGGACAGCGGGAGTCAAGTAGAGGACGACACGAGCTGTAGCGACTCCAAGACGCTGTGCACTCAAGACTCGGAGTCCACGGAGATCCCCCTTGACGAGCAGGGTGAAGAGGAGGCCGTAGCAGAAGAGGAGGGAAACCGGCCAGAAACCTGTGTCGTAGATGATTGTTGTCCTGACACGTAACAGTGTGAAGACTGTCACACTTTTTTTGTTTTGTTTTTTTTTAGTAGAGAAAAATGTTTCCAAAGTGCATGTCTCATGCCGCAACCATGGTCACACCTCACGATCATCTGCCAGGACGTTTGTTGAACAAAACTGACCTTGAACTACTCAGTCTGGCGCTCAGGAATACCGTAACCAGTTGTTTCGACTCCGTGTCATCGGAGCAAGGGGGACCGTCACCACCAACATGATTTCCGCTTGGCAGAGCTGACAAAGCAGATAAAAAAATCAACTCCAACTGTTTTCAAGGGAGCTTGGCTCATCGGGCTGCCCAAAAGTAGATTGAATTGCAGGATTCCTTTCTTGTTTGTTTGCAAAAAAAAAAAAAAAAGTTTTAAGAAAAAAAAGAAGTCATTTGAGGGATGGAGGTAACTCGCAGATGAAGCAATGAAAACGTCACAAACAGGACACAGCTTGAGCCTGTGCCCAGGAGGAGGATGAGCCGCAGAAATTGCATAATTTTCTAATTTCAAGTCTTCCTGAAAATGACTGAATGGTGTGGTTCAGTGAGCCACACTCACCTCTACATTTTGTATGATATGTAAAACAGATTTTTTTGTAGAGCTTACTTTTATTATTAAATGTATTGAGGTATTATATTTAAAAAACAAAAACAAAAAAAAACAAAACAACAACAACAACAAAAAAACCCAACTGTTCAGAACTTCATCTGCCACTGGTTATTTTTTTTCTAAGGAGTAACTTGCAAGTTTTCAGTACCGATCAGTGCTACACTGGATGAATCTCATTTACAAATTTTCCCAGCACCTTAGAGTTCATAGCAATTAACTGATTTGTAGTGGTTCCTTGTTTTATATACCAATGACTTCCGTACTTTAAAACAGAGAAACAACTCTATGTTGCCAGAAGCCCTTTGTGTGAGTGTCCTGTGTCCCTAGCCTCCTCCTTTTGTCTCGCCCCTCCCCCAGCCAGGAGAGCTGCTCCCCATCACTTCTCCCTTCGTGAGTATTTACTCTGTAATACTTTGATATGCATTATGTCAAATGTGTCTTAAGCCTCATAGAAGCTCAGTCATCAGTTGGTGTTGTCCGAAGTAAAACGGGAGAGCTATGATTACCCAGTAGCTAAAAGTCAGTCTTTTCCGGCATCTTCTTACCTACTGCCTTCGGATGCCTTTTTACTTTTCAGTGTCAGAAGGTTGCATTTCACAAGCGCGGGTCCTTGTGGTCACCACACATTTCATGGTCATTTTGTTGTTGTTAACAGCCAGTCATAGTAAGAGAGACAATTTCCCTTCATGCTGCACTATTTAGTATGTGTTCCAGCGTCTGCCCGAGTTCTCTTGGTGGGGTCTTATCAAGGTTATCACTACCGTTCTGACCTAGAGAAAAGAGACAGGTTATCAGGTGACATTCATTTCTGCCACATAGTCTGTGTCATCACTAGCCTTTACTCTGGGGTTGCAGAGGAAAAACAGGCTAAATGCCGCATAGGCAATTCTTAAGAATGCTAGCAGACTATATCAACAGATACCGGGACAGCTGTGGTTTGAACTGCCCATGGAAGAAAGACCTGCATGGGGAGAGCCCCCGGAAGGTGATTCTAAATGTAGCAGCCACTCTCCCTTAAAGGATAAGGTGTAAAATTTGCCATTGAGTGTTATTGCTCCACAAGCTTGCCCTGTAGGAAGGACTACTTCAGACCTACTGCATAAAAGTTGATGCCTCTGGCACCAGGTGGGTAGTTACACAATGCAATCTAAAACATTGGATTGACAGAGTCTAGCCCAATATAACATTAAGAGGAAATTCCAGATCGCAGCCCAGGGACTCCTTCAGCAAACGCTACCAGCGTGCACCACCACAACCGGCTCCAGCCCAGGAACTCTGGATTTCCATATTAACTCCCAGTGTTAACTTGCTGATAGCAGGTAGACTTGTTGCAGTGTTTAGTCCAGGCCTTAGTTATATTCTCGGAGTTTGGAGCCCGCGTTCCTTTTCTTTTGGCATCCAAAAGGGAGGGCATATATGAATAAATGGAAAATGGAACGTGAGTCTGAAAAAGCATCTGTAAAACTTGTCGAGGAAGTTGGGGGCTAGTCACCAAGAAAGTAAATCATCAGCCAGGGAAATCACCCCAGCTGAACTGAAGCCTCTTGAATCTTCAATCGATCTCTCCAATCCAAATGATGCTTAGAACTTTTGGTACCAAAAAAAAAAAAAAATTAGTTTCTGATCTTTAATGCATGATAAGAATCAAGTAACTGATGAGTGGAGTACCAGCCTCCTTTCCTTGTAAAAAGTGAATTGAGCCTAATCTGCCTTTGTGTGTCACCAGACTTTTCACAAACCACTTGGGCTCCTGTTTCCCTTTGCATTTTATGTACCCCTGAAGGAGGTTCAGAAGCTAGGCAGAGTCTAGAGCTGATTCCCCCACAGAGTGCCTGCAGTCTTCGTAATAAAAACGAAACTTCAAAGCAGCAATATGTCATAAACAGATCCATACCTGTACCTGCAAGGGTTTATAACTGCACTAAGGGAGCCTTTGTTTTTCATTGTGCTGGTTTTTAATGGCACTGTGCTGTAACTGCATCCACTGATGGACAATCAAGCTGTAAAGGACACATAATATCCAAGAGTTAGAGACTACCATACTATACCATCTGCTTACCACCCCCCTCCTTTACCACGCCCCTGCTCACTCACTCTCTCTCACCAAAGTGTGTTTCACCATACACACTGCATTAAAAAGAACATCATTATACAAGTAGCTTTACTTCCTAAAATGCAATATCTGGGTACTGTATGGGGAAAACCAAGTCCAAGTTTGCATAAAACCAGTACATTTCAGCTTGCAAGTTACTGAACACAATAATGCTGTTTTTGTTTTGTTTTCCTTCACATCAGTTAAAAGACACAAGAAAACAGTATAGGTAGAACAAATCGCAGATAAGGAAAAGAAAAAACTTGAATGAAACAGATTTTACAGAAAGCTTTACGATAATTTTAATGCATTATTTATTTTTTGTGCCATGCATTTTTTTCTCACCAAATGACCTTACCTGTAATACAGTCTTGTTTGTCTGTTTACAACTGTGTATTTATTGCAATGTACATACTGTAATGTTAATTGTAAATTATCAGTTCTTATTAAAACATCACCCCACGGTGGGATGGTGTTGACATATTTGGAAACTCTTGGTGAGAGAATGAACCGTGTGTATACATACTCCTTGTACATTTTTCTTTTTTTCTGTAATATAGTCTTGTCATCATAGAGCTTGTTTATGGAAGATTCGAGAAAAATATAAAGTACATAAAGATATATAAATTTAAATATCATAGCTGCAGGTCTTTGGTCCCAGGGCTGTGCCTTAACTGTAACCAATATTTTCTTCTGTTTTGCTGCATTTCAAAGTAAGGTGATAGTGAGGCTCGGGCTGGGTGTTTTGTATCCGAACTCTTCACTAATTGGATTTCTGGCAATAGCTGGATTTTACAAAACTACGAACACTGCTGGAGAACCTTCTGACACTTTTGAGATGCATGATCTGGTTTCCATGGAGCATCCTGCACAGATGGTGGCTGTTTCCCAGCTGAGTGCCGGGAGCCATTTCACCTGAACATATGGGATTATTTTTCTTACTCCCAAACATGTACTGGAGAAATGTTCTTCTCCAGTGATTGTAGCATGGCTTGTTAGCTTCCAACCCTCACAGGAGGGTTGATTCAAAATGGAAGTTATAGTCACTAATTCTGGTTAGTCCTCTGCACACCAGCTTCCTGTCATGCCAAAAATTATTTTAATACATAAAATTGATCTTGGACAAAAATTAGTATGTATAATACATATACATACATACTGTTTAAATATACATGTAAATCACATAACTTAGTTATATGATGATGCAATTCCCGTAATATAACGAATTCATGTCTCTGTAGTGTTGTTTCTGTAAGACATATGTCCTTGTAGGATTGTTAAGTGTGACCTTGCACAGTGGCTAGTCCTGAAGGCCACGAGCGCTTCCTGGTGGAAAACTGTGACCACCTCTCACTAAAACCCAGCCCTTAGAATGTGTGACACAGTAAAGACAGAATCTTTTTCTAGGAAAAATGAGCCTCCTATTATTTCATTTTATTTGACACAAACTGTAGATTTTAGCAGCCCTGGCCCAAAGGAATTTAATTACTTTTGTTTTAAACAGTACAAACGGGACACTATACTTACAAAATACATCCCTACCAATTTCAGTTTTTTAATTCTTTTATCTCTTTGGGTATGTTTTCAGAGTGGTAAATTTTGTGTGTGCGCATCACAGATGATTCTGTTAGTGGTTTCTTAGCCTCTCTTACAGCCCATGGGAATAGTACTGTACATCAATACCTTCATATAAAATTTTTATATGCAATGAAAATAAAAGCATGGGTTGATTCTGCCTACTTATGATTTGGTCTTTTACAAATAATGTGGTTTTAAGTGGCACTTTAGTCACCACACATTTCCAACAGTAATGACCTTGTTTGACGTGACAGGCTAGTTAGTGATCTCATGTCAGTACTTGATATTCATAACCCAGTGACACCGAATGATGTCAACCTTTTGATATAAAAGTCCCTCAATTCACTTGTATGTCATACAAGATAAAACACACAGCTTTCTAAGGCCCAGGAAGGGGGCCACCTGCATTTAAATAAGCCATGCAGTGGTAGACCAGACTCTTATCATTCTGGTGTTCAAAAGTTACTTAGACACCGATCTCCATGTTTCAAGCTTCTGGGGTTTGCAGTGAAGGAGACACAGGTCTGTTCCCCTGGCCTTGTTCTCTGGGTGACAGAGGCCAGGGATGGCTCACTGCACATGCCCACATGCCAGCTGAGCTGAGCTCAGAACAGTGAAAAGGCTCAGTGGTGCTTGAGAGGAAGAGAAGGAGAGCAAAGTGGAGGAAGCATTGACAAAAAATCCCTGTGATGCAAATGAACTTGAGATACCTGGAGAGGAATAAGAAGAGGGTAGACCAGCAGGCCTGGGGCTGAGACGCCGCTTTTAGTTGTCCCATGTAAAGGGCACACAGATCCTATCTCTTCACCCTCTCAACCTCACTCGATTTTCTTTGTAACACATCACAGGCACACACCCTTTATTGTCCGTCCTTCCTACCAGATGTGGATGGAGGGCTGCAAGGTCTTCCTGGCACATTCCTAGCTCTTACCATGGGGCTAGGAGCACAATAGGTGCTCACTACATTGAATATAGCCACTGAGTTGATAATGCACATACAGAAATTTTTGCAAATATCCGTTTTGGCTTAATTCCAAAGCCCCCATTGACCTAAATGCATAGATGCCCAGGCACCCTCTATAAAATGGAGTATTTATGCACTGGTTTGATACAGTATTCCATGTACTTTAAATAATCACTAGATTTTTTTTAACAATACCTTATACAGTATAATTGTTAACAATGGAAATTATTATAATATAGAGGGAATAGTGACAAGGAAGAACAATTTTACACATATCCATTATATGGGTAGTGTTCATTGGAATATTTTTGTTCTTTGACTGGGTTAGCCTACAGAAGAAGAATCCATAGGGACTGAAGATACTTGACAATCTGAGTGAACATTTAAAACTTAATAAAAAAAAATTATGGTTTGTTTGTGTTTTAAGCTTGTTAAATCTAGATAGGGTTTAAATCTTTTTTATTGTTAATAAACTTTACCAACTTCTCACAAGCGATAAGAATAGAAAGCAATGCATTTGTTATGGTAAATGGAAAATAAAGAAAGCACAAATTTGTTCCCCAGATAATGTCCAAACCTCAGGCATCAGAGTAAAGGCCTTAAGAGCAGCCATCTCCCCCCTGCACAGCTCCCTATAGCCACATCCAAAGGACAGTAGTGCTGTAGTCATGTGGCATCTGCCGGCTGGTGACATTTCTCAGTGGGTAAAGATACCTGCTGCCAAGCTTGAACTGAGTCTGATTCCCAAGACTCCCATGGTAGAACAGGGAACTGACTATGGAAGGCTTCCTCTGACCTCCACTCATGTGTGTCATGACACTTTTGCACGCACACACACACACACACACACACACACACACACACACTCAATTGTAAAAAGATGTGCCTGGTGTCTGCCTTCCAGGAAAACTTTCCTTTAAATAATACGTTCCCTTTGAGGTTTATGACCACAATAAAGTCCATTTTTCCCTGCCTGTGCCTCATGCTGAGAGGCTAAATTGATAAGTTGAGCCTATTCACATACTTCTCCAGCTGGACCTACAGTAGCAAAATTTTCCAACAGTTATCCCAAACACATCTTCCCATTAGTAGAGAGCACTAGCCACGGAGTCCTGCTTCAGTAGGATTGTCCCTGAACCTCTTCTTCTAATGCCAGCTGTGTTTTCCCACAGCGCTTCCCCCATGTCCAAATATTCTGTGCCACGCCACATCACCAGTGTAGGTACGACGCTCAGTTCACGGACATGAGTGTGCTACGTTTTCTCACCTTTACATAAGTTCACTCATATCTTAGCAAACCGATGGAAATTTTCCTCTGTTGTTACTGGCACATCCCCTTTGCTCCCCAACAATAAGGGGTCTCATTTCCAAGCTAACTGGGGTACCAGGCTAGATAAGCTGTTGTTTCTACAACTGTGGTTGTCCCAATGGTCCCTTGAACCTGGTTTGTCTTTTACGTGCTATTTCAGAAATTCATGCTGATTGTTGGAGCCCTGTTTGGGGCTCTACTTCCATAGGACTCCAGAGTTCTATGTGCATACGACGAGCCTGCCCTCCCCATGTCTCAGTGTTACCCACAGGGATCTGAGTATGGGGCACGTTTGGTTTCCATGTTTTGGGGTCTCAAGACAAAGAATTGTACCAGGAATACATGACAAGGTAATAGAAATAAAGGTTGTGTGCTAAGAAAGAGAAAGACACTGCAAAGAGGATGTGGACTAGTGAACCGTCATGAACTAGTGAGAGTCGTGACCTTTTTCATAGGCCACTTTCAAAGTGTATACCTTTTCTTGCATTTGTGTATCATGGGATCCCCTCGGGCCTATTCTGTTTTTCCATGCAGCTAAGTAGGGAAAAGTTCCCAGTTTTTCAACTGCCTTCTTTTATATTTGAATCTTGATGCTATCATCTCCAGTTCCTACTGTCCTGACACAGAAAGACCCATGGGAATGTGTGCTTGTATGCATGCCAACACCACGTGCACGTGCAACACACGCGTGCACACACACACGGACGCGCACACACGCATGCACACACACACACACACACACGTGAATATTCCTTTTCCTATACTGTGGATCTTCCGTCTCTATCTCTCTATCTCCCTGCACCCCCTTTGTTCTTCAGTGGAGTTTGACTTTGAAACAAACTAGCCCTGTTTTGGCTTTTGGTCTCCACTATACAAAGTAGCCGGCTATTGGAATATAGAGAGGAAGATATAGGAAGAGGATATAGTAAACACTAATCCAGTCAGTTAAGCATGGCTGCTGATTGACATTTAGACCCTACATTGTTCACTGAAGGTCTTGAGATGGGGAGGTAGTTGAAAACACCTCCCTGTAGAAGTCATCAGACCCTCCTCCACATCCAGTATGAAGAGCATATATGGAGATGGGAGGGGCTACCATTCCTTCATGAAGTACCTCTGCTCTAATCTTTACCTCTGATCATCTTATCTCTCCTCATTTCAATTGCAGGATACAAGCCCTTGAGATAGGCTCTGACACAAGGTTTCCCTCAATAGTCCAGGCTGCCCTAGAATTCACAATATAACCCAGGATGGTTTGGAACTCAGGATAAACCTCCAACCTGTGTCCCAAATGTTAGTGTCACTGGTGTGTGTCACTGTACCCAGCACACTTGACATCAAAGTCATTAGATCTCTTTTGCATTCTCCAAGATCCCCAAGCCAATACTGGAAATGGCCTACATAGTGCTTCACCCCGTTTCGTTGCTACAGAAATACGGGTGTTCCAGGAGACTGACAGCTAACTCTTCTCAGCTGGACTACTGACGGGGATTAGTTACAAACCATAATTACAACAGCGTATCTCCAGCTCTGCTCCCTTTTGTGCTGTTCAAGGAGTAAAACAGACCTGGAACGTCGTTGACTCCCTGCTACCTTCCTTCATTAGAGATCATTTTCACAATCCAAAGCTCGATGATAAATGCTAGTTCAAACTCCTCTCCTTCCCCTACTCGCCTCATCATAGATTGACAATTATTTACGTCAGGAAAAGGAGTCAAGAAAACAAAGATGTAAGACAGACCGGTGTCCCTGAACTGAGGACCATGGTCCTGAGGCAGGGAAGGCATTCATTACTCAGTGTGCCTAGTGAAGCACGGGAACGGGTATAGAATGGAGCCCCTCTTACCAGCAGAGCTGTTCAGCAGGGAATCTGCTGGCTACTTAGAATTGCTTAGCCAACAAACATGGCTTCTACAGCTGAACCCTGCAAATGTGTTGTTTCAAAAGTCCTGTGTCTGAGAGGGGATTTTCCAGAGGCCATTGTTCTGAACCTGAGGTCAGAGGTCAGAATGCGTATGCGATGGGAACTCCTGCTCTCCCTGACCAGTTCATGCAGGCTGCCACCTGTACCTAGAGCCTGCATTAGTCAGGGAAGCGGGCCGTCTCTCACCTCAGGGGCGTCTTAACACTTGGCTCACTTTCTTCCCGGCCTTACCTTGTTTCTCACTGTTCATTTACAGCCTGTAGGCAGGCAGACAGAAACCACTGCCTTTCCTACCCTCTCAGACATCGTCAAGGTCAAGAAGCCAATGATAGCTGCTGCTGTTTAGGCAACCCAAAAGACTGCTTAGCAGGCAACAACCATGTTACTGAAAGCCATATTGGGTATGATATGGAATTACATACAGTGGTCAAAGAATGTCTTTGGGAATATTCTAGAACTAAATGCTTGGGTCTGTGATTGAAAACCTAGTGGGTGGGCTGGAAACATTTTTTTTTTTTAAAGCATGGATGAGGAAAATAGAGAAAATTTAGAAATATGGGCTCTCTATTGCCATAGCATTCAAGAACAATGACAATTTCCTGAGTTCCCTAGAGGATCCAGCTCTTAGTTCTTGACATGCTGTGTAGTGATTAAAGGATCTCATGGAACTAAACCCCTCACGACTCTCGCATGCCAAGTACTGTGTACTTCAACTACATGGTGCCTCTATGCCCTGCATACTATCTACTTCTGCCTTTAGATCTAATTTACATACACCCTTGTTTTCAAAGCCTTTCCCAGAAGCATTCTGCTATGGAAAATCCAATGATCAATCCATAACCCAGCTTGTGGCAATAAAATCCCCAGGGGTGTTAGTAAATATTCCATTTGACTTTTACATGCCAGAGTCTGGTGATGACATTTGAAACCTCATGGTGTTGATTTTCCATGTCCTGGCCATGCAAACGTAACTTCAACACCAGTCTAATATATTGTGTCTGGTCTAGTGATACATGCCACTCTAGGCCTTACAGCGGGTGAGCTAGTCAAGGTTAATCTGCTTAATAGTAGAATTGATGTCCTGTTTGGCCAGTTTCAATCAATCCAGAAGAGAATGTGCAGCCAGCTACTAACTCACTTCAGCAGTGAAGGAAATCTGACATCGCTGTTATAACGGGTGATTGTCACTCCATGCTGGCTGTGGTGATTTGAACAGGAATGGCCCCCACAGACGCGTGTGTCTGAGTGCCTGGCCCATAGGGAGTGGCACTATTAGAAGGTGCAGGCTTGTTGGAGTGGGTGTGGACTGGCTGGAGGAAGTGTGTCGCTGTGGGGTTGGGCTTGGCCCTTTAAGTCTCCTGCTGCTGCCCTCACTCAGATCAAGATGTAGAACTCTGAGCTTCTCCAGCACCGTGTCTGCCTGCATGTTGCCATGCTTCTCTGCATGACAATGATGGGCTAGACCTCAGAAACTGTAAGGCAGTCCCAATCAAAGGCTTCCCTTTATAAGAGCGGCTGTGACCATGGTGTCTCTTCACAGCAATAGAAACCCTAACCAGGACACTGGCAAAGCTTCAATGGGCATAAAGATTTAAAGATGAAACCAGACGGAAAATGCATCTCTCAAAATAAACTAATATATTGGACAGAAAGCAGCACCTTCTCAGCCTTCTACTGCTTAGCTGGATTCCCTTTTAATAGGTGGATTTCCCTCTGCTTTAATAATGGGATAAACAATACAACACAGGGCTTGCTATCAGCCCTGCTATCACAAGGAACATTCATAGGGGCCAGATTATGTAACTCAAAAGTTTTAGAGCAGAAACCCCTCTTGGGGAAGGATAACTTTCATCATTGAGAATCCCAAGATGAGGAGGAGCCAGACCAATTGCTGTTTCTTCTTCCTGGATCACTCAGAGGTCTGGTCCTCTTGATGTCCTACAGGACCAGGCCTGTATTTCCACCTCCACTAAAGCACCCTCCACGTGACCTGTAGCAGCTCTTAGATCCTTGGTTTTCAATCTGTGGCTTATGACTCCTTTTGGACTCATATCAGATAGCCTGCCTATCACACATTTGCATTATAATTTATACCATAGCAAAATCAGTTATGAAGTAGTAATGAAATGATATTACGGTTGGAGGTCAGCACAGTGTGAGGAATTATATTAAAGGGTTGCAGCATTAGAAAGGTTGAGAACCATCTAGATGCTCATGGTGGGAATCTGTCACATGCCTGTAGTGATACGTTATTTATGGTTTATTAAAATTTGCCTGAGGATTCAGAAAGCAAAGTCAGCCACAAGCCATAGAACCCAGTACACACCTTTAATCCCAGCAGTCAGAAGCTAGGAGGTGGTGGTACACACCTTTAATCCTAGGACTCAGAATTAAGAGGCAGACAGATGTCTGTGAGTCCAAGGCTACCCAGATCTATACAAAGTGAATCAGTCTAAAAGAGAATTATAGCTCACACCTTTAATCCCAACATTAGGGAGGTAAATAAGACAGAAGCAAGGTCTCAGAGAGGCGCTGAGGAGAGGCAGCAGTTTGAGATTTGAAGAGCTTGTGTGTGGTGCATGGATCAGCCCTTTCAGCCTGAGCTAGACACAACAGGGCGTGGTCACACACACTGACCCTGAGCCTTTTGTGCTAACCCACCCCCAACCCCTGCTGGGTGATTACAGGTCAGGACAGGCACTGCAGACAGTAAGGTGAGGGTGACTTCTGAAAAATGATCCCTTGGTCTTTGAAAGTGGGAGAAGACAAAATTGTTCCCTCTTCTGGGCTCTGGCAGTAATTGCTGAAGGTATCTTGGCTGAAATGATGCCTCCAGACCATGAAAGGAACTGTCTGAGCAGAAGACTAAAGAACTCGGCCTTGGATGATGTGTTCAGTCTGCTGAAATACCCTAGTATGTGCGATGGTGACTAGTTATTATGAAGCCACTTTATTCTTTAGCTTAACAATGGCTTTAAATTTATTTCATTGTATGTGTATGAGCGTTTTTTCCTAAATGTGCATGCACCATATGTATGTAATGCCCATGGGCATCAGGAGGGGGCATTGGGGTCCCTGGGACTGGAATCAGGAATGGCGAGAGCCGCTGAGTGGGCGCTGGGAACCACACCCTGGTCCTCTGGAAGAGCAGCCGGTGCTTAGCCCCTATTTGTCTTGTATTTAATGCTATTTGAGAACTTTATATATGTAATCTTCTTTATATCTAGTTATCTGTGTCACTGTTCCTTTCCCTCCCAGAGAGAGAGAGAGAGAGAGAGAGAGAGAGAGAGAGAGAGAGAGAGAGAGAGAGAGAGAGTCTCCCAACAAGGCACTAGTAACTCCAGGGAAAGGTGGTGGGCCAGGGTGGATGTCAGAATGGAAAACTGTTTCATTGCCTCCAAATTAACTAGGTGACATTAGCCACACTGATTTCTCTCTAAATTATACATTTTTTTACGGTGTGTGTGTGTGTGTGTGTGTGTGTGTGTGTGTGTGTGTGTGTGCGCGCACGCGTGTTGCTATGTGTGATGTACATACATGTTTATGTGGGTGAGTGTATATGGGCATGTAGAAGCCAGAGTTTAACCTTGTGTGTCTTCCTCAGTTGATCTCTAGCTCACGTTTTTAGACTGCTCTCTGAATCTGCAGCTTACCACCTGGAGAGGCTCAGGTGATACTTTACACTGATTATCAATTTGATAAAACCTGGACTTACTAAGGAAAAGAGCCTCTAGCCATGCCTGTGGGGAGGTTATCTAGATCAGGCTAGCCTCTGCTCATGCCTGTGGGGGATTTCCTTGGCTAGTTTAATTTCCGGTAGTAGACTCACCATAACTGCTGAGCCCTAGCAGAAAGCCCGCTGAGCAGAGGCACCTAGAACCCTGTTTCCTAGCTGCTAATGCAAAGTGACCAGCGGCCCTGACACCTGTTACCAGGACATGCTGCCATGATCCCTTGAACCACAGGCCACAGCAAACCCTTTCTCCTGTATTGTTTCTCCTTTATTGTTTTGTTTTGAGATATTTTGTCACAACAGGAAGAGTAACCAGCACAGCTGGCTGGCCCAGAACTCCAGGTATTCACCTGTGACTGCCAGGCTGTCCTTCCCCTCTCCCCCTCTCCCCCTCCCCCTCTCTGCCCCTGCCTCTCTCTCCCTCCCTCTCCCTCCCTTAGGCCTCCTCCTTAACCCTTCCCTATTTCCTGATGCTGCAAATCAAAACTAGGCCTTGCACAAATCAAAATCAAGTTCATGATCTACTAAATTGTCCGACTTTAGACCAAATCCTAAGATATGCATCAGTAAGTGTGTATGCATGAGAGCATGTGAGTCTGTGTGTGTTGTGTTTTGAACTGCTCTGGTACCCATATCTGAGGCCAGTCAAATAAGGACAAACACAGCAAATCCTATCAAGCGATCGTTGCACATTTGCTGAATCTTCCAAAGGCTCTGTAGATGCCCCCCAGCGACAGGTTGGTTTTTATTGTTTTTGATATTGTTTTCTCACTTAGGAAAAGTGCAAGTTCAAATTCTTTAGGCTACACCTGAAAGGCCTGTAAAAGAGATCCACAGCAGTGGTAGAGAAGATGGCTCGTATTCTGGGGCACAGGAGTATGCGGAGATGATTTCCTAGGAGCACAGGACTCTTCTTGCAATCATCCAGAACCTACTTGTATGCTGCGTGGACCCCAGGAAGAAGCCTTTAATCCTCACATCTGTGGGAGACATTCCTGGCTTCACACCCCAAGCAGAGTCTTCAACTAATCTGAGCTCCAAAGATTTCTTCCTACAATAACCATTGCATGCTTATTTTTAACAGATTATTTTAATGATTTTTTAATTATAGAAGCAATATATTCACAGGATTTCAAATGTTAACATTTTCATGTTGTCATCCATTTGTGGGTATGATTTTCTGATTATTTGTTATAGTTTGCTTTACTCTTTATTCACTGAGTATCTGCTTCATCTTATTTCTCTTTTTCTATTTATGCGGTCCATCTTTTCTGCTGGAATTGTCCTTTCTCCACACCCATCGCCATGGTGTCTTTATGACCTTTGGTGATGTGTACTGGAGAGTGATGTGTACTAAGAAGCCAATGGGTGCACAGGACTCGTTAAAGGAGACTTCATTCTTGCTTGGTCACTGCACTGAGAGACATCTACAGGCAGCTAGGACTTTTGAGAGTATTGTTCTTCCAGATTGTTAGTTTTTCTCAGTGGCAATTTCTCCAGCCTGCTTACTGAAGCTATCTGTATCAGCTGAGTTTGGGAAGCAAGCAAGGGCTTCTAGGTTTGGGACAAGCACTTTCACTAAGTGTCCTGGTTCTAGCATGCTACATATTTTCTTGGCAGGAGCCAGGCAGGAACTCTGTGTCTGAGATCTTTTGAGCTCCATCTCTAAAATGTAAGGTGTTAGGACCAGGCAAACAAAGGGTAATCATCCAGTTTACATGGGAGAGGTAAAGAGATCTCATCAGCGTCCTGTGTAGACTGTCAAAAGTCCTCTGTTTTAGAATCCAACATGTTCTTATTTCCTGGGTTGTTAGGTCCCTGAATCCTCCAGTTTCTGAACCATTGTGAGATCCTAATCACTTTGTAGATGAGATAAACTCATTGATCTAAGCTCAGGTTTCTGCTAACTGTAACCATTATTTACTGCCCATCATAGCTTTGTTTTCTTTCAGTCTAGTGCCCTTATCCTCAAATGCTTATGCCTTTCCAGAATAATGATATTTATTTTTCAGAGTCGCTTATTTCACTTAACATGATGTTCTCCAGTTTCATACATTTTCCTGAAAACGGTTATTTCATTCTTCTTTATGGCTGAGTAAAACTCTATTGTGTGCACATTCCACATTCACATTCTAATGATCTGTTGATGGACAGACAGACACCTAGGCTACTTCAGAAGCAGCATGACTGCCCGGAAGCTAGACGGTTCCGCCCAGTCCCATGGATCTATGCCAATACTGTTGACACAGAAGAATATGTAAGAATGTACCAGAGTTGGGGTTGTGCTCTGCATTAGGTATAGTCTTCTATTGGCTTCAGCCATAAGAAGCCTTGAGTCTTGTTTTCACCATATCTCTGTGTTACTTTGCTAATCAGAATAGCAACACAGATCCATGAACAAGACAGGTCATTAAAAATGTTGCTAATGGCTTTATGCTGCCTCTCAGATATAATAGCACTCTAATGATTTATTAGAAGTCAAAGCCCTCTTATAATGTCAGCTTATTAATACATATAAATAGGTTAATTAAGATGTAATATCAAAACAAGTAATGTTTGTAAAAGCTACTAATTTATATATTAAAAACTAGTAGATGTTTGAGTAATGAAGTTTGGGAGAGACTGTTAACAGGAATGCTGAAGAGGATTAGCTACATGATTCATGGAGAAAAGCAATATAATTAAAAGTTCCATAAATTTAACTCTCATGGTGAGTCTAGACTGTCATGGTTCTAACCTTTGTAGAATTTCAGGGTACATTTTTATAACACATTCCTAAGAAATAGGTTTTGTGACAATTTCTTAATTCCTTTACACAGTCAGTGCTATTCTTCATGTTGTCTGAGAATGAATCAAAAGCATAATATAAAACTTTCTATTTAAAGACTTCATGGGGAGGCACAGATCTTGAATCATACAACAATAACAGGAAGAAAAGTTGGTAGAAAAATCAAGTTAACATATATTATATCCTTACAAATCAAACTTTATAACTAAGAGTTTTAATGTTGCCTGAATAATCATCTTTTATTATAAACTAAAATTCAAATGAAAAGCCAATTTCTATAAATTTCCAAACTTTGATTTGTTCACATTATATAAAAGGAGGCAGAATTTCACCAAGAAAACTTATTTGAGACATTTTCCAGGGTTCCCTTTGACTGACTGCATTGTCCCCAAGTGGCTAGTTCATGTCTACTTGAACCATTTGAAAGCCACCACTGTCTTGGAGTCAGACACAAACAAGGACAGCCACAGAAATAGCAAGCCTGGTTATGGTTGTTAACAAAACGACAAGAGGCTTACCCTATACTCTTTGCTCCTGTCTGTCTGTCCGTCTGTCTGTGTCTGTCTTTGTCTGTGTGTGTGTGTGTGCGCGCGCGTGTACCTGTTGCGTGTGTGTGCCTGTAGCGTGCGTGTGTGCCTGTAGCGTGCGTGTGTGTGCCTATAGCGTGCGTGTGTGCCTGTAGCGTGCATGTGTGTCTGTTGCGTGAGTGGGTGTGTGTGCCGGTAGCGTGTGTGTGTGTGTGTGTGTGTGTCTGTTGCATGTGTGTGTGTGTGTGCTTATAACGTGTGTGTATGTGTGCGTGTGCTTATAGCGTGTGTGTATGTGTGCGTGTGCTTATAGCGTGTGTGTATGTGTGTGTGTGCCTGTTGCATGCGTGAGTGCATGTGTGCCTGTTGCGTGCGTGAGTGCATGTGTGCCTGTTGCGTGCGTGAGTGTGTCTGTAGCGTGCGTGTGTGTGTCTGTAGCGTGCGTGTGTGTGTGTGTGTGTGTGTGCCTGTTGCGTGCGTGCGCGGGTGCCTATAGTGTGTGTGTGTGTGTGTGCCTGTTGCGTGCGTGCGTGTGTGCCTGTTGCATGTGTGTGTGTATGTGTCTGCTTGTGTACACATTGGTGGGAGTGATGTGGAGCCTGAAGCTGAACACAGGAGTCTTCTCAGTCACCTTGTACCTTATGTGTTGTCCCCGTTGAACTGGCACTCACTAATGTGTCTAGGCCAACCAGCCAGCTTATTGCAGGATTCCCTGTTCCCGCTCCCACACTAGGATTACACCAGGCACTGCGTGCACTCGCTTTGCTGTGGGGTCTGGGTTAGGGACACTGGTCCTCAGGGACACTGGTCCTCATGTTCTTACGGGAAGCACCTTACTCACGGAGCCGGTATCTCTAGGTTCCCTCACCCCCACAGCAATCATTAATTTATTTTTAAGATTATCATTTAGTAAAACCAAGGTTTCTTTGTCCTCTGGGGCAGGTACAGTTCTATGCATTTCAAGGCATTTATCAAACAGGCAACTTCTGAGAAATAGCAAATGAATCAGTTCTAATTCAAAAGCTCCCTCCATACTGTCTTTAATAGCCACGCCTCCCGTGACCCTATAAATGAAACTCACATAAGCAGGGTACACCCTCTCTCCAAAAAAAAAAAAAAGCAAATATTTATTACAAATATTTAGATAAGCATATAAATTTCATTAATTTTTGATTCCCTGTCAGGCTTGAAGTGTTTATCTTTATAAAATGTCTTATTAATAACATGATACTTTCTGCCTTGGTACACCTTTGCTTCTTTTTCTTTTTTAATTATTTTTTAAGTCTACCAGAGCATCTCCAAGGAAGAGGGTGTACGCAGACCTGACAAACTTGTCCTCAAACTGGCTCAAAGAGCCGATGAGATCAGGGAATTTCATTAAAGGTCAGGCTTTACAGGGCACACATGGCCTCGGGTCACTCACTAGTCTTGTTCAAGTTCTGACATGTGGGTTGCACATCTAGGATTTGATTGAAAATCACCAGGAAACCCTTAGGGCCCTTTGGGTGCCATCCTCCCACTAAACACCTAAAAACCAGAAAACCAACTTATAAACGAATATGGAAAGTAAACCCTCAGGCTATCAGATACTCCAAAAAAGTCTCGAGGAAGCCACTGTCTGGAAAGTTTCCAGGCTGTGATGCAGATTGGGATGGGGGCTGCTGGAGTATGCGTGAGGGGTATCAGATGGAGATCCCAGGCTGTGGTATGGTTCGAGGGGGGTGGGTACCAGACATTGTAGGAAGCATCTGCTGAATTGATTAGGGAGAAAATGATCCAAGGCTTGCGACAGTTCCCTTTTCTATCAGCCAGATATGTGAGACTTTCAGGAGATGGATATTCAGTTCAGTTCAGTGGGGCAGCAAAACTGGAACTCACGTGGATATAATTAAGTCCAAAAAAGTAATTTTAAGGATGGTCCAAAACAAAGTTCAAGAATATTTAGAATCCTGTCTTGGTGATGCAAGAGTGAAGTCCTGGTTGGCCTAGAGGCTGGGGTGTGAGAATCAAAGTCAACCTGGGAAACTGGGTGATGCCCGTCTGCAAATAGAAAAGCAAATTGCAAGACTGGGGGGTGTAGGAAGTCAGTAGTAGAGTTCCTTGTCTAGCATCTGCAAGGCCCTCTGTCTAGTCAGTAAAACTGAAACTACACATATGTATTTGAGGTTCACAAATGTTGAGTTGGGTGAAGAGAAAGCATAGCCTTTCAAATTGACCTAGAATGGTGATGACCAGATGAATAGACGAGGATATTTTAAGAATGAAAATTGTATTCCATCTGGTGAAAAACCAACCAGAGGATTGAACATGCTAAACAGATATGGAGGCCAGAAAGCCTCAAAATCAAACTTTACAGAGGACAATGACAGTGAATGAGCGGAGACCTTCACTGATCATGAACATATAAATTAAAACTTGCAGGAGAGAAGAGCAGTCGGTTTGGGGGATGGTGAAATAATAATATCAACATGCAGTCTGGAAACCCGAAGGCAAGCAGTAGAGGGACTACTTCAAAGTACACAACAGACTCGCCGTCCTGATGACTGAAACTTCCTCCTCCCTCCCTCCCCTGGCCCTCCTCCCTCTTTCCCTCCCTCCCCTGGCCCTCCTCCCTCCTTCTCTCCTTCCCCTGGCCCTCCTCCCTCCCTCTCTCCTTCCCCTGGCCCTCCTCCCTCCCTCTCTCCCTCCCCTGGCCCTCCTCCCTCCTTCTCTCCTTCCCCTGGCCCTCCTCCCTCCCTCTCTCCCTCCCCTGACCCTCTCCCCTTCCTCCCTCCCTCCCCTGGCCCTCCTCCCTCCCTCCCTCTCTCTCCTGGCCCTCCTCCCTCCCTCCCTCTCTCTCCTGGCCCTCCTCCCTCCCTCCCTCTCTCTCCTGGCCCCTCCCTCCCTCTCTCCTTCCCCTGGCCCTCCTCCCTCCCTCCCTCCCTCCCTCCCTCTCTCCCTGCCCTGACCCTCCTCCCTCCCTCCCTCTCTCCCTGCCCTGGCCCTCCTCCCTTAAGGTGGGCTTCCATTATGAATATATGGTAATGTCCATTACTTTTCTACCTTTTCAAGCAAATAGGAACATTCTTGCTGGGCAAACATATTTCTTCCTATTGGAAGTCAGATAGAAAATGGGCTATTTAAAGGAAGCCACATGCTCAAAACAGAATGGAAAGACTATACAAAATATAGGAAATAGTCCACTGCCCACAGAGAGGTGGACCTAAAGGCAGCTATAAAACACGCTTGCACCTTAATGTAGCTTCTGGAAAGGGCACCAAGGAAGTAACGCTGACATTTGGGGGTGACTGCATAATGCGATTAGCCTTTTTCATAAGTGAATGGGGAATCTGAACTCTGTAACATTTAGACATGGTACATTTAGAAAGATAAAAGTGCCGGGCTGTGGTGGCACACACCTTTAATTCCTGCACTCAGGAGGCAGAGGCAAGTCTCTGAATTCAAGACCAGCCTGGTTGCCTGTCAACTGAGGAATGGATAAAGAAGATGTGGCACATCTACACAAAGGAATACTACTTAGTAGAAAAAAAAAAAAAAAACAATGGAATCTTGAAATTCACAGGCAAGTGGATGGAACTTGAAGAAACAATCCTGAGTGAGATAACCAGGTCCCACAAAGAGGAACATGGTATGTACTCGCTCATATATGGATTTTAGACGTAGAGCAAAGGATCACCAGTCTACAATCCACACCACCAGAGAAACTGGGTACGAGGAGGATTCTAAGAGATTCATATAAGGACCCTCACAGAAGGGGAAAGGAACAAGCTCTCCTGAGCACATGGGGAGTGGGGAGGCAATGAGTGGGGAGGGAGCTAGAAAGAGAAGGGGAGGAGAGGAAAGCTTGTGAGACTAGGAAGATTGAGTCAGGGGAGGAATTGACGAGAGAGAGAGAGAGAGAGAGAGAGAGAGAGAGAGAGAGAGAGAGAGAGAGAGAGAGAGAGAGATCATAAAAGAGGGAACCATTATAGGTTTGAAGAGAAAACTGACTCTAGAGAAATATCCAGAGACCTACAAGACTGACCCCAACTAACAATCTGAGCAACAGTAGAAAGGCTACCATAAATGCCCTTCCCTGATAATGAGATTGATGACTAACTTATCCACCATCATAGAGCCCTCATCTAGTAGCTGATGGAAACAGAAGCAGACACCCACAGCTAAACACTGAGCCAAACTGAATCTAGATGCAGAGAGGGAGGAGCAATAAGAAAATGGGGGCAAGACCAGGCTACAGAAACCCACAGAGACAGCTGACCTGAACAAGGGGGAGCTAAGGGACCCCCAGACTGATAGCTGGGAAACCAACATTGAACCCACTCAGACCCCCTGAACATGGGTCTCAGTTGGGAGGCCTGGGCAGCCTAAGGGACCTCTGACAGTGGAACCAGGATGTATTCCTGGTGCATGAAAGGGCTTTGGGAGCACATTCCCCATGAAGAGAGACTCCCTTAACCTAGAGCCAGGAGGGAGGGCCTAGTCCCTATAACTTGACAGATTTTGTTGATCCCTCTGGGAAGGCATCAACCTCCCTATGGAGTTGAGGGGGGTAATGAGATGGGAGGGGAGGGTCGTGGGGCATGGGAGGGAGGGAGAGAAACAGGGAGGGGGATAGGGAGGGAGGGAGGGAAGGAGAGAAGGAGAGGGAACTGGGATCAATGTGTAAAATAAGAAAAATTAATTAATTTTAAAAAAAAAAAAAAGACCAGCCTGGTCTACAAGATCTCATTCCAGGGCAGCCTCCAAAGTCACAGAGAAACCCCGTCTTGAAAAACCAAAAATAAAAAAAAAAAAAGGAAAAAAAGAAAAAATGAAAAGATAAAGGCGTTAAGAATGGATGGGAAAGGTCAATCAAAGGGTAGTTTTCAAGAGAAGCAGCTTAGCATCTCTCTTGAAACCCCTGTATCAAGCCAAAGAAAATAAGAGGAGAGCCCCATAGAAAGAATCTCCCTCTGGAGTCCCACATCCACTGGATAATTAGTGTTTCATAAAATGAAAATTAAAAAAATAACTAAAAGCTGAGCAGAAACCAAGAAGAAGAATAGTGGGAAACAGGTTTGGGTTTGGTGAAGGATAAAGATTTGCCTGAATTCAATGATTCCAGAATATGATCAGCTGCTTCCCGCACGTAGATGTTACCTTTTGCTCATTATTTGTTAACAATACCAAAGAATTTTTTGGAAGCTGATAGCAATGGTGACTTAAGAGGAACACGTGACCTGCATTTCTTGGACAGCTGGGCTGGTAGTGTGGTGTCTGGAAAGTAGCAGATGTATGGGAATGGTGAGAATTTTCTTCCGAAAGCTTCACTTTGGAAGATGCTTTTGTTGTTGGCTTCCTGAAAGACCAAACCCACGTATGAGAATAAGCTTATACCCCAATGTACACGTGTTGGCTCATGCTCTCCCTGTCCTCCTCTTCCTCCTCCTCCCTCTCCCTCCCTCCCCCTTCTCTCAGCGTGTCTGTCTGTCCTCTTCCCATATCTTCACCCCTCTATTAGCTGATCTACTTGGTCTTGATTATTGCCAATTATCCTTGGCGATGCTTCTACACTTGCAATTGTGTGTTTGGTGATATTGCTTGCAGGATGTTGGGGAAGAGGGAGAGCTCGTTGGCCTTTAAATTTAGTTCCAACTCACTGGAGGATTCTCACGATATGGAGGAACTCGAGGGTGTATTTGATTTGGACATACTAGGAACACCCTAACAGATACGCCCTAACACTGTATTCATAATAGGACTTGGATTTTAAATAGCTTTTAATTTGACCCGAGAACCACCAATTCCCACACAGTTTTCTGAACGCATGGAAAACCCCTATCATTTTCCTGTCTCGTCTTCTTCACATCCAGCCCACACCATTCTTTGTTCTCTGCACAAAAGGGGCAGAGGAATGGAAGCACAGAAAGGAGAGAACATATAATGTGTTGCTTGGCTTCTGTGCTGGCCTCTTCACTGTTCTGTTGAGGTTCATACCTTCATATCATAGAAAGAATGCAAAATGAGATAATGGCTGGGAAGTAACACACACACCCACCACCCATGTTGCTGTATGATCACGTAACAAACTCCTTTCATGAAACACTTCTGATTATAGAGTAAAAGGAACACCATGTGAATTGTTGAAAGCTTGTGAGGGGCCAAAAGTACAAAAACATAAAAGGATGGGGGGAGGGGAGTGAGAGGAGGGAGGGGGAAGAAGGGAAGGGAGGAGGAGAGGGAGAGGCCAGAGGCCAGGCAGCCAGGTAGGCAGAGAGATAGAGAATTAAGGCTACACCAGAACCAACCATTCTAAAACCTCGTGTTAGCTGTGAGCTGTTGCATTTCCCAATCCAACAAATATGACACCCCATCATGAACAGAGATGAAGAAACCAGGACCCATTCTTGTGAAAACCATGTAAATTTTCCTCAGTATTTTCTTCTTCACCCAATACTAATATGCCTCCCGTTTTATATTTAGTAGAGCTTGGCTACAAAGGAGTGTGCACATAGAGAATCTGGGAAGTTTCCTGACGTGTTTACTAATCTGGGTTAGTTGACCATCTTTTATACAGTCTCCCTTCCTTCCTTCCTTCCTTCCTTCTTTTTCATACAATATAGTGAGAATTTTTCTCCCAAAACAAAACAAAACAAAAACAAAACAAAAGGTCTACACCCAAAGTTGGTGGGAACATTCATTCTACTGAACAATTGAACTAATAAATTGTGAATGATACTAACAGGGATTTTATAGCAGAGCCTATGGATGATAGAGGGATGTTCAGTTGGAGTGTGTGTGTTATGTGTGTGTTCAAGAGCATGAGTGTGCACTAAGCCATAAACGTACTAGACTAGTTCTTACATTAATATGAATGCCTTAGAATCATTGACCATGCCACACTTACAGCAGCTACATCTCACCTAGTCACATTTTTGATGGTTCATTTGTTTAATCAGACCTGAAGTCATGTATCACCAACCCCAGTTCATGCAATATTGTGGATTGAGCCCAAAGCTAGGCAAGCATCGTGTCAATCAAACTTCATCATCACCATACCAACTTCTTTTAAAAGACATTTGGTTGTTGAGTTCTTCTTTTCCTGTGGGAACTCTTACTGGAAACACCTTGTTAAACACTGGAATCACAGAAATAAGAAACAAGAGAATTTCCCTCTCAAGTCATGTGATTTTAGAGAGACAATAAAAACAGCAGTGTGCTAATTTGTGCTGCTGAGGACGGGTAGAGAAGCAAAAGATGGTCTCATGGTCTTGGAACAGATAGCTTAAAGATGTTTTCCAGCAGGAAAGGGTGTCTACTCAAGCTTTTTTTTCTAAAGCAAGCATTAGAAATACCAGAAGGGCCAAGAGGAGATGGTACACACCTTTAAGCCCAGTACTTGGGATCCATAGGCAGGCAAATCTCTTGTGAGTTGTAGGGCAGCCTGGTCTACAGAATGAGTTCCGGGATAGCCAAGGCTATTACATGGAGAAACCCTGTCTAGAAAAACAAAACAGACAAACGCCAGAAGATTATGTAGCAGTCAAAGAAGAAACGGCATGTGTAAATACCAAGGAGCTCTGAAGTCATAGAAGCTCATGCCTGGCTGATGATGAGAAGCCAAAGTCACGTAGCCTCCATAGAGTGTGACTGGCCAGATGGGTGGATAGCCGTGGTATCTAGTAAGAAACAGGACACTGATGGTGGCATTATGTAAGAGATGGACAGAGAGAAACTGTAGGAGGATCAAAAAATAAAATAGCCACCCAGAGAAAAAAGAAACCCAGGTCTCTGTAGGCAATGTGTAACTGATTCAGAATGACTTAATTTATGTGGTGGAGGCCAAATAAAGCTAATAGAGGGCTGGGGCATGGGTGTGAGGCAAGAGGAAGGTGTGGCAACTATGGATTCTTGCAGTGCCCGGCTGTGAAGAGCAAAGGCCACGAAGGGCTTTAGCCAGGGGAAGACCCAGTGGCCATGGGCAAGGGATTTGTGTTGACTTCGCCATCAGACAGCCCTGGGAAAGTAACAAGGAGAGGATGTGATTGGAGGTGAAGATTGAAGGCACACACCAGATAAAACAAGGACATGGAGAGCTTCCGCACACAGACAGAGCAGCCATCCTCTACAGGAATGTGATGGATTTCCCAGGGCTTCAGGGTCATGTGGGACAGTTACAGTTTTCGTGGTGGCTTGGCAGAGCTGAGGGACACTGTCTGCAGTGACTGCGGGTGTGTTTTGCTCTGCAGGGGGAGCAGCATGAAGATGGCTCCACAGCCCAAGTGGCTTCTACTGACCCGCAAGTAGGAAAGTGAGACCCAAGCAAGAACTACCAAGTCTAAAATGTGTAATTTTACAGAAACAAAGAGTAGTTTTTATACTTCTTTAGTAGAAACTAAAGTTCCTCAAGTTACAACTGTAACATATATTAAAGAAAGACTGCAGTGTGTTTTGTGATATTTGCCCTGATGTCTGAGATGCAGGATTGAGCACCTGTCCCAGTGTATATATTTACAGTAACCTGTGATTCCACATCACCTGAAAGCATTTACATACTGATTTGCATCCTAATATAACCATGCATAAGGATTTGCATGTTTAAAGACACATTAATCTCCCTATTATTTTATAATTGGAGCATTAAATTAAGAAGTCATTAAGTGTCAAGACCAATATCTTAAGTCTGGTTTGTGGCGCTGTACCAGATTAATGAACTGGGAAATTTATAAAGAACAGAACTTCCTTAAAGGGGACATCTATATCCTACCCCTTCCTCTGAAGGCTCAGTCAACATTTCAGAAGAGGGGGCCGAAAGATTGTCGGGGAGGTGAGCAGAGTCCCAGCCCTCACTGAGGAGATGCTGGCTACTGATAGATGCTGGGAGAGAAAGAGTAAGTTCTTTAAGGGTGCAGCTCTTAGTAGGCCAACGTCATTCTCGTGGAAGATCACACATCCAAAAGTATATGGACAGCACAAATTGGACTGGATTGTTTAAAAATCATTCAAGACATAGAACTGGGTGAGTGGGGAATGGGCAAGATCTTGGAGAAGGGGGGTGGAATGATCAAGGTATATTTTGTGAGGTTCTCAAAGAACAGAAAAAAGAAAAACCCAGAAATGCATTTCTTACTATTGCAGAGATTAAGAAGCCCCTGCAAAAGTTTCCATGTCACGTGGGATGAGAGCACCCTGCCCTGCCATTCTATAAAGAGTAACAAGAGGGCTGGATAGGTGCTCAGCAGTGCAGAGCATTTGCTACTCTTCAGAGGGCCTGATTTCAGTTCCCAGGGCCATGTTAGGAGGCTCAGAGACACATACAACTCCAGCTTCACAGGTACTGACATATATTTTGGCCTCCTTGAGCACCTGCACATACATGTAAATAAAAATATTAAAAACAGAAGATAAGACAATTGAGGACAGGTTGTGGTGCCACACACCTGCCTTTAATCCCAGCACTCAGAAGGCAGAGGCAGGTGGATCTCCGAGTTTGAGGCCAGCCTGCTCTACAGAGCAAGTTCCAGGGCAGACAGAACTACATAGAGAAATCCTGTCTCAAAAAAAAAAAAAAAAAAAAAAAAAAACCCAAACAAACAGAAACAACAACAACAAAAGAAACAAAAGACCATCAAGAGAACAGAGGAGAGAAAGCGGGAGAGGGAAACAATCTCAACCTTTGTCAGCAATCCACTTCCAAAATAATTATGCCATTCTGAGTCTTAAGTGTCCCACCTCTCAATTCTAGTACATTAGAATTCTAACCAGAACTTCAGTCATGATGGTAGGCTGTGTTCATTTCAACAGCAAAGGAGAAAAGAGTTAATTTTTTAAAGATGATCAAAGGTCACTGGATCTGATCAGCAGCAAAGATGAAAGTATTTGCGAGGAAAACAGCGTTATAGAGGATGGTAAGGATGGATGAGACATGGTTAAGTCAAAAGAAGGGGGATGCAGGGCTGTGTTATATTCTTTCTAGTATCTGTCAAATAGGCGTGTGAGATGTGTTTATATACTTGGAGTGAAGACGAAAACAAGTGTTACACTGGCAGCGATCTATAGACCCCGAGAAGCTTGCTAGACAGTGTTGAAAGCCCCTTTGTGGTCCTAACAGGATATATGTCAAGAGCCTCAATCATCGCCATACTATGACCTCTGCTAGAAGTATTCATTGGGATGTCTCCTCTGGGAGCAGGAAAGGAGCATGTCTGCCATAACCAAGGATTGAAGGTTTCATTAACAGGAGTAGCAAAAAAAAATAAAAGGGATCATTGTACAGCCATAGCACGCTAAGCCGTGAGTCATGATTAGGGTCAGGCGTGACAGCTAAGACAGACAGTACCATAAAAGCTCCTTCCCTTGTCATATCAGGAAATGCTGGGCCCCCAGCAGTGGTAAACCCTCCATCTTACTACTTCAAGGCTGACGACTTGCTTATTTATCCCCTACTGGTCTCATTCACTGTCGGTGCTCCTAAAGAGGTTTTCGGTGTTCCTGGGTGGAAGTTTTGGCATTGACATTTGTGAGTGAATATTCTCCCTGCATTCTGTCTAAAGAAAATCTAAGGTGAGATATGAGGTGTTGTAGTGAACTGAAGCTTCTAGGATAAAGTAGAGGGAGCAGGGCACACACCCATGCAGCCACTGTAGAAATCAGTGTGGAACATGGAGGTTTCTTAAAAACCTGAAAAGTAAATGACCTATAATTCCTGGTTGCAAAGCTGAGTGGTCCTAAGCATATGCCATAGTTAACTTGGCGTTTTGTCACCCTGATTCAGCTGGAAAGAGGCAACCTCAGTTAAGAAATTGTATGGTTCGTTTTTTATGAGATTAGGTTTCATTGTATAGCTCAAAACAGTCTCAGATTTACTATGTAGCCTTGATCCTATCGTTCTCCTGTTTAGCCTCCAAGTGCTGGTTCCTAGAGCAATTAAATACAAACCACAGCAGTTGGCTTTTACGTATTAGGTGCCCAAGTGAATTTTAATGTGGAGTCCTTAAGGAGAGGATTTTCCACTTTGGAGACTGAAATATTCCACCCTGTAGGGAAGCTCTTTAAAACTAAAGAAAACAACTCAAATTAGCTTCAGCAAGACCCTGAAACTAACCGGATTCAGTAGACCCTTTTCTCCTAAGAGTAGGCCGTAAAGAGTGCTGAGAGTTATTCTCAGAAAAGACAAGCTGTGAAGACTGGAAAGCCTGTATGAAGCAGAGACCAACCAAGCAGCCTGAAAGAAGGCCAAGCCAGCTAAGCCACTTGGAAAATGCACCTCCCAACCTGTGTTCCAGGTTCCCAGCCTTGCTGATTGGTCATCCATGCTGCCATGGGCTTTGGTAAAGAAGCAATTTTTTGAATCATTTCTGAATATGTTAAGTAACCCCTCACCCATATTCTTGCAAGAAGATGAAGAGGAGGAGGATGAGGACGGAGAGAAAAGAGAGGAAGAAAGGAAAGAAGGAAGGAAGGAAGGAAGGAAGGAAGGAAGGAAGGAAGGAAGGAAGGAAGGGAGGGAGGAAGGAAGGAAGGAAGGAAGGAAGGAAGGAAGGAAGGAAGGAAGGAAAGAAGGAAGGGAGGGAGGAAGGAATGAATTGTATGGGCCTGTCGATAGGTCTCTGGGGTATTTTCTCCATTTCCAATTAATATAGGAGTATTAAGCCCACTGTGAAGTACCATCCTGGAAGCAGGACAGTAATCGGTGTTCCTCCATGGTCTCTGATTCATTTCCTGTTCTGGCTTCCTTTGATGGCAGATTGTAACCAGTAAGCTTAAGTAAACCCTGTTTGCACAGTGTTTTATCATAGCAACAAAAGCAAATTAGGGAAGAACTTGGTACCTAGAGAAGGTATTGCTGTGAAGGACTGACATGTTATTTTTTTTGGGGGGGGGAGAAGGCAGGTTGTGGAACTTCTTAAAACTTTGGGCTAGAAAAGCCATGAGTGTTCAAAGCTTAGCTAGCTATTCTTGGTGGCTTGGAAGGTGAGGCTACTGAGAAATGAGGACAATAGGAACCTGGCTTGTAAGCCTCAGAGAGAAGTCCGAGGGTCACGTGAAGACTACTAAAGGTTGCTCATGTGGTGTAGCTGAATTGGGAATGTGTGGAAGTGAAACCTTTGCTTTCCAGGACAATGGATGCAGGCTAGGTGGGCCTGAAAATCACCTGGGGTAAATAGGAGGTCAGCTCCCTTTTGAAGCAAAATCTTCTGGAGAGTATTTCCTCAGAGTCAGACTGAGAAGCTGTGGTGGGAGACGGAGGAGTGAAAATCGCACTGGAAGAAGAACTTGGCCAAGAGTATGTAAGAGTCTCTCACTCGATGCTTGTTTTGTCAGTAATATCCCGTACAAAGAGGTCAGCCATGAGCCCACACTTACACAGACAACAAAAACAGACCCAGCAGGTATATACATATGTGGATATGTGTACATCATGTAGTGCATTTACATCTATACCAATCAATACTAATCAAAGTGAAAGGGGGGAAGTGAAGCATTTTTATTATAATTTAAAATCGATTTTAAAACTTTAAAATTTTTAAGGATTGTGGAACTTTTTACAGCTGTACTGTGTTTTATATTATGACATTTACATGAGGTCTTGGGGACAAATAAAAAGGAAACGTGATTTAAAGGGATGAGTTTGTGTTATCAGATTTGACAAGGAGTGAAATGTCATTGTTAACTTCAGTTGTCAACTTGGCACACTTGGCAAAAGGGTACCTCACCTGAAAAGTTCCCTCCACCAGACTGGCCACTCGGCACATCTATGAGGTACTTTCTCCATCAATAATTGATGTAGGAGAGCCCAGTCCATTGTAGGAAATGCCCTCCCTGGGCAGGCTGTCACAACGGTGACTGAGTGCGAGCCCCACAGGAAGATGATGAGCGGTACCTTCCATGGTCTCTGCCTCGGCTCCTGTCTCCAGCCTTGAGTTTCTGCCTCGGCTTCTCTCAGTGAAGGACTGTAACTTGTAAGGTGAAATAAGCCCTTTCTTCCACGAGTCATATTTGGTTGATGCTTTATCACAGCAAACAGAATGCAAACTAGGACGTTGTACAACAGAGATATCCAAATGTCCACGTTCACTGGCCTACTTCAAAATCCAAGTAACAGAACCAATCTGGATGGCTACAGACACATGTATTGATAAAGAAGATGTGGCAACAAAAAAATGTGGGGCATGCATAAATATTAAGTTTTCTGTAGCCATAAGGAATAAATGTATAGCCAGGTGGTGGTGGCCCACACCTCTAATCCCAGCACTTAGGAGGTGGCAGATCTCCGAGTCTAGCCTGGTTTATGGAGTGACAGCCAGGGTTACAACAAGAAATACTGTCTCTAAAAACAAGAAAAAAAAAAGAATAAAATTATGCCATTTTTCAGGAAAATGGTTAAGAAAAATAAAACCACTCAGTGAAATAAATATATTTTCCATGAGATGTAGAATCTAATGTGTGTATGTATGTATGTATATGTGTGTGTTTATACATACACTATGTATCATATGTGTATGTATACATACATACATACATACATACATGCATATGAAGTTTGTGTGCATGTGTGTATAGATAGGGGACTATATGGGAAGAGAAGGGAGACCAGAGGAATGGGGTCGTGACTAGCAAATGCAAGAAACACCCATACAGAATGGAGTAGAGATTCCTGAGGAGGAGCGACCCAGAATACATTTCTTACAAGTAAGAAAGTAGAGATATGGTGACCGTATATCATGAATTACATCATCAACTGAGGTCTAGAATTAAGACAAACCTGAGGTTCCTTTCAGAAAGAAAAAGAAAGGAAGCCCTAAGAGGTTGCCATGGCAAATGGGAGTTCTCAGAAGGGCAGGGGGATGAGATGACAATTGCATGGTGAGGAGTTTGAGTGGTCTGGGATTGGTGGTGTAGGTCTTGGGAGCGTGACTATTGCTAATCATTGACCACTAATCAATTTCATTTTCTTAAGTACCAAAAGAGCCCATTTCAAGGAATACAAAGGGCCAGGGTTTTCCATTGCTCTGCATTCTGTGCACCTGCGAGCTACCCCAACATTGCTTTACAAAGATCAGGGAAGACAGAAGGACAGCTAATGAAACAGGACCTGATGCTGCCACACTCTGGGAAAGAAAGAAGGAAGAGGGCTTTGTAGGTTGGGAGACTTTGGAGATCACTAATTGCTGAAGGTGTGATGTGTCTCACTCAACTCACAATAAAGAACAAATGACTCAATGATTATTCTCTACTTAACTTGAACGTAACTAGAGCAAATGACATTAACTGCCTATCATGTGTCTATTATACAGGTGAGTTACTTTGGACTTAGACTACTGCCATCAATGTTTACCATGGAGTAGAGAGAAAAAGTGTGGCATAGAAATCATATAGATGGAGCTGGTGTCATTTAACCTTAGACCACCTCTTCTTAGGTACTGGTATTTCAACAGCTATAAGCCTTTTTTCCTATGATGTTTAGTTGGTCAATTGGTTAAAGAAGCTCACTGCATTTCTAGTCTATACATCTGTTTTGTAGGGGGGATTAACCTTTTATTTGTTTACATAAAAACTCCAATTTTGCTTGATATTTCTGGTTTGTACAGGGCAGTCATTCTGCTCATTGTTCAACACAAGTTGTCACATGTTCAATGAAGAGCCCTCCCCACCCAGGAGGGAGCTGGAGAGCACATGGAATCAAGAGACAGAATTAGGGGCTCTTTAGAAAGCAGACTATTGGATCATACATACATGTGATTGGTTATGACACTAATACATGCCAATGACAATGTGTCATGTCAAAAAGAGTCACTGGAACAAATGCCCTGGCCGTAAGGATTTCTGAAGCCTAGAAACACAGCCTTGCTGCTTGGAGGGAACACACGGAATGACAAGGGGTCATGTGCCAGCCCATTCAGCATCAGCTTTGCAATGAACTCGGCCAAAGAGAGGCTCCCAGGAGCTCACATTTCAAACACAAAGACAGAGAAACCAGCAATTTTCAGTGAATGACTTTCACCATAACCTTACTTCCTACACTGAAAGAAAGCTAATAATAGCAAGGAGACTTCTCCACTAGCTGGGGTTTTCACGGGGTAATTACATCCCTGGAGCACTGGAAGCATCATCTCTGTTTCTTGCTGTGTAAGACGGTGGGACTGATGGGCTTTCATTACCTCCCATAGCTGCTTCTTGGGCTGCAAGGCTTAATGATGGGTGAGTACATGCGGTGTGCGGAAGCGCCTATGTGCTTTACCTGGATTATCATATAGATTCCATTCCTTAAGATAAGGTAGCAGTCACAAAAACTGAGAAACTCACTCACAAACCTTCAATTAAACCTCATTCCAATCCAGTAAATTTTAGAGAACTTTTAGATTAGCTACATGTATATGTGTGTATACATAAATATTCATATCTGTATGCTCACTCAAGATGTTTATAAATATGTATATGTAATCACTTTCTTGTAAACAAATCATCATGAAGTAAGGGGGATACATTTTCCTTCCAACCGTTTCCAGGAAAGAGTTTGCCTCCCTATGATTTCATGCGCAGGGAAAATTAAACCCATTATTTCCTGGGTTTGCCTTGGCGTCCAGGTGTTCACCTCCGCACTTGCTCTGCAGGAGCCTGGACACATCTACCTCTTCGTGTCTTTTATATAACCACTTTTCTGTCCCTTAATTGTCCTGTTTGTTTTACATAATTTTAATTTCAGGCAACACCTGAAAGAACACGGAGTATCCAGATGTTTTTAAGTCAATGGACAAATTCTCCCTTCCTTGGATGAAACAAAGCAAATGCCTTCCTCAGCGGGGACTCCTTCCCTTCGATTTACATTGTTTCTTCATCTGCAGCCCCCCCCCCCATCCCTTTTACCTTTTGTTATTGTCTTGCAGCTGCTTGATGCAGCTGCTAGGCCTAAGAAACACAAACACGAGATTGAGCGCCCACGTGGATTTTTAGAGAGGGAGAGGAAACGAAAAAGGCCCCAGAGAAGCGACAAAAAAACAAAAAAAATTCTTGCTTAAAGGGAGCTCGTAACCCATCTTTCGCCTAGGCATTATAACCCAGTCTCCCCAGCCAAAGGCCTGACTTATATTCTCCCCCACAGAGGCGGGGCTCACCTTGCATTCTGTCCTGGCTCCAGGAACGACTTCATTACACTTAGATCACACAGCCTCCTCCATGCCACCCTCACTAGCTAATTTTCCCCTCCATTTCATCCCCAAATTGATGTCAAACTAAGTGTCTTTTGAGACAATCCAACGTCTCTTCAACCATTTACTCCCATCGCTGAAAGCTAAGGTTTTTCCCTGTTGGCACCCAAGAGTCATCAGGAATGGGTAAATCTAGCTCAGTGATGTGACCACTTTCTAGGGCCCTCAGAGTTTTTCTTCTTGTCAGGAACAATTAGAAATTTCCCTCATTGAAACAAAAATAGAAACTACTGAAATTTTACTTCCCAAAGTTGTTTTCTTGCCTCACAAAGCTAAGTCATGAGAAAGACTCAAGGAGTCATCAATGGCAAAGGGTCTTCAGGCAGAAAGCATGCTACAGTACCACAAGCCACAGGGACCCTGTGTGGTGGAATCTGGCGATGCATCTGACTGCCAGCACCACTAGCTTACATCCACAGTCCTGCCAGCCCAGGGTGACAATCACAATGCTGATGTGTTTGCTTCCTAGAGCTGTAACAAAGCACCAAGAAGTGGGTGGCTTAAAAGGGGTCTGCTCATCCTCCCCAGGTCTCTGGTCTAGAAAGCTATGCTCAGACAAGAAGTGTTCTGAGGTTCTACAAGAGAACCTTCTTCTGGCTTCTGGTTGTCTGTGGTACCCTGTGACGTCCCTCATATAGGATGTGCCTTACTCTACTTCCACAAGACACCTCTTCCTTCTGTACATGCCCACTTCTTCCCGAGGCATTCTCAAAGGCCAGGGCTGCTTTCAAATGTTCCAAAGTATTCCAGTAGTGGAGCATGCCCTTTAATATCAGCCCGGGGGAGGCAGAGGAAGGTTGATCTCTGTGCAGTAGACACCGGCCTGGACTACAGTGAGTTCCAGACCAGCCAGAGCTACATAGTGAGACGGTGCCTTACAAAGTAACAAAATGTAGTGAACAAAATCAGTGCTCCCTGCTGCCAAAGCCAAACCAAATGTAGGATCACATTTTAACATGCTAGGGGTTAGGACTTCAATGTGTCTTTGGGTAGCCTGGTTTTCATGATTCCACCTGTGGTCAATTTAGCTTAATGTTTCCCAGGTGTCCTTATAATCTGAGGGAAAAGCATTTCGTCCTGAAAGGGTGGGGCAGAGGCATTACAGTGCTTGGGCTGTTTTGTAGCTGTTGCAAGGAACACATGTCATCATGACCCTTTTGCAGGGCAGATGGTAGAATCACCCTCTGCTCTGAGTTTGCCATGCTCGTTTGCAAATTGGCACACACACTAGGCAGCGTCTCAACAAGGGTTCTCTCTGCCTTGGGAGAGCGAACCGTCAGAGCTACCATAAATTACCTCCGTCGGAGCTACCATAAATTGCCACAAGTCTGCTAGGACCATGAATGACATGTACATCCTGCCCGTGTACCTTTCTGCTAAGCCAGAAACAGTTTTGTAAAAGTACTACTAAGACAACCTCTCTGGAAGAATCCAAGTTTTCAGTAAGGACAAGCTCCCTCTACCCATTCTTCTTAGTCCAGGGTCTTAGCCCAAGAGAGCAGCATGGGGTGCATGGTGCAAACATAGCTTCCAGGGAGAAACACTGTTTCTGGCTAGGGGCCATGCCACAAGGGCTTCTCCGGGATTTGAGTAGGGCCGGGGAGGAGAGCGGGGTCTACCCTGGACATTTTAGTGCTGTAGGGTGGGCAGGGCCAGAGTCAGCAGCTGAGAGTAGCTGGGCTTCGCCCAGGCCAGCCGCCCCCCACTCCCTGGTGGCAGTGCTTTGGGTGCTCCTTTGACATGGTGGCAGTGCTTTGGGTGCTCCTTTGACACAGCGAGGGTACTGAGGATGCCGAAAACAAGACCAGAGGGGTAACCCAGGATGGAACCATGGAAAGGCAAAGTGTGTCAGAGGGGCCGTACCATCTACTCCTTCCTCTGAGCACTTCTTGTCGCAAAACACTTTAGCGAATCTTGTTTTCACAGTTGGCATATAACGTGAGAAATAGTTCAGTGGATAAAGCATTTGCCACTCATGGAAACACACACACACACACACGCTGCGCCCGCACAGACACGCACACAAACCACACACACAAACCACACACACAAACACACACACACACACACACACACACACATGCTGCGCCCGCACAGACACGCACACAAACCACACACACACACACACACACACACAAACACACACACACACACACAAACACACACACACACACACACACACACACACACACACATGCTGCGCCCACACAGACACGCACACAAACCACACGCACAAACACACACACACACACACACACACACACACACACACACACACACACCCCACTACCAACAACAACAACACAAATATGTAAGTGGGAACCAAACATAAATCTAGGAGTTTTCTAGATTTAACTGGGTTTAAACTGTGGTCCATTCACCAGGACATCTCGCCTGTAGAAGGAAGGATTCTTCTGATTGAGCAGAGGAGATCCATCAGCTTTACAGATAGAAAAACACCAAGCAAAAACAGCCCAAAGGGCAGCTGTAGCTGTTTGTCTACAGTGACAAGCAGGTGGCTTCAATGAGGAGGGGGTCCCCTTTGACTGGGTGTCATAACTTGCCTGTTTTTCAGGAACTATCTGGTTTCAGTTCCTTGGACAGCCTGGCAGCTTGGAGAAATAACTTCACTCTGGTGTGGTCTGGTTTTCTGGGGTTCAGTGCAGAAGACCAGTCTAAGGCCATAAAGAAGGTCACAGACACCTTTGAAGCTTATTGACGTGTCATTAACCAAGGATGGTGATATTCATATCCTATAATGTTATTTTTAAATTTCAAGGAAGATAAAAAGCCAATAGGAAATATACTTTTAAAATCTCCCTTTAAAACCTTAAGTAGCAAATTCTGTGGCTGGTCTTCGAGAATCATCTCCCAGCTAGATTTCTTGGTCTCCTTTACTCCTGACTCTGGTGGTTTACTAAACCGTTGTGTTGGCTCTGTTCCTTCATAACTAGCACAATGTTCTAGATGTTAATTTCCAGAATTCTGCCTTTGGAGTCATTAGACTGTCTCCCTGCAGAAGGTCAGAGGGGGAAATACTGGCCTACTCAATTGGTGATGATTCAGGTTTCTGCTCATTCTAAAAGGAAATTGAAAACTTGTACCAGAGAAAGAAGAAAATAGTTGTGACAGGATTGTGCTCTTATAATCTTAGCTAGCCTGGTAGTTCCTTATATGGACCTTAATTGCATCTTTGCTCCCTTTTTAGCCCAAGATAGCTTTGAATTTACAACAATTCTTTCCTTACCTTCTATATGTGGAGATTGCAGCCACACACCACTGAGTCTTGCTTTTGAATCTTTAACATTGGAATTCCAACTATTGCAAATTGTGGAAGGGGCAGAGGTAAGAGTCAGAGTAGACACGATGAAGAGAGGCAAACTTGCTGTAAGTCTGGTGTAGGGAAGGTTGCTACGCCCTCCCAGGGCAGCTCAGGGGCAAAGGGACGGTTCTCCTGCCCACTCGTGCCTGGAACTTCTTGTTGAGGCTCCAATTACTTGTCCTCCCACCATCCACACATGTGGTACCTCAAGAACTCAGCTTTAGACTGGATTTTATGCCTATAGAGATCCAAAATGATATCATCTGGGCTTCTAGGCATGATGCTACCAGGCTAGGCTATAAAAGTGGATCAGTACTGTTATCAATATCCAAATTTTAGTGATATTTAATTTAATGGGTAGGCAATAGAAATTAATCACTGGGGAGTCAAGTTGCTGGTACCTCTTGAAAGTCTCTCTTGAAAGTCTCAATGAAGCGAATAACCTCGAGAGAATTCTCTCTCCCATATATAATCAGAAGCCACATTTACCAGAGTTCAGGCGTCTCCATGCCTACACATCTGCTGTATGTTTGGAAATCCTCAAATTGTTTATGTCTTATCATCTAAGTCTCCAAACTCTGGTTCTGAGATAATGGGGAGTGAGTGAGCTGGTAGTGGGATGGATATCAGAGAGCTCTGCAGTCAGGAACATGAAGTGTCACCTCCTCCAAAACCCATGTCAACGTTTGAAGGCTCAACACAAAACAGACTTCATAACTCCCCAAGGGGAGGTTGTGTCTTACTCGGATATGTTCCCATGAAAGGTGGTGCCCAGAAAACCCAAAATGGGACAAGTTCAGCTGGAGAACTTTCCTTTACATGACAGGTCTATCTGGCTCCTTCTAACCTGAGTCTAGTTGCATCTTCAATGTAGAAGACTTTCTCTCTTCCTCTGAGTGCTTCAGTTCATGGAAGCATATAGAAAGAAGGGTAGGATGGAGAAGAGCTGGGGACAATAGGGTGGGTGTTCCAAGGTCCAAACAGAGAACCAAGGTCTCCAAGTTTCCAAAAGTACAAAGAGGTGTCTCTGAAGTTGTATTATTTACAGACCACATCTTTTGAGGAGGGACACAACCGCCTCCAAGACTTCTTGCTCAAATTTTGTTCAGCAAGGTAATACTGATATCCCAGAAGAAGAAAGTAAAAACCAGACATCACACCTAGATTGAGAGGTAGAGGCAATGTCTCAGGCTATTGCAAAGTCTGGTTTTATTCATTTCCTTTAGCATCTACTATCTCTGTAATGTATCCCACAGCCCTTCTGTTTTGTATCCCATTACAAAGGCATCACTGAGATTCAACCACCATGCCCCTTCTCTGAGTTTCATATTTTATATCGCTCCCTTATACGCTAATGAAATTTTAATGTAAGTAAAAATCAATTATTTTATTCTGCGTCTCTTTTGTTAACCTGGTTTTTTTTGTTGTTGTTGTTGTAGCAAAAGTATTGCCTATGGCCTTTCCTGAGTCTGTGTCTGCATGTCTGCATGTGCAAGGTGAGGAAGCTTTGTCCTCTGATGAGAGAATCTGGTTGGAGAGGAAAGTTGGGCAAAGGATAAAGTTTTGGTGGCTGGTTCTCTCTGTAGTAGTTATTTTTATCTTTATTCTTTCCTCTTGATTTTAGATGTTCAAGTTTACCACTCTGTCTTAGTGACAAGATGCTTAAGAACAATATTATCATAACCTACTGACAGGTATTATCATTCAAAATGTCTGAACCCTTTATTACCTCAAGAAGTCATTTTAGATGCTGCTGATGAAGACAGCCAGCCAGAGATGAGGGAGAAAAGGTTTTTACACAAGAATAATAAGTGGCATGGGAAACTTGCAGGAATTGTTTCTGGGGAGTCTAGAATATGGTATCTTTGACAGTAGGATCTTAACATCAAGTTCTTGAGGGTAACCAAGAGCAATGACAATAACCTATAATGTGTGGTTATCTATGGCCAACTACTAAAAAGGAAGTAATTTATTCTTGGTACAAGGGTTTTTGTTTGCGAATGTTTGCCATCTAGTTGGAGTTATTATTCTTCTATTATGAGATAACTCCATTTAACTCTATACATTAACATTAGGAAGCCTCTAGAGTAGTAGGTTTCTATATAGGTTTTCTAAAAGGTCTTAAGTGTTAATTATCCCTTCCCATATTCCCACCTACCTTGCCATCCTGTCTCTCATCCCATTTACATTTAATTTTCTTGTTCTATTAGTCCTCTTTTTCCTTTTATATGACTGCATTAGAACTCCCTCACTTAAAAGAACCTCCCATCCTCTTGCTAGTTTCCTGACCACTATGGATATTCCAAATGAAATACAGACATCTAAAGATTCAATGCTAACATAAAAATTTAGAGAAAACATGCTTTGTTTGTTTTCCTGGATCCGGGATACATTACTCAGGATGCTTATTTCCTGTTTCATTCATTTAACAGATAATTTCATAAGTGTAGTTTTCTTAACAGCTGAATAACACCCCATCATATATGTATACCACATTTCCACTAGCTATTAATCTATTAATGGACATCTGGGTTGTTCCATATTCTGGCTATTGTGAGTACAACAGCAGTGAACATGGATGAGCAAATATTACTAAAGTGAGATATAGAGTTCCTTGAATATTGTAGCACATTATGCTTATGAAAAGATATTATCAGACATAATATACACTACAGTTCTCTAAATTGTACAGCCTTGGAACCAAATAATCCAATTGACCAATTTTAGATCACATCAATAATGAAACATGGCCTTTCCATAGTCAACTCTAAAAGAGAAAGTATATAGTTGGGTGTGTATGTATATATATATATATATATATATATATATATATATATATGTGTGTGTGTGTGTGTGTGTGTGTGTGTGTGTGTGTGCACATATACACATACATACATATATACATATATATCTATATGATGATCAACACATGAGCCAGCTGGGCAGCCACCACAAGATTTCCTTTTATAGATTTGACAGGTAACATAGTTCATTCGCTCAATAGATATTTTAAACTGAAGCAACTTCTAAAAAAATTCCTTGATGTCTGACTCAAACAAGGAAGAATGGAAAACCAAAGCAAGGCATGACTTCAGCCAAACTAAATTTGAATAGGTACCTCACTCTTTAGTTGCGACTGTCACCTCTTAAAGGAAGCCAAAAGCTTGCAGTTCCTCAATGCTCTGAGCAATACCAAGGCCAAATAGCCTGGGCTCACAGGGTAAAGATAAAGGCAGTTTAATTCAGAGAGTTCCAGGAATGTCTGCTGGCTAGGATGGAGACACAACAATTATATGTCAGAATATTCTATGACTGTGCAGATCTGTTTGTATAGCTGCCCTTAGCTCTGCATAGGAAAGTGTGCCATGGCCTGTCATTATATGCCATGCTTGGCTAATACCTTTTCCACCCGCTTGGCAAGCCTAAGGAACCCCATGGCAACTATGTAAGTGCCCAACGCAGGTCCAGAGAGACAAAGGTGGTTTACCTCAGCTATCCTGGATACTCTTTTGACTTCATTAATAATGAAAAGAGAAAGTGAAGCTGTGGAATTCGATGATGCTAATGAGTTTATTTTTGCAGTTCAGGATTTCTCATTCCCCTGTCATTCAGGAAAGCTCTTAGATAACACTAGGTTATGTCGATGTAACCCCTGCTTGTCGGTTTGGAGTACTTTCCAAGGCATCAGCTTAGGGCAAGGAGCCAAGTTTCCAGTCGTCTACGCAGAACCACATGACTGAGTGATGGAGTGGGGGAGGCTGTAGTGTCTGGAAGTGGGGAGGGAGTGGGGAGGGGGTGGGGAGGGGAGAGGGGAGAGGGGAGGGGGTGGGGAGGGAGGGGGTGGGGAGGGGGAGGGGGTGGGGAGGGGAGGGGGGGGGGAGGGGAGAGGGAGAGGGGAGGGAGAGGGAGAGGGGAGGGGGGGGAGGGGAGAGGGGAGAGGGGAGGGGGAGGGGGTAGGGGAGGGGGAGGGGAGAGGGGAGGGGGGGAGGGGGAGGGGGAGGGGAGAGGGGGAGGGGGTGGGGAGGGGAGGGGGGAGAGAAGCAGCAGCAGGACTCCAGGCTCCCCTTTGGGATCCAGCTTAGTAGCAGGTGAAGAGCCCCATGACTGACAACAGCCAGAGTATGCCCTGCCAAGAAACTGCTACCTACGGCCTTGCATGCTTAACCCATCCCTGGGGCTCAAGGGGGATTCAAGACTTACAATGTAAAGATCAACTACCCCTGAAAGTCAGTATAGAAAGCAGAAGGGGCCAGGTGCAGGAGCGATCGGGCACTTGAAACATGCACTGATAAAACTGGTCAAAACATTTCAACGATCAAAATTGTTTGTTTCATTTTTTCTAACATCAGGCACCTTCTCAGCATGCCCAGGGCACTCAACTTAGCCTGGGACATGTTACCATTTACTCTCTGACAAAGGACAATATTCCCTGAAGGCACATGAGTGACATGTCTGAGCACCGTTATTCTAAGTTTTGTTACACTGCCTTCGTTTAATGTGTCCAGATCCACAATGTTTGTTAATGACATCTGGTTTAGCTGGTGGGTAAAGTCGTGTAACAGTGACCTCAGTGTCCTCATATCCGTTTAACTATCCTCTCCAAGGCTGTGCTTTGCTATGCTCATACACTTGATGATGCAGAATCCAAAGGATACTTCCCCACCCAGGCACCCGTGTATTTCACATTCAGCATCCATGTAGGCAGCAACCCGGGTCTTCTCATCTGCAAATGGGAACCCCATCAACATGGCAGGAAAGATTAGGAATATCAACTCATTGCATAGGATGACTTCTCTTGTTGTGAGGTCTGCCTACCTACTCCATACACAATTCTAGATTCCCCCTTTGGGAAGAAACATGATTCAAAACGTGTAAATGAAAGTCAAGTCTTTGACAAAAATGAAAACATCTCTAGAAGCTCACTATAATGATCCAGAGTCAGGCTGGCAGGATGGTAGAGGTACCTTTACCGGGGTCCAATGACTGAACTCAGTTTCTAGATCCCTCTGGATTCCTGGATACTGACAGATACCTGGGTACCGACACATAACCAACTCCCAAGAGTGTTCCCTAACCTCTACATGTATGCCTACACACACAATTAATCAATGAAAACAAATACAGTTTGAAGAGGGAAAACCTTACGTTTCAGTTCTTATAAAGCATTGCAAAGGGAGCATCACTTGAAACCCAGGAGTTTCACACCACAGTTTACCAACTACCTCCCTATTTGTGCCTTCAGAGAAGCAAAGACGCGAAGCATGCCCAGACCATGGACTGATGTGTGTCTGGTCATAAATGTTTGTTAAGCCCCTGGCTCCATTAGTCCTTTGAGACCCCGCTGTGTCCTCTGCTCCTGGATTTCAAGGATTGCAGGAGCCCTAATTCAGAATTTCCTGTCTTTATTTTGCATTTTTGACTTAAGCTTGATTAAGTTGTCTCAGTTATTTTCAGACAGAACTACTCGACGCAGAGCCTATGCTTGAAAGGATAATTAGCAATGCCTGATGCTCATAAGCACAGCAAAGTCACCGAGGAGAGGTCTAAGGTATGATGAGCAGGTTGACTCAGGAGGCTCGGGTAACAACCACTGCTTCACCCCCTGTGCCACAGTCTCATTGACAGCAAACATACTGTCACTTTTGTCACCGTAACCAGAAGACTAAAGGTCCTCATTAAGAGAGTTGTGTTTTACCGAAATGGAAACTTCATATACCAAAACCAGGAAATGCTTCTCCCACAGGGTTGCCCATGGCTCTCATCAGAGGCACCTTAGCACGGGCTGGAACGAAATACAGCTGATAGAGCGTCCCTTCATTCCAATACTCAAACTGTGTCGTGAAAGAAAAGGAGTAATAATACCTTATCAAGCTTACTTCGATGGAAAGCTCAGACATTCAAATCTGTTACTGAGACTTATGCACAACAACTAAATCTGGTTGGGCAGACTGGCAAGTGTTCGGGTTCTAGAACCTATTAAGAACAACAGTCTCTGGTGCTTGGTTGGCCTCGGTCAGCTGCAACCTTTTCTATTGCAAGAGGAACAAAATGATGAGCAAAGCCACGGTGGTTTCCAAGGCTGAGAGACACACAATCAGGAGGCCCATTTGGAAATCTAGGACCACAGACAGAATCTGATCAAACCCACTCTGCTCCTGGTAGCAGTCAATCAGGCTACGGAAGACTAGAAGCCACTATCTGCACTGTCCAGGTTTGCGGACCCAAACTGCAATTGCCCTCTAGCCTTAATCCAAATAGAGATTGTGTGACTGCTCTGTGTGTGATCTCTGGGACATCCTCCACACAGACTGAGCAAACTGAAGCCAATCACTGTAGAGCCGTGGTTCTCTACCCTCCTAATGCTGCAACCCTTTAATACCTTCTCATGCTGAGGTGACCCTAAACCATAACATTATTTTTGTTGCTACTTCATAAGTGTGACTTACTGTTATGAATCGCAATGTAAACATATGTTTTCCAACCATCTTATACTACTCCTGTGAAAGGCTCATTCAACACCCAGAGGGGTAGTGACCCACTCACAGAGAATCTCTCTGCAAAGCCTAAGACTTACAGTCTAGAGGACTGGAGAAAAATGTTCAACTCACTTCCATCAGACAAAGACTGGTGGGGCTGGCATGAGCCCAGCTAAATTCTTTTCGTTTCTTTAATAAAATTCACTCTCCAAATGTGTTGCTCTTCCTTTTCGGGAAAGAGGAAGAAATAAAAATGACTAGCGAGGCCAAGTATAAAGATCCTGATTCTGATAATTTTCACCCGCATACAAAGAAGGGTTAGGACGCAAAAAAGGTTTTCTGAGTCCCAGACTATAGCAGCTCCACAAACCCAACCCCAACTTTTTATTTATTTTGTCTATTGTACTTGGTCATAGTCCTTGAGCTACTGGAGAGTAGCTTTCTCTCTGAGAAGGTGATCTAGGTATGCACAAAGGTATGCATGAAGCGATACTCTTACGTTTGCACACGTTTGGCCACGAATAGTGGTTTTTCAACTGCCGGGACTTTCCCTGAGACTCCGAATGTAGTTAGTTTTTCTGTTTGTTTGCTTGCTGGCTGGCTTTTTTCTTTTTACTCTTTTCAGGACTGCCGTCCAGCTCCCAAATAAATACACAGAGACTTACTTATTCTTAGTTATGAACAAATGCCCGGCCTTAGCTTGGCTTGTTTCTAGCCAGCTTTTCCAACTTAAATTTTCCCATTTCTTTTTAAATTATGTGCTGCCACTGGGCTTCTTACCTTTCATTTATCCACGTATCTACCTCTCCTTCTTACTGCATGGCTGGTTGTGTGGCTGGGCGGCTGGCTGCTGGCTTCCTCACCTTCTCCCTTTCCTGCTCCTCCTTCTTTTCTCTGGTGCCCAGATTTCTCCTCCTATTTATTCTCTCTTTCTGCCAGCCCCACCTCTTCTTTCTCCTGTCTCGCTATTGGCTGTTCATCTCTTTTATTAGACCAGTTAGGTGTTTTAGACAGGCAAAGTAACACAGCTTTACAGAATTAAACAAATGCAACATAAAAGAAAGCAACACATCTTTGCAGCATTAAGCAAATGTTTCACAGCGTAAACAAACGCAACACATCTGAAACCAATATTCCACAGCAGCAGAGCTGTGCACGGGAGACTTTTACAACAGGCCTGTCCATAATCAAGTCAAAAGCAAGGCCCCATGGCCAGGTGGTGGTGGCGCCTATGGCCAGGTGGTGGTGGCGCATGCCTTTAATCAGAGCATTTGGGAGGCAGGGAAACCCTGTAAGAGAGAGAGAGAGAGAGAGAGAGACAAGAAAGCAAGGCCCCATTGTGTTCACCGTGGGATCCACCGCTGTTCACTTTCCCCTATCCCTTCACTACGCCTGGTTGCTTTGCCCCCTACCCTCAGAAAAGCAACGAATACACAACATGGAAATATATATTGATTTGCAATATAAATTTCATCAGATTGTCCGATTCTTGGTAGGTTTAAGTCTAAAAATTTTGTAGCAATATCAAATCAAGGATATCTTTAAATCTAAACTCAAATCTCCTTTTCTAAATGAATCAAAATCTCCTTTTCTAAATGAAGAAAAGTCCCAAAGTACAAATTCTCATTTAAATGTCCCTAAAAGCCTCCGAACCAATTTCTTTTCCTTTTCCTTTTTTATTCTCTTAGATATTACATCCTGGGTGCAGTGTCCCCTCCTTCACCTCTCCCCCAATCTCTCTCCCCCACCTCCCCATCCCCCTCTGTCTCCCCTCAGAAAAGAGCACACTCTCTGGGATGTCAACCAAACGTGGCATAGCATATGGCCAGGCACACACCATCACATCAAGGCGGGATGAGCAGGCAAATGGATGGAACTAGAAAAACATCATCCCGAGTGAGGTAACCCAGACCCAGAAGGACAAAGATGGTATGTACTCACTCGTAAGTGGATATTAGCTGTACAGTAAAGAGAGCCGTACTACAGTCCACAGCCCCAGAGACTCTAACTAACTAGGAGAGCTTACGGCGGATGCAAGGATCTCCCTGGGAAGGGGAAACAAATTTCCTATTCTGCTCAGCTTCAGCACTTTCTGAACAGCCCAACAAACACAGAGGACCAGTGGTCTCTTTAGGATGCTGCTCAGTCTGTGCTGATGATCTGGAGTTTGTGACCTGGAGTTTGAAATTCACTAGGAGAAACCCTTTTGGTGCTACATACTGCCATATATACAAGGTGAAGTTCATTCGAGTATACCCTCTTCTGCAGGAAACTTCCTTTTGAAACGTTGCTACTTTGCCAGAGAGTTCTGAGATTAACAGAGGTAGTCTTAGCCTCTGTTTATCGAGTCTCTTCCTCTCTATGTGGATAACTGAATCCTTCCAGTTCCATTTCCTCCGTAAGCCCAGTGTTCCTTTTCTCTCTCGGATCCCCCTCTCATCCCTGCTGGGAGAGGCCTCTGTTTTCCCACCATTGCTATGTCAGGTATTTACTTTCTTTTCCAATGAACATTTTTTTTTTCCCCATGGCAAATTGCTCAGGAATAACGTCTTTGTTCTCCTTTGTGTTTTGTTCACAGGGTTTTTCTGGACATCTTCCTCAATCAACACGGCTTCCAGCGCACCCCCAGATCTAGGGAATCTGCCTACATGGTGAGTAGGCCTGATGTGTTTCCAGACAAGATCTGGGCTATGTCTTTGATGGTATTTCTATCTTTTCTGATGCCTTTGCTGTTCTGCTTTTGAAAAGATTCAATTGATTTCTAACAACTTTATTTTTAGTACTTCTCAAGCTGACCCTTGTCTGTCCCAATACCAGTCTTTACGCACATATGCCTGGCACATGCATTTCCTTTCAGTTATAGTCTCTAGGGTGATTAACAATGGACACCTTCAAATAATTAGTTCTGGATATTAAGATCCATTCTTTGATTCTGAGTAAATCTTGTCTGTGCTTAAGGTGTGTAATCACTCCTCCAAAAACATATGCTTCCATTAATCACACTATAGCCCCAGTCCGATTTTAGTCTCTACTTCAGTCTTTCTTGGCTTTTCTTTAACTTTATACACGAATCTGTTAGGATTGTGAGTCTGTGAACTTTGTGATCATGCACCACGAGGTGCAGGTGCGAGTCTAGCAGCTGGAAACATTTAATCCATCAAGTCCTGTTTTCAGTATTTTACATAACTCCTTCTGATGTTCCTTTTCAAATCTTTCCAGATCCCTCAGATAAGTCTTCCAATTATTTGAGGAGTTCTATTTATGCTTTTAGAGACCTTGAAAAGGTTCTCAGGCCATCTCTGATAAAGATAATCAACTTTACAAGCACATGAAAAGACATTAAACTCTCATTAGTACTTAGGGAAATTAAAAAAATCTGTTTTATGAGATACAAATTTACACCCACTGTGTGTTAGTTGGGGTTCTCTAGAGAAACAAAAGTGATAGAATTTGGGATTTAGTAGAGTGGCTTACAAGGCTGTGATCCAGCTAATCCAACAATGACTTTCTCCAAAAGAAAGTTCAAGAATCCAGCACTTGTTCAGCCCATGAGAACAGGTGTCTTTCTCAGCTTGTCTTGTTTATACATCAGAATCCCAAAGAAGTAGGCTCTAATGTCACTGAAAGGATGAACTCGCCAGAAAAAGTGAGAGCAAGCAGGCAAAGCAAAACAAACAAGCAAACAAACAAAATCAAACAAACAGAAATAACATTCATTCTTCTATGTCCCTTATATAGGTTGCCAGTGGAAGGTGTGGCCGAGATTAAAGGTGAGTCTTCCTGATTCAAATGATTTCATTTGAAAACATTTCTTACAGGTTACCCAGCTGTTAAGTTTTATTAATTCCTGATATAGTCAAGTTGTCAACCAAAAATAGTCTTCACATACTTGGATGGCCATAATATAATTTCATTTAAAAAGAGGGATTGGTATCGTGCCAGTAAGATGGCTCAGTGGACAAAAGTTTCCAAGCCTGGCAACCCAAGTTCAATCCCTGGAACTTATGGGAAAGAATGCATGAACTAACTCTTACAGGTTCTATGGCATGTGTGACCCCCCCATACCTCATGCCCCTGAAGATAAATAAATGCAATAAAAATTTAAAAACTAAAAATCAAGAATAAAAACTGTTGAGGATGTGGAAAGATTGAAAGCCTAGTATGATAGCACATTCTTGTAATTCCATCACTCAGGAACTGGATGGAGGTAGAAGGATCAAGAAGTCAAAGTCTGCTTCATTTACATGTTAGCTGAAATCCAGCTTAGGCTAAAGGAATTCATGAATGCTGTCACAGAAAAGAAAATGGGAAGGATGAAAATGGAAAGGAAATTGGAACCATACACACTGCCGGTTCATAGAAGGTGATTCAGCTACTATAGTGGAAAATGGCTTGATGGTTCTTTACAATGATAAATGAAAACAGAATTATCGTACAACTCAGTATTTCCACTTATGAGTGAAAACAGGTGTTCAAACAGAAATCTGTTCAGGAAAGATTATTGCAACACTGCTTATAATAGCCCAAAGATGGGACCAATCTGAATGTGCACTATGATATAAATAGGTCAACACAATGTGGTATCTTCATACAAGTAGATAGAAGTCTGTCACAAAGGGGCTTCCTGGGAAATGGCTTAGGTCATTTCCAGGTCAAGGCACTTGCCATCAAGCCATAGACTTGAGTCAAATCCCTGGTCCTACACCTTCAAAGAAGAGAAATGACTCCCTTGAGTAGCTCTCTGATCTTCATGCATGTATACATGCACACACACACACACACACACACACACACTGATGTATTAATACATTTATATAAAATAAGGAATGAAGTGTCGATATATGGGGTAGCACATATGAACCACAAAACCATTATGCTAAGTGAAGGCAGTTCACAATGCCTGTCATATGAGACATGTATAGTAGACAAATTCATAGAAAGGGGAAGTAGATGGCTGGCAGGGACTCAGGAGATTGGGAAAGGGATGAGATGGGAAGTGAATGCTTAAATGGTAATCAGTGTCAACCTGCTTCTCTTTGTGCACATACATACCACTCAATACACCACGTACACATACATACCATGCAATACACCATGCACACATACATAACATGCACACACACCATGTACACATACATACCATGTACACCACACAGACACAGAAAAACACTCAGACATACATAAATACCACACACATTCAAGCCCCCCACACACACACAGACACACACACACACACACACACACACACACACACACCCCCAAATTGCCAATTCCCAGTGGAGGAAGAGATACAGAGCACTGTAACTTTCTCACAGTGGGGCTGCTGATAAAGCAAATGATGTATGTGGTCATTGGGGAAGTGATCTGTCACTTTCTTACAGTGCTAAACACTGATCATCAGATTCAGACACTGATTCAAGAGAAACAAAAACTGATGCCCACATTAAGACTTCTATGTGAATGTTTAGAAAAGCTCTATTGATGATCTCTTCCATCTTTAAAGGGAACAATCCAGTGACCCTCACCTAGTGAATGGTTGAGCAAATCTTGGTGTGCAGGAGCAACTCTTGTTCCAAGCTCCACAGGAGTGCCAGATGTAAAACATGTCAATCGTTAAATGAAAGAGGCCAAACTCAAAAGGCTGCTTGCTGTATGATTCCACTGATGTGGAAATCTGGGAAATTATTAGGTAAATAGTAACATCAATGAGGTAGCAAATATATATTGTTGAAATGGCATCAAAGAAACTCATTATGGAGTTTGCCTTTGACATGGCAGAAATAGCCAGTTGGGCAAGAAAGTGCTCTTGCCTGGACTGTTTGACTTTATGCTGTATAAACTGGACATGCAGGACCCACAGAAAAGTGACTGCTGAACTTTCATAACAAGATAGGACAGTCCTGACAGGTTCCTACTTCGTGGAAGAGTCTGCCAGACATTCTGCAGGACACAGAAAAATGACTAACGAACTGCCAACACAGGTGGACAGTTTAAAGTTTCCTGCTTTGTTGAGAAGTCTGCCAAACACATTATGGCCTATAGGCTGAAGATGGTTGTCCCAACATTACGGAAGAATGTTGGGTGACTGTCCAGGTATCGAGTTGTCTCTGTCATTCCAGAGTTTAACTATTATCCTTCTGTGGTCTTTGATGGAGTTGAAGACAGATAGTTATGGTTATAGTTTCCCTTAGTTATGATAAAAGATAAGTTACATATAAAACTTTAGATTCACGAAGAGGATAGATAAAATATTTTCTTTAAATCTTGCTAAATGTTATTCGACTAAATATTGTAATTATAGTTCTTGATTACTGTTTTGTTATATATAATTTGACTATGTTAAAATTAAAACCTTTCTTTTTATTTAGACAGAAAAGAAATAATGGGGGAAGGCTTCTGTACATATGTTTATCTCATTGGTTGATGAATAAAACACTGTTGGCCAATAGCACAGCAAGATAGGTGGGACTAAGAGACAGGGAGGATTCTGGGAAGTGTAGGCAGAGAGGAATCATCATGCACTCCCAGAAAATGACATAGTTGGGCAGAAACTGCCACTAGCTAACCATGGAGTTTTAGAGGGCTGTACAGACAGGCAGGAAGTAATGTAGATGCACAGAAGCAAAATATAACCAGGAAATAGCTCTCTTCTCTGCAGAGATATATCAGGCAAAGAAAGTTTAGGTCTGGCATTCCCAGTAAACCAAGACCACATGGAAATACTTAGGTTGATAGAAATGTGTTAATATTTAAGCCAATAAGAAATGTTTAGTCACTGGCTAACAGTTTCATAATTAATATAGTGTCTGCGTGTTTCTTTTGGGACTGAGAAGGGCAGACCAGAGAAAAATCACGATACAGACTAAACCTCTCTCTGAAACTATACGTGAACCATCACAATTAAATTTTTTCTTTATAAGAGTTGCCATGGTCATGGTATCTCTTCACAGCAATAAACACCCTAACTAAGACAGGAAAAGGGGGTGTAAGTCACAAGTTATGATTATCAGAACACCTTGAATGCTCTTTTGAGATGAAAAACATGAACAAAGTATCGTGAATTTTTTCTCAAAACCAAAACCTTCAAAGACTGCCACTTCCTGGTTCTATATGTGTTCTACTTGCTGGTATCCAGGTGGCCTGTATCTACGAAATAAACTGGTGAGAGCCTTACCTTCTTTGTCACCGTGAAAGAATACCTGACAGAAGCATCTAACGGGAGAAGACGGTTATTTCTTCTGAGTTAAGGGCAATGAAAGAGTGAAGCATGTGGTCCTCACATCTCAGTCAACAAGAAAGCAGAGAGCCCCAGCCTGCACCAAAAGTCTACAGCATTTAAGGCCTATTACCCACAACAAGTTACTTCTGCTGGTTAGGATTTCCCAAGGTCTTATAATCTCCCCAAACAATGCCACCAGCTGGGGACAAAGCATTCAGACCGGAAAGGCTCTGAAAGACATTTCTCGTCCAAATTGACAATGGATGAATTTTCCCTATGCATATTCTGGTTTTTAAATGATCTTTTAAAAACTGAGTCTGCGACGCTGACATGGTTGGTATAGTCATTCCCCTACCTTCTGTCATGCTTTGTCTTTATCTCTTGGGCTTATTTATCTTTTATCAGGCTTGGAAATCTAAGAACCTGTCAAATTCCACTTAAGAACAGTCCTGAGCGTGTTGCATGCTGGGATACTGGGGCCACTGGATACTTGGCATGCAAGGCCAACTTCTCTGAGACTATGAGGCTTCAAGTCTCCATTGTTCAGGATCTCCACCCCCAGGCTCTTGCTCCCAGCTGACTTCAGCAAATTCAATGACTTGGCATGTTTTAGGGATGTTTAGAAAACTCGCCAGGCATTTTTCAAGCTGTAAAGACTTGCTGAGAAATGCTGAACTTAAATGATGAAAATCTGGAGTTTGAAGGTGACACATTTTTCCACACGAAGTTTGGAATTTGCACCATTTGAGGTATTGATGCTTCATCCCAAGAACAAACAGAACATCCCCAGTTCCATCTAGGCTATCTTTGGGCCACAACGTAGTCTTGTGTTCAAACCTTGACTCGAATGCAGCCACTGGCTCCTGCTTTGTTTGGCTTGTGGCCTTTATTTGCCTAGAATGATCCTCAAAAGGATCTACAAAAATATATGACCACCTCTGTGTTTGTGCAGTACCCTGTGGGGTCTTTGTGTGAGCCCAGTATCATCCATGGATGCTCTTACTTGTGTTTTGCAAGACATTAAGACTTTCAAAGATGCAATGCTATGACAAAGACTAAGTAAGGGAGCTCAGAGTCCAACATATGAATCAGTAAATAATCCTGGCGTACAGTCATTTGGTTAATATGTTATGATTAATCTAAATATAGCTTTACAGTAAGGTTAATGATTATATATTCTTGATGTAAGCTTTAGAAACAGTTTATTTTTGACAGTTTATTGAAAATGTCTATTAAAATACTAAGTACAGATTGTTTAACTCACACTCAAGTTCTCTCGAAGAACAGAAGAAAAGAAAGACATCATAGCTTCATGAATATTATATAACTGATGCTCAAAATGAATAAAAATAGCTACAAGCAAATTGAGAAAAAGATGAACTTCACCCATGAAAATATTTCATAAAAAGCTTATAAACATATTAGGGACTGAGTTTCATATGGCAAAATCTAAATATATGATTACATCAATGTAAGAAAACCTAGTGTCGTAATTCAGCAGCAAATATAAACTAAAATAGATGAATCATCTCAAGACATGTAGAAACTGTGTTCAATAAAATTTAACACACACAATTTCAAAACTTCTAATTAATGGATGAATGTAAAAGGAGTTCCTTGATCTAATAAATAGTAATTTTCAAATATTATATTGGTTCTTTGAGAATTTCATATCAGGTTTTGATCATATCTAAGCCCTCCCCTGACCTCATTCCCCTACCCACCCAGCTTTACATTATGTTCTTTCTTTCGTTCTGAGACCCATCAAGAACAACTTGTGTTACCCAGATATTCTCACATGAATGGCCTTCCACTGGAATACAGTCCACTTACCAGGGACTACACATTAGAGAAAACTCCCTCTCTCTCTCTCCCTCCCTACCCCCTTCCTCCCTGCCTTTCTGCTCTCCCCTTTCTCTGGCTCTCCCTCTCCTCCCCCCTTTTCTCCTTTCTCTTTTTCCCCTTTCCCCCTTCCCTCCCTACCCCTCAGCAGCTAATTGGGCATAGTTCCCTGACCAGCTTCATGCCCACTGCTTGCTCCCACGTCTGCAATGATCCCTGAGCCTTGGGAAGAGGGGGTGTGGTGTATGTGTTCCATTTAGGGCTTTGCATTCAGTAACATTAGTTTTAATATAGCATGTATTGCATATAGCTTTATTCGATTGGTCACTCTTTACAAGAAACCTTTAGAACAAGCTATTCTTTTCCTTGGAGACAATAACATCATAGTCCCAGCTCTTTACTCACACCCTTACCTCAGACACACAGACTCTTACAGAGTGGGCACAGAGGAGCTAGCTAGGCCCCTTCCTCCAGTATGGAAACTCTTTTGTGATGCCAAGTTTTTTTCCATAGGATTGGGCCAAATTTAGATTCTGGTGGAAGCACATCTGGCTTAGTTTTTTCCTGGTTCCTGACAGCACCTGCTAATCAGTTACCTGAGCAAGGGTCCCTGTCTCAGGCTCTGCTTCTAAGGGGTCTGATCAAGACTGGTTATGATACCAAGGCCACTACAAATGGTACAGATATATAATAGTCAATGGCTACCAAGCTTATTTGTCAAGATGACTGTGCTAGGAATATTAGTTATTACACAGAAACTAACCAGTCAGGCTTATCCTCAGGGACAAAGCTGGGCACAGCATTTCAGGTTATTTTCATAAATAAATACAAAAACAAAACATTTTTGGGGGCGTTCTCTGTGTAATAGCGATGGCTGCACTGGACTTGCTGACTAGACCAGGGTGGCCTAGCACTCACGATATCTGCCTGCCTCTGCCTTCTGAGTGCTGGGATTAAAGACACGCTCCACCATGCCCAGAAAAAAGCATTTAAAAAAATTTTAAATGTCAATACAATACATAACTCATCATTATGTTGATTATTCCAGGGCCCAAAGGTATAGATGGTGTCGAGATGCATGTCCAACTATTACAACCTCTGTCAGTACCCACAGGACCTGGGGATTAGGGGAGCAGTGTGTCTTGGAAGAAACCGTCCTTAGCTACCACAATGAGTCCCTTACACTGTTCCTCTCTCTGCTTTGCTGAAAACCAACCCCCACCTGCAAATATCAACCCAGTTTCTCCCTCTGCGAGCTTTAACGACCGTGCTACAATTGATAGACGATAGATCTGATGGCTCATCAGCTTCTCCCTCAGGATCTTCCTCTCTTTTAAGAGAGACGCAAACATACTGTCTGCTCAACCGATCATGGAGACTTAGATATTATAATTTATCATGAGGCAGTGTGTGGTCGACAGAGAATTTTTTTTTTATTTATTTCAAGAGGGACAGAGAAAACCAGTGTGTTGCAGGGGTAAAGGTTAACAGTGGTAGGGCTTGAACTGAGCTGTAGAATTCCATTTGCCTAGTGGGAAGATAATTTAATTATTTTTCTGATATGATTTTTTCCAATTCCCACCTAGGAATGTGTGTTTCAAGCATTTTTGACAACCCCTACCAAATACATTTCCCATCATAACCTAACATCTGAAATATACAATAATAATAAGCAATAAAGAAATATTTTTCACCTTTATCATTTAGCTCTATTCTATTCTGTTCCACCCCATTCTAGTAAAAATTCTGGTTGAGGCTCACAAAATGAAATTATAACCATTTATTAGAGTGACATTTGAAAAAAAAAATGTCACTTCAAGGAAAATACTAGACATCACTTCACATAACACATTATTCCAAACAGAATGGCTTCAAAACAAAACTCTTAAAATCAGACAGTCTTTGTGGTCCTGGAACCCAGATAATTCTTAACTGAGCACATCTGCCTCCAGGTCTCTCAGAATGCTGCAGTCACAGTGGATGACAGAGCTGTGGTCATCTGGTGAGCTTGAGAAGAAAGAACCTCTATACCCAACTGCACTTGAACCAGACCAGGGGTTCCTGCTGGGTTCACGCTGGAACTCCAAGGGATGCAACGCCAAGGGATGAGAAAGGAAGACTCAGAATCCAGGGTCAGGATGGCTGCGAGGGCTGATGATGTGAGCAATAGGTTTATAGAATCACAGCTCCTTATAGTATGCCTCGCATGAGGAAGCAAAACAGTGAGTTGATAAAGAGCTCCGGGCAACAGAATCACAGGGAACTTGCAGTCCCCTAATTCCTCTCTTGCAAGGTCCATGCCGCTACAATAAGCTAGACATTTCATAACATTTGACCACAACTTTACACAGCAACTGTCAGACCTCAGGCCCAGGCCTCGGGCCCCCCAGGGCCCTAGTTCCAGCCCATTGCTGGCCTTGTCAAGCATGGTTCTGACAGGCCACAAAATCTCAGCTCGCCTTGCATCATCCACAGGACTCCCAAAGGGCTTTAGTTCTGCCTAACCTGACACTCACTCCCATGCTAGCTGGAAGGACTTAACACACTGGCAAATCTGATTCCATCAAGAGAAGTAGAAGTGGTACTTGGGACAATTGAGCCCAACCTTCAACCCAACTCGCCTCTGTGGTGAAACATCTTAGTGTCATGTAGGAGCGTATCCAGGGTGAGGCTGGTCTTAGAGCCCTGAAGATTCAATGCTGAGACACTATTCTAAAGTAGACAAGGAAGCAAGACTAACATGTGAGGAGGTGAGCTGTGCTCCTCAGCTAGTTCTTGCTTTTCTGCTGAATTACAACCCTGGGCCACTGTTGTCCTCACACCATTCTCCTGATTTTGGAGATTGATTACATGATAAAGATGTCATGGTTCTTCCAAGTTGTTAGGCTGTTGACCATGCCCACACGGGCATGTGCCGATAATCACTTTCCCATGTTTCATGTCTCAGAATAAAAGAGGACCTGATTATCTGTTTTGAGTTAAATTTGTCAATTTGTGGATATCTCTCTCTCTCTCTCTCTCTCTCTCTCTCTCTCTCTCTCTCGTCTCTCTCTCTCTCTGTCTCTCTCTGTCTCCTCTCTCTCTGTCTCTCTGTCTCTCTGTCTCTCTGTCTCTCTGTCTTCTCTCTCTCTCTCTCTCTCTCTCTCTCTCTCTCTCTCTGAGCAAAGAAGAGGGTAGAAGTCATGGAAGGATAATTAGATGCATTGCTCTATTTGGTCAAATCATAGTTTGTTCTTTGTTTTAGTGATAGAAAGATTTCCGTTTGGGAAAATACAAATCCAGGTTCTCCTTCAGACATTAAGACTCTCTTTTCTCTTTTAGTCACACTCATTATTTTCAGCATTCTCAGATGAATAACTACTGAGTCACAGGCATATCTATTTTGTATTTAGCATTTCCTTGTGCGTTTAATTCAGTCTAAGTACTGGAAGGAAGAAAGTGGCTTCTAACAATAAGGGATGGAGAGAGGCTGCACCATTTCTCTATAAGGAAACAATGCCTTTCTCCTTAGCGCCCCCTCTTCTGTTGCCATGGTGATCTCTATACCCAGTGTAGTCTGACATAGCTGTGTTGAGACTCACCGAGAATCTTCCCCTTATGACAACGCACTGGAGAGATTTGAAGTAACCATGCCCACTAGTGATGCATGCAGCATCCTAAATGGAGCTTCACGACTTTGCAGAACAAAAGGCGCTCTGGTGGGGTGATTAAAAAGAAAACAGCAAAGTGAAGAAACTGAGAATTTCTTTTCCTTCCCTAGCACGAAATAAGTTTATATTGTTTTCTAATAAAAGTGAGTGTGTGTGCGCGTGCCTCTGTGTGTGTGTGTGTGTGTGTGTGTGTGTGTGTGTGTGTGTGTGTGTGTGTGTGTGTGTGTGTGTGTGTGTGTGTGTGTGAGTGTGTGTGTGTGCGTGTGTGTGTGAGTGTGTGTGTGTGTGTGTGTGTGTGTGTGTGTGTGTTAGCCAGATGACAACTTGCAGAAGCCCCTTTTCTCTACCATGTGGGTTCCTAGGATTGAAGACAGGTGGTTAGGTTGGGTGGCAAGTGCCTTTATCTGCTGAGCCATCTCACTGGCTCGTTTCGAAATAATTAAAAACCATCATTCACTTACCTTGTATTGACTTGTGTTCAATTGCTATTGCACTTCCGGTGAAAGTGTCTGAAACCCTGGATTTACTCCACCAGAAGCTGTTGTTTCACCTGACAGACATTGGTGGGACATCTGTCAGCGGGCATTTCCTAAGTGTCCCAGTTCTTCCAGGGCCGGGATTGTCATTGTTTCTCTCCTCTCCATCTGGTCTTTCCTCCTTTCCCGTGATTTATTTTGCTAAAATTTATCACTTGGACTGGGAAATGGAGGCTCAAGAAAATCCTCTGGGTAGGTCTTAGGACAGTTTGTGATGAATGTAACAACTGGTTCTACCAAGCGGGCAGGAAGGCAGCTAATGCTGGGCCTCCTGGAGCAGGAGGTAGCACAGGAATGGGCAGTCACCAGGCACCGACTCCCTGCAGTGAGACTTAGTGTCTGGCTCCTGGCCCTCCGTGGTTTGGTACTTGGCCTTCTCTTGTCTTCCTGCCTTCTTGCTTTTGTCCCATCTATGAACGTGCTCCACGTTTCGTTTCTCTGTGTTGGTGTGAGGTCTGATGACATTGTTTCCTTTACTGATTTTCCCTGACCCCCGGGTCTGGAATTAGCGGGGTCAGGTGTGTTGGGCATTACAGCTTCTACTAGAATTACTGGTTGGCAGCTCCCTTTTTAGTGGGGTAGTTTCTCTGGAACGTTCTGCATCTTACACCATGTCTGCCATCAACACAAGGCCCAAGTCCCCTCTCCCCCAAGAGGGTCTTGTCCCAAATGTTCAAATGTGCTAAATTTCATTTTGTGGTTGATTAATTCCCTTAAAGGAAACACGCAGGTGACATAGACAAGTTTTATTTCTTATCGGCAACGGAGCCCAGTGAGAAGAAAGGAAGAGCTCATGAGATTTTAGAAAGTGACTTTGCTCTAGGTTTGTACCTCCCTAACTGCTTCCTCGTTGTGTCATTGGACACTGGGCAGGTGACTGGCCAGGATTTATGCATGGGCACTGCCACCAGCTGTTCAGATCAGAAAAAAAAATCCACATAAGATGGTTAAAACTTCGCGTGCAAACAGGATTAATCTACACTTTCCCATGGGTGGATCATTCTCTCAGTAGGTCTATAGGACATAGCATGGTACAGGAGAGGGAAGACACATTGCAAAACTGGGCAGTGAGTGCACCGGTAAACTGTAGATGTCCAAGTTTCGGCTCCTATATCTGTTTGTGTGTACCCAAGCTGTGCTGTCCTGTTTATGGGTTCAGGAACGTACCTTTTGGGAACACTTTATTTCCATTTCAAAATGTCGAACCCCAAGGATGATACTTATAGTGGTTGAAGTCAGCCACTTGCGTAGGTTTTGAAGTTTCCTCCTTGACCCAATTTGGAGTCCTGTGCCGCATTTCCGCCCTGAAGATGTAGGTTGCTATTGAATGCCTCCGGCTTAATTTGCTTTAGAGGCTACAGCCCCAGCATCTGGTCCTCGGCAAGTGATGGAAAGACCCAAATGGCTCGTGTTGTCCTCTCTGCTACCAGCATCCCACTTCCTCACCAAGGCAACCGACTGCGAGCCTTGCATTCTAAATGCGAGCTCATCCTTATACAGCGAGAGAATGCATTTCTGCGAACTTGTGTTCTACACCTCTATTTATACATCCACATGTTTTCTGCTCCCCTTCTAGATGACAAATCTGCAGCTGAAAGCACAGGTTGCTTTGGTGACCTCATTTGATGTCTATCCCTTCCACTCCTTAATGCTATAGGTAGGGAATTTAAACTGGGGGGGGGGGGAGACATGAGTGGAAAGTTCAGATTTGTCAAAAAGAAAGCAGTAAAGGAATGGCTTGTAATAACAGAGGACAGGCAGGAGGGCACTCGAGAATGCCTTAAGCATGCGCTTAGCAATAAAGAAGTGTTGGAGCATATTTGATTTAAAAGGGGCTTTGCAAAACTGGTATTGTAACCTTTTCCTGAGCCCCATCTGAGCTATCTGAATGGACGTCCCTTGCTAGTCACATGCTGGTCTGTGGACCAGCAACCTCCGCCTAACGTGGTCACTTACCCAGGGGCAGATTCTGCAGTGTCACAGGAGGCACTCCGCACACATCCTGAGAAGTATGGTTGTCTTAATCCTCTGGTTTCTTCCTTTCCAAGTGAACCATTTTTTCTGTCCGGCCCTGTGGTTCTCTGCCTGGTAAACTGTGCTGATGTGGCCACAAGGCCACACATTCCACTCCAACCTGTTTCCAGTTTGTTTCCCATGAGTCTCAGTGCACAATCGCCATCAAACGGGGAGGTTGCATTTGTCATGGTGTGTGCTCGACCACAAGGCCAGCCACCTGCTTTATCCTTGCTGTCCTTCCTGCCTGGCTTATTACAATCTGTGTTCACTGGCATCGTGTGACATCTGCCAGGACCATGTCATACAGCATGTCCTTTAATGAAGCCTCTCCACAAATGGACAGGTTCCTCTTTCTTGGAATTTGATGCTTACAAGGTCTTTCCTGGTACTGTTCTAGTGATAACCTGTTTTACACAAAGTGGTCATCCCAACCTATCTTCCCTCTTCCATCCCTGTTCCAAAAGCAGTCTGGAGGTCAGAACTGACAGACAGGAAGTGAGATGGCTGGGCAGAGAGAGGAAGTGATAAGGCAGGAAGAGACAAGAGCTCAGCATTTCCCCCTATATCTGGGCTTTTATTAATTATTAAGATCTGTTAGAGTTCATGTTAGGCCTCCCAGCATTTCCCCCTATATCTGGGCTTTTATTATTAAGATCTGTTAGAGTTCATGTTAGGCCTCCCAGCATTTCCCCCTATATCTGGGCTTTTATTTATTATTAAGATCTGTTAGAGTTCATGTTAGGCCTCCCAGTTACTAACTAGCTCAGAGCTTTGCATGGCACTCAGACAACAAATTCAAGTCTCAGGCAACGTAAATTGGCGAACAGAAAAGAATCGCATGCTAAAGCTTCATATATGAGGAAGGTAACAGAGGTTATCATCTGTACACAGCGCGAGCTGGATTTTAGCAGCTGAAGAGAACAGTCTAGTGGAGTTCCTTTATGAGTACCAGTTCAATGACAAATAAATGCATATCTTCAGCTTTGGAGAGCCATGAGGCTAATTTCCCAAGGATGAATTTAGTCCATGACTTGTCTTCATCAAGGTTGAGTGTTGGCCAGAATAATCTGTGTACTGCTCCTGATTCTGCTATTTGACAATACCCCCCCACCAGAGCAAGTGATTTGAGTTCAAGCACAGACATCACAGGAAACATTTTATATGATACCCACACATGGGGAACACTCAATACGGAGCAATTATTCTGATATCCAGATGATGAAGATAACTGTGATGGAATTCATATGGCTGCCTCCTATGATGTTCTAAAACTGTAAATACCAGATTTGAAGATACATGTGAATGAGAAGGCAGAGTCAGGGAACTCCTAAGACAGCTGGCAAGCCAGACTATGCAGACTTGGTGAGTTTGGTGAGTTCCAGGTTCAGTCAGACATGCCTTAATGAACAAAGTGAAGAGTAATGGGGAGAGACAACTGATATCAACTTCTGATTGCCACATACGTGTGCACACATGTGCACAAACATGTGTATCCACAAACATCTGCCTACACACATATAAATGCGCACAGACACAAATGCACACATATAAAACATTTCCCCTTTTAAAACACATCTCCAGTGGCCTATGAACTCCCCACTAGACCGCATCTCTGAAGGATTCCATCACCTCTCAGTGTGACCACAGGCTAGGGACCAAACCTGCACATACATCTTTGGAAGGGAATTAGGAGAGGAACATCAAGCATGTAATCACTCCATCCTGATCAGTTAATATTACATGCAGGCTGAAGTCTCTTTCATATCATTTAAAGAGTTTCCTGAATAGTTTATTATCTGTGAGTCAGATATTCAGTAAAATAGCAACTACAGTTTCCAGTAACTATAAAGTGAATAAAATCTGCATGGAGGCAAATAAACATAACCATTGCCAGCAACCTGAACACTGAAAGGGAGGGAGAGAAAGAATTGGATTGTGATGCTATTCGAATCATTATTTTTCCACTTGTGATGTTGTCATGGTAATGGACATCAGTTAACATAGCAAGATCTTTTTCTCTTTTACGTGGCTTATTCTTTTGTCTGCCATAATAGAAAAAAAGCACCGCACATATTGCCTCAGCAATTTAGTGGAAAAATTTTGATTGAGGTAATAGATTTATGCTCTTTGAATCACCCATTGTCAACAAGCTCTCATTCCTCTGACTTCTTCATTTTTGGAAGGTTTTTCCTTTTCTTTCCTTGGATTTCGCTCTTCCTTTTTAGCCTTAGAAATCTCTTCTTAAAAGGTAAGTGTGGACACTTATTAAATCTACAACTATTGAAATTTATCACTCAATATTTCCATGAAACCAGTGACTCTACTTCTCTGTCAACTCTCTTCAATTTCTTAGGTTAAAAAAAATAAGAAACTGAAAAGAAAAATCACACATTCAAAAGAGTCCCAAAATGCCATGGAAGAGGCCCAGGAGTTCATACAAAACTATGAGGGTCAGCGTGCGTCCTGGGCTTCGGCGAGGGCTAAATCCTTTAGTGTTCTCGTAATCCCTTCCCCACTTAGCATAGTTCTATTGGTAACGTTTCTTTAATTTGGGGTTGCTTTCTCTGGAGCTTTCCATTTTGAGACCCCCTATGCCCCTCTGATGGGCCCGGCACATGGCCCAGAGCAGCCTGTTGGGATCCTTGCATCCAGGCCTTCGGCTGGATGCCGTGCGGCTGAATCAAGTCTGATGGAAGCTGTAAGGACTCTTGTTTTCCCCTGCAGTCTGGGGAAGCTCATGTACAGATGAGGCCACTAGGGAGATGCAAAGCTGAGACAGAGAGGGTGACCATGATCTGATGGTGGCCCGCCAGGCTCAAAAGCAGGTTTGTAGTCACAGGAACTTACGTTTAAACCACTTTGAGCTGTGTTTCTGCCGCTGTGAACTGAACTGCCCCTGTCCGACGCGGGTGACTTATTCACTGAGAACTGTCCGTGGCATGGATGCCAAGAAGGAAATTACTTGGGCGCCTTTGGATTCACCACGCAAATTTTATTTTGTAGGGCTCTAGGGATGCCTCGCTTTGCCCATGTACAGAGACTTGCAGACAACTGGATGCAGTGTGTAAAACAGCTTTGGAACAAAACAACAACCATCTACCTGTGTCCAAATGCTGCTGCTGCTGCTGCTGCTGCTGCTGCTGACTCGGGGACATCATTTAATATCCCTGATTTTTCCTTTCTGGTTTCTTTTTGAGTAACTGTAGTTATAAGGCTTAAGTGGGATATCGGGTAACACGTAGTGTGGGTTGAGAGTGGACTGAGTGTGTGACAGCTTTTGACAGAGAGCTCATTCTGGATGCGGAGGGGAGAAACACATCTGTAATCCCAGCACTCACTCGGAAGGCAGAGGCAGTTGTGTCTCTGTGAGTTGCAGGCTGTCCAGGAATACACAGTGAGACACTGACTCAGAGGGGGAGGGGGAGGGGGAGGGAGGGAGGGAAAGAAAGGACAGACACACAGAGAAACAGAGAGGGAGAGGGAGAGGGAGAGACAGAGAGAGAGAAGAGAGACAGACAGAGAGACAGAGACAGAGACAGACAGAGACAGAGAGAGACAGAGACAGAGAGAGACAGAGACAGAGACAGAGAGAGAGGACAGGGAACTCCATGTCCTAATTAATCTGAAGCCATGTGGGTCAGGAAGAACCTCCATGGCAATCAACGTACACGCTTACAACCTCTCTGCTCATGGTAGACAAGCCATAGAACCAACCAAATTTCATAGTCAGAGTTTTTATTTCCCAACCACCTAAATCTGACCATGCCAAGTCCCTTGATAGAACCCTTCAGCATCTCTCTATCTCCACATTTCTATATGTGAGCTATAAGTAAATTCCTCCCAGATCTGCCCAAGGCCGCTGCCAATCTGCATTCATTTTTGTGTGAGGAAGGCTCTTTCCTAGGTACATGCGTCAACCAGGCAGGGCACACACATCACAGCCTTGTGCATGCACTCCTGACTCACCCATGCTCACCATTCTTGTCTGTTCTCCTAGTCAGGAGATCTGCCTGCAGCCTCAGCCACGGAGAATGTCTTCCACTTCCCCAAGTGGCAGACAGCTGTCTGTCCCATGGCTCTGCTGCACCAGCCTATCTCGATATGGAAGTTTTCTATCTTTGCCGCAGATGTGAGAAACCTCCCCGACCACTTCCAACTGAAGCACCTTCTTCTCATTCCTCATTCCTCGCCTCGTGACACTCATGCAGATGCTATTTTACTATAACTCTTTACTGAATATCTGGTTTTGCCTCTGGAGACTGGGCCGCAATGCGTGTAGAAATCATATCCATGTAGAAAGCAGGTTAAAGCATAAAGATGATTCGAGGCTCTAGTCCTAGACTTGTCCGTCATTTACGTTGGACCCTAAGAACCAGTTTATTTACTTTGGACTCTAGTAACAAGAACCAGTTCTGCAACTGTAGATTGACGATACCTAAAACACAGGCTTGGTCTGATGACACTCTAATCCATATAGAGCACTTATCCCCCTGGCCAGATCAGAGCGCTCACTTAAAATGACTGGTTTTGACGGAAGCAGTTGCCTGGCCGCACTTGGAGAGGCACAGTGAGTGATTAGGTCTGTTTTGCTCATTTTAGTCCTCAGAAGCCAGAACTGTGCCTACTGCATAGCACTCACCCACTCTGTCCTCCCCTGGCTCTTGAGTAATTATTTTCTGCACCACTCATTTGCTGCCTCTCCCAGTATTGTGTAGGATGCATCACCCATTGTTTCCTAATCGTGCCTCGCCTATTGCCCAAGTTAGAAGCATCATAAAGACAGGAGATGTGCCTGATGTGCCCGCTGTCCCCACACCACAGGACTTTTCATGCCTCTTCAAACAAGTGGGTGTCTCCCTACACCCAAACACAGCACGTTCGGCCTCTTTGAAAACACAGCCTGCAGCACCCACAACTCGCTCCACATCCTGCATAACACTGCATTCTGAACCCTGATCCACGCAATTGTAGCAGAAAGCAGATAGAAAACTCTGGATTATTCTTGGTAATAGAACCCCTTCCTTCAATGGTGCCTGGCAGTGGCCTGCTGTTAAATACTTGAAGAGCTTCTCTTTGAAACGGGGGTTAGGGATCCCTTCTTTTCAGGATTTTCAAACTACCCCAATGGGCTGTCACTAACATAAAATCAGTAAGAGGTATATCCAGCCTGTTCCTGTGCACTGGTAGGAACTGGCTCGGAACTGTCCATGGTTAGAGCTGGGATCTCCACCAGTGCAGTTGTGAAGCCTGCTAGTTAATCAGGAAATCCCTTTGAACTTCTAACCACCTCACCTTCCAAGCAGAGCTAGCTGCCTTGTTTGTTTGAGTTTTGTTAATTTCCTTCTTTTATTTAAATCTGAAACAAGGTTATTTTACGTGTCAAGCCCAGTTCCCTCACCCTCACATCCTCCCCTGCTCCCCAGGGAGGGTGAGGCCTTCCATGGCAGGGTCTGCAAAGTCTGTCACATCTTTTTGGGCAGGGCCTAGTCCCCCACCCCATGTTCTATGCTGAAAAAGTTTCCCTCTATTGGAATGGGCTCCCAAAGTCCACTTCTATACTAGGGATAAATACTGATCCATTACTAGGGGCCCCATAGACTGCCCAGTCCGCCTAACTAACACCTACATTCAGGGGGTCTGGGCCAGTCCTATGCTGGTTTCCCAGCTCTCAGACTGGGATGCATGGGCCCCCTTGTTCGGGTCAGCTGATCTGTGGGTTTTCCCAGCCTGGTCTTGACCCCTTGCTCATTGCTCCCCCGTCTCTGTAACTGGATTCCAGTTCGGCTGGGTTTAGCTGTGGGTGTTGCATTATTTAATACGCAGCAGTGACAGCAAACTACTGGGATTTGTGCTGAGGGCTTAGGGACTTGTGTTGTAAGGTCAGAGATGTAAACTGTCTGAGTGGTATGTTCTGGGCCAGTGGTTCTCAACCCACCGGTCACAACCCTTTTCACTGGCATCTCCTCAGACCTGCTACTGCATATCAGATATTCAATTATGGTTCATAACAGCAGCAAAACTGCAGTTATGAAGTGTCAGTGAAAATAACTTTGTGGCTGGGGCCACCACACCATGAGGAACTGTATTAACGGGCCATAGCATTGGAAAGGCTGGGAACCGCTGTTCTGGAAGATGAGAGTCACAGCTTTTACACCAAATGCCTCTACCACTTCGGTGCAGCTGGAAATTTCTCACTCAGGTGGATTTTAGACAATCCCATTGTTAAATGGCTCCACACTAGATCAGTACTTACTGGTGAAACATAAATTGTGTAATCTAAAGTTACTTTTTTATTATTTTTCCAGCAAATATATGGATTAGCTCCTTTAATCCTTTGGTCTGTCTTATGAGATAGAATCTGCATGGTTTAAAGGTGAGGAAATGGAAATATAGGGAGGGAGGCAAGAGAAATCACAGAGAGTCATCCAGGGGCTCGATGGAAGCCTGGCATGGCGGCTACATTCACGTGACAAGATACAGGGGACTGGAGTGTCACCAGATTCTCATTCCAGGCTGTGGACTGAGATGAGGAATAGACAGAAGCGGGTGGAGGCAGTGGTGATGCCTGTTCACTCTGCCTTCTTTAAGTCTCCATGTGGAGGCTGGACGCAATATTCTCTTGGGAGGCATTGGGCCTCAGCTGCCTCGAGATCTACAAGAGAAGATCCCACTTGCACTGGCTCCCTAAGGCATGATCTTGCAACCTGATCATACCACAGGACATGTGGCATAGGACACTGGTTATCTACCGACACCCTTCCTCCCCCTTCCCACAATAACAGTAATTCCGAAGACAGGGATAGCAAGACCAATATTCCTTAGCTTCCCTTACAGCTTGCTGTGGTCAGGCAGCTACTTTCCAAATGACTATGAGAAGTGAAGTGTGTAATTTCTGGGTTATGCTTCAGAAAGGAAAAGCAGATGCTAGAGTGGTTAGGAGCAGACTGCTCTACCAGAGGACCTGGGTTCAATTCCCCTCACCACAGGGTAATTCACAACCATTTGTAACTCAGTTTCTAGGAGATCTGACGCCCTTTCCCGGCCTCTGAGGGCACTGGGCATGAAAGTGGTACAGATATGTATATGTAAGTAAAATATGCATACATACAAAAAATTTAAGGAAAAGCATATCCCACTTCCTATATTTTTGGACCAGATGGTGTAGTTGTAAATTTGGAGACATGCATTGAAGTCTTACTCCTGACAACTGTTGAGAATACAGCAAGCATATTATATTTAATTTTCAGCCACTTTTACTTCGGTGTTCTGTGGTATGACAAATGCATTACACAAACAATCACCAGGGGGCCCTCGGCTTATGGGAGAACTATGTGCTAACTGCGTCTTTTGCGTTGTGTTGGCCTCTTCTAGTTTTTTCTCTGCTGACGTTGACTCTAGTATTTCTGTTTACCCCACACTCCCCATAAAAATGCCTTCTCCCAGCGATAAAACTAAGAGGCCTAGAATTGTTCGCAGCGATTGCCAGTCAAGCTTTCTCCTCAAAATGACACGTTTTAATGTTGCAGATCCCACACCCCGGCTCCTACATTTTTCCTTCAGTTCCTTGTTTCTTTTTGCACTCCAGCGGTAGGGGATTTAGAGAGGCACCCTGGGAACCCAGGCCAGGATGCAGGTACACACCAGATAGAGGAAATGGCTTGTATAAACTTAGGCCACAACCAGGGAGGCTAGGCTTCCTTTGCAATCTGGGTGGCTGAGACATATTTCTCCTTTGTATCCATGGTAGGCTTTACTTTCCTGATCCCAGGGGTTACTGATACCAATTGACATGCAACTAAACCAATAATTTATACCTGAACAGCCTTTGGATAGCTGATAGGTTTTCTTGGCTGCTAAATCCAACCTACTCTTAACAGAGTTTACAAAAACATCTAAAAACCATTGTAAATATTCCTTTATTGTTTAAAATGTAAGAGCTGTTATTTTGTTTGCAACTAAGTATTTGAGCCAATATGGTTTTGAGTCTCAAAAAAGAGGAAATAAAAGGAAAGGAAAAAAAAAAAAAAAACCAGAGGCTGGAGAGATGGCTCAGTGATTAAGAGTACTGGCTGCTCTTCCAAAGGACCTGGGTTCAATTCCTAGCATCCACATGGCAGCTCAGAACTCTCTGTAACTGCAGCTCCAGGAGACCTGCAACCCTCACAAAGATATACATGCAGACAAAACACCAACATGACACGAGCCTTTAATCCCAGAACTTGGGAGGCAGAGACAGGTGGATCTCTGGGTTAGAGGCAAGCCTGGTCTACAAAGTGAGCTCCAGGACAGACAAGGCTACCCGTCTTGAAAAACAAAAACAAAAGTCAAACAAACACCCCCCCCAAAAAAAACCCAAAACAAACCCACTTGTAAGCTGGGCAGTGGTGGTGCACACCTTTTTTCCCAGCACTTGGGAAGCAGAGGTAGGCAGATCTCTGTGAGTTTGAGGCCAGCCTGGTTTACTGAGCGAGTTCTAGCTAGGAGAGCATCCAAAGCTATAAAAGAACCCTGTCTGGAAAAACAAAAACAAAAAAAAAAAAAAAAAAAAAAAAAAAGAAACCCCAAAATACAAAAACACTTGTAATGAAGAAAAGGGTACTTTCTGCAAGGCCATTTAAATAAATAATTGGATAGTTATATTATTTTTCATTCTTGTGAGGGAGAAAATATTAAGAAACACGTCAAAAGATTTATCTATCTATATATTTAAATACACAGGATAGACTGATGGTAGTACATACATGATTACAAGTGGATAAACATGGGTGCATGTGAGCAAATGTTCTATTTTTGTGTATAAGAAATAAAAGTAATCTTGGAGATCCCTAGCCTGAGAGAACCCTTGTGCTTTCCAGAGATATTTTTTAACCACTGAATTCTGTGTGGAGTATATCACAGAGCGCCCTCTGGTGGTGAGTCCTTCCGCCTTCAGGGTTGGGTTCTCAGATGGCTGTGTGGAAAGTCTGGGTTGCTCCAGGGGGTGGATGAAAGAGAGACTGGAACTCCGCCCGTCCAAAGGAGACAGCAGCTTGGGGAGAAAGAGCCGAGAGAAACGTGCACCAGGTGAGCACAGAGGAAGAGTGAAGTAAAGAACTGGACTGAGGGTGCAGTGCCCTGTAGCAAAGGACATCAGCCGGACAGCCAAGAGAGCGCAGGCTCACCACTGCAAACGCGAAAAGCAGGGGCACGGGGTGGCTGGGGAAGCTGCCCTCATGTGCATCCCTCTTGTCTGGAGCCAGGGTGGGGTCCTAACAGAATAATGGCTCTTTATGGCTAATCTTCATCTCCCCGGAAAGGAATGATCTTTAAAATCCAACAACAAAAGACATGCTTTCTAACCACACAAAACAGCCCGAGACTCCCCCACTCCGCGGCAGTGGTGTGATTTCCCCTCCCTTGATCTTGTTCACCCTTGAAACAACAGCTCCCCCGGGGGAATTCTGGTCGCCAAGAATGTTAGAGAGCAGCACTTCTCTTGGCCGGCTCAAGGTCACTCACTGTAACATCAGAGGCGACAGCTCCCGGGATCACAGAACTGAACAATGACAATTATGCGTCTCAGGAGCAGTCCCTGGCGTCCTGAATCTGCCTGGGACTGAAACAATGAATGAGGGCGTTTTCGACCTGGGATGGTGTCAGGACTTTGGGAGTGGAAGACTTGTCACCAGGGTCTACCCTCCCAGCCCCCCCTTTCTGGGAAGCGCAGTGGGGGACACGATGAGTCCTGAAAGAGACTGATCTTCAGGGAGAAGAAACCAGCCAGTCCTAGCCCTCCAGGCCAGGCAGCCCGATGCCTCCTGGACACAGTAACCTCATCAGAATAGCAAGTGGGAGTGGGGCAGAGGAGAGGGCTGGAAGGAGGGCCCTGCAGAGTCACCTTCGGAGCAAAGGAGCCAGGATGTTGGCATCTTCGGGGCTCTGTGACAGCCCTGTGGGAGGGAGTGTGCAGGAGAGCCAGGAGAGCCAGCCAGCTGTGCTGACGAGGACTGGGAGGAGGAGCCACGGTCATGAGCAGCTGTGAGGTTCCTGTCCAAGAGCAGTGCCAATGAACGCCCATGCGGGGCTGTGTGGGGGCCGGGGTAGGACCCGAGGATCTGGAGACAGCCTCTGGTTGGTCAAGTTACCTTTACCTGAGAGTGAGTGGGAGGCAGGGCAAGGAACCTATTAATTATTTCTCCTGCTTAGCTCCCCTGGGTCCCAGGCAATGGGGCTCATTGCTATGCAGGGAGGGAGCTGGATTTGCCTTCAGGACTCAGAGTCTTCGAAGAGACCTGTGACTCCCCTGGCCTCATGTCTCTCTGGGCATGACAGTACTCCGTTCTGCTGTGGCCACACTACCTTTGCGGAGCAGTGCCAAAGCCTAAGGATACACGGCAGCAGGGATTGGGGGAGCTGGTCAGCACCAGGGCCGCTGGCCACCAGAGCCCAAGCTCCACCCTCTCGTTGCCCTCAGGAGCACATAAGCCAGTTTCTGTCTAGAAAATGAGGCTCTTAGACTCCGTGTTCTCTAAGGTTGCTTCCATTCCTAGGGTTTGAAGAGCCCGCCATACTATGTCCTGGGAAAATGACATGAATCTGGGCTCGCCTCACAAGCCAGTGTCCAGACTTGCATACAGTAGAGGAATGAGAAATTTCCCATAATTCCAATCCTTACCCTGGTGCCACTCTTGTCAGCCCCCAGAAGCAGACACAGCAATGGCAGGTACCTGAGCACAGAGGCCAGACTTTGCAGGATGTAATTAAGGGGGGGGGTGGGTAGAAAGCTAGATCAGGGGAGGGACCAGCTGGCTGGGAGAAAACTATTGGTATAGTAAAATAAATTCTCAGATCTACCCAGTTCTATAAAATTGCAGTCAAGGAAGCAATGAAATTATAGCCCAAATACCCTGGAATGAATGACAGTAAAATGTAACTTGAGGTAAGTGATGAGGCCAGTAAAGCCCCTGGTGACAACAGTGGGGTCCCCTTGTCCTGCTTCTATTGATTCAGAGCCAGACAAACATCCTTTAGAGAGTTCTTCCCCTCTGTCCCAGCCTCTGGTGGTCTCAGTGTGGATCAGACAGAAATGAGAGGACTCCAGGTGACAGAAGAGTCACAGGCATATTCAAATGACCTATGTGTTACTTCTGTGTTTTCCTTCCTTCCTCCTTCCTCCTTCCTTCCTTCCCTCCCTCCCTCCCTCCCTCCCTCCCTCCCTCCCTCCCTCCCTCCCCCCTTCCTTCCTTTTCTCCGTGGTATGGTTTTGAAAAGAGGCTAAAGACACTTGTGGCTAAAAAATAAATAACTCCCCCCCCCAATCAAGAAGCAACTGTAGGTTCCAAACACTTAAAAGTTAAGGGGAGACCATCAGGACTCGCCTGCCAGGAGAAGGTGATGTCATTCACATACATTTTAAAGGCAGACAGAAGTGGGTAGGGAGAGGGGCTCTGTATTTGTGGGAAGCATCCTACTCAGGGACGAAAGTGGATTACTTCCTCTTAGAGATTAATGGGTTTCTAAATTTGTTTTGTCCTGAGGTAAAGGGATGGTGATCAGGTTGGCTGGGTCAGAGTGAGGAGACCGGGGGAGCCAGGAGCAAGGGTGGAAGCCGGCATGAAGGGCACACTGAGGCTGCCCTATGAGAACCCAGATCTGAGCTGCAGTGTCAGACGAGCACTGTGGTTACTGCCGGGCAAGAACCAAGGGCTGGCCCAGGTTCAGGGTAGAAAACGATGGTTGACCTGTGGGGTGATGTATCTTTCCACAGCAAGGTATCCACAGAAATAAGCACACATGCATACATAGACACACATACACACACACACAAATAAGCACACACGCATAGACAGCATTCACACACACAAGGTGTGGGGAGGGTTAGGTCAAAGAGGGACAAGAAAGAGCCCAGAACTCAAAATTATAGTGAAGTTTTAAAACACAAAAATATTTCTGGAAGAGCCGAGCTCTCTGGGCACCCATCTCAGCTGTGAGCGTTTAGAACACTTGGGCCTTGCTGATGGGGAAAGAGGGGTTCTATGAAGCTAGAGGTTGGGCTTGACAAGGGTTAGAGGTATGATGCTATGATTCGATGGGGCAAAGCTGCAACTGGGTTGGTCCTGACACACCTGTGTTGTATTCTGTGGAGGTGCACTGCTGTGATTGGTGTAATTAAAAGCTGAGCGAACGTCCAATAGCTAGGCAGGAGGTATAGGCGGGATTTCTGGGGAAAGAAAGGGAGAGGAGGAGGGAGCTAGGTGAGCAGGGGATGCCAGGAGGCAGGAAGATGAAACAGGAGGTACAAGATGGAAGAGGGTAATGCTACGTGATAGAATGTAGATTAACATAAAGGGGGTTATTTAAGTTATAGGAGATAGTTAGGAACAAATCTAAGATAAAAGGTCAAGCTTTCATAATTAATACTATCTCTGTCGTGTGTGTGTGTGTGTGTGTGTGTGTGTGTGTGTGTGTGTGATGTGTGTGTGTGTGTGAGAGAGAGAGAGACAGACAGAGAGAGAGAGAGAGAGAGAGAGAGAGAGAGAGAGAGAGAGAGAGAGAGAGATGGCAGCACAAAGAAAAATCCATCTGCATCCCTGGACTTGTCCTGGAGAAGACACATAGGTTTAAAATGAACCTGAGCCAGCCGGCCACACGCCTGTGTGATTGGGTGAGCACTGCAGTCCAGCTTTAGGCTCTGCAGTTTCTGATCATCTTCCAAAGCTCGGTGCCTGGATCTTTCTTCTGCACTTTTCTACAGGGCAATAGTGATTGTATGTACAGTCAGCCAACTAAATCTTCCTATGTGGCCATCGTCATGTACCTGCCTGCCTGCCTGCCCGCCCGCCCGCCTGCCTGTCTGTCAGTCATCTATCTTAGCACACACATGCTGTGTCCTTTACATGGAAGTATCCCAGTGCCACCATTTTCAGGGCCCTCTTCAGCCCTGAAGAACTGCAGCTTTGGACCACTTGAATTCAAGGAAAGACCAGCCCTGGCTGCCTTCACACAGAGCCTGCACGGAGGAGCACAGGCCTAAGTTCAATGAGGATGGGCTGCTGGGCCAGGCACCACCTCCTTCCAGCCTGACCACAGCGCTCCCTCTGGTGGCTCTTCGGTGCAAGTTCTTTTTCTCTTCAACTTCCAAAATTTGAAATGAAGTAATGCCAAGCACACAGGCATGACAGTTAGAGCACAGACTGGATTCTTTTGTCGACAAAAACAGTGAGTACTGGTTATATGAAAGCCTTCCTGCATTTAAGATCCTGAGTGTATTGATTCCTCCAGTAACCACAGGAAAGTTCCCGGGTGGACCAGATCGCCTAGTAAGGGAGTGTGGAGCAGAGGCCTCTGCCCCACGCCCCAACCCCTGAGCATGATCCAAGCATGATCCACCAGCACCTCTGTCAGTCAGTCAGCATGAAATACAGGGCAGTCCACACCCCAGCGAGGGCACTCAGGTGCGTTCACAAGTCACCATTTTATATCACATTAGCCACATTTGCTGTCAAAACCTGCTCCCTTTTACAAGCAGCCCCCATAAAGGGTTTGAAGCTGCATTTTGTTACTATTGCAAAAAAAAAAAAAAAAACAAAAAACAACCCAAGCCTATTTTCTACTCACAGATAGGTTTACATAAGCTCCCTTATATAAAAATGATAAAGATTGAATTATTGTTTCTTCTAACTCCTCCAGAGAGTTTTTAGACAAACTTAATGGATCTAGGGTCTTTTCAAAGTTCTCTTAAATAGAGGCTCGATGTGTTTCTGTCCTCCCTCCCTGTAATCTGGAACATTAAATTCCTGAGGTTTGAAAAGTACACTGCTCCAGAGCCAACAACTAATCAAGCTTGCATCTGGCTCTGCTTCAAGCAGCTGTCTGACCTAGGCAGGCAGGCCATGTTTCTGGACCCCAGTTTCCTTATCTGTAAAATAGAAGAATTTAACCAGATGAATTTTATGCCTCCTGCTAGCTGGAATATTAAATTCTGTGGCTTATGAGAGAACATGTATGAAAATTGCAGTAATGATTAGCAGGTGTTCTCCTGACAGTCCAGCAACACACACTCTACTTTCTAGATGTGGGCACGTTAAACACGTTATTCATTCATCCCCGGGATCCTGTGTGAAATGGGCTGCTGGGCTTGGCCTCACAATAGCGAACCCAACCATGAAAAGTAAACTAAATTCCCCTTCTGTCTTTGTCTCATCTCTAAGCACTTTGTTGGGACAAGAAGCATTGGGATGTACCTTCTTGTTCCTCAGGCTACATGTACATATGTGTTCTTTTATTGACCGTGGACAGTGGAAGCCCTCACTCCACATTTAAGGAACACTGTAGCTGAGACATGCCACTTTAGAACGAGTTTTCTTCTCTTTCTTAATGTGAGCACTCAGCTGGCTAGGAAAAGGAGCAAACCCCTAATTTGGAAATAGTTCTGTCTGTGTGACTGTTCACGGTTAGCCTCTGTAGGTGGTGAGGGAAGAAGCTGGCCACAGCACTGTTCTTGCAATCCTTAGTGAGCAGGGGCAGGGCAGGGCCAGTGGAGGGGAAGGGGGCCTTGGGGGATCTGTGACTTCCTGAAGACCACAAACTGAGCCATGAATTCTCCTCATTTGCAAGTGTATCTGCTTTTACAGAGTCATCATTGCTATTTTTAAAAATCAACTCCCAGAGAAATAACCTTAATGATCAGGAGCAAAGGAAACAACTCAGTGAGGCTTGTCGTTACTTGGCCCTCAGTAAAAGTCGATCAGCTTCTTCCAATCCCCCAAGAAAGATGAATAGTGACGAACAGAATCTCTGGTGTAGTCTCATCCAGTCCCTGAGCAGGTACAAACAGACTAAAGGTGTGGCTAACACGGGGACCCAGGAAGGAAAGACTATTCAAGGACAGCGGCTATGGAAACCTTTGATTCCTGACCTACAAGGAAAAGAAATCACTAGGGAGGCACACCAGCCAGGGGCCACTTCTAACTTTCAGACTGGCAGCAGAGGAGCCGGCAGGCATGTATTCTGGTCTCTCCCCCTTTCCACAGAGCAGTCCTTAGAGACTTTCTTTTTCTCTTTCAAAGACTTCATCGATGTGTTCCTGAGCGTGTGCAGCAGCATGCACGATCTGACTTGTGTGGAAGTCAGATTTCTCCTTTCCTCATGTGGTCCCAGGGATCGAACTCAGGTTATAAGGCTGGTCAGCAGGCACCTTTGCCCCACTAAGCCATCCCTAAATCGGTCAATTTAGGCCACTCATTCTATGAATGAATTTAGGCAGGACAGGAGTTGAAAGCACAATGGGATATTAACACACAATTCCTACCCCAGTCTGCCAATCAGGTTAATTAAAACTAAAATGGAAAAGGCGTAGTCAGGGGGTTCAGGAAGGATGTGAAACAAAAATGAAAGAGGAAAAACATATACACTGGGAAAAGGAGGCAAAAAAAAAAAAAAAAAAAAAAAAGCATCTTTTGGGAACCAAAATTAAGTAAAGAAGAAAACGCAATCAGGAGAGCTGTCAGTTGAAGAGACAATTCTGGGAAACTCCAGGAGGAAGGAACCAGAAAGCATTGCTTCCTGCAGCTGTGCAGGGCACACGTCTCTTACTCAGCAGGACAGGGTACCTACCACATTTGACCATCCTTCCCGAGCGCTGGACTCCATTTCTCCCCCACCCCACCCCCAAGCTCCCTGCAGCTGGGCGGGGGGGGGGGGCAGTCTTCCTTCTCCGCATTAGCCTCATCCATTTCCGCTGTGTCTACCTTTGCTCATGCTCTTAGGGACGGGCGACCTCTGCTTGCCTTTTCAGCCACTCTGCTTTTCTCCATCCGGCTCCATACTTAAAAAGCAGGATGTTAAAACAGAACAAAAACACACCAACAAAAACTCAAGGAACGTGAATGAATCCATGTATTCATGGCACATGGATTCATTCACATTTTTGTGTTAGTGCTACGATAATGCATGGAGAACCTTGCGTGGTGGGGGACATTGGCGGATTCCATGGCAGGCAAGGGCGACCGAGGCGGAGGGAGGGACAAACATGCCAGGCAGACAGAGCTCAAGTGAGTTGCATTAGAAAGGCGAGGGAGGGGGAAGGAAAGCGACAGAGATTGGACAGAAGAGGGAGACAGGAGAAGTCCCTCTGCCCCAGGGGACCCACGGAAGAAAGCGGGAAAGAGCACAGAGCATAAGTGGATGTTGCACTGCGTGCGGACTACAAAACCATGGAACCTGGGCTGAGCAGGGCACGCCTGCACACATTCTGCAGGTGACAGGGACAGGGCCAGCACAGCACCTGAGTCCTTACAGTTAGCGATGGGGAGTTTGGAAGATACGCGTACTGTTTCTAATTAGATCATTTTCAAATGGCACTGCGTATGGGAAATATCCGCCACAACTTACCTCCTTAGCGTCTAGGCACACAAGAGAGCCAGTTCCTGTTTCTCCCTCCTTATATCCTGTTTCCTTCCGCCCAGCTGCCTCACTCCCTGCCTGGCTGTGCAGACCTCCAGATCTCTGTGGTCAGCTACTGGCAAGCTCCATCCTCTGACCCTCAGACAGGCTTTATTTGTACAAGCAAGATATCACCACACGACCTAATGCCGTCACAAGGCTCTTATAAAGGAGGCAGACAGATTAAAAGATGCTGCCCTGTTGACTTTGAAGACAGAAGAGATCACAGGAGAAGTTAGGACCTTCTAGGAGGTGAAAGGGCGTGGGAACATTCTTCCCCAGAACCTCCAGGAATACATTCTTGTTGATGCCTTGAGTTGAACCCACTGAAACCTAGTTTTTCACTCTTTATGTTGAGAACTGTTTAGTAAAAAATTTTAAGTTTTAAGCTATGAGGAATACACACAATAACTTTTTTTTTCTCCTATTGAGAAGACTATACATCTGTGCAGTTGGACTTTCTCTGTCCTGCCAGCCAGTTCCCACATAACCACACAGAAACTTTGTATTAATTATTAAAGCTCAGCTGATAGCTTAGTCTTGGTACTAACTGGTTCTTACAACTTAAATTAACCCATTTTTTATCACGGGGTGCCACATGACTTGTGGCATTTACCTGTCCTCTTGTATGTCTTGCTCCTCTCCATCTGGCTGGCTCTACCCTTTTCTTTGCAGAGTCCTCTCTGTCTGGCTCTCCTGCCTATACCTCTTCCTGCTTAGCTATTGACCATTTAGCTCTTTATTAAACTGAGAGCAATGCATCTTTACAGAGTGTGTAAGACCCTCGAGAACGTGGTCCCTCACGCTCCCACTCAGGAAAGGTGGCCCCCCCAAATCACTCACGAGAAGCGGTCTTGATGCAAACGCATAAGGACCTTTATATTCCAGTATACTGGGGTCGTCACCATGGTAGAGGGCTTAGCGACGACCCCTAGCACAGAATTGAGACAGCTTTTATAGGGTTACAGCAAAGCCCGTGTATCGTGAACCAATCACCTCGTAGCATCCAGTGCAGACCAATTACTTTAAAGTATCCAACCCCGCCCTTAGCCCAGGAAGTCTGCTTTTGCACAGGCTTCTGGGTGTTCATTCACTACCGTAAACATTAAAGTAGGTGACCATCAGCTTGGGATTTAAGACTCCCAGCTTCCTGGGTTTTCTGGGGAATTAGGCTAAATTTTTCCATCCTAACAAGTGCAAAACATTCCTCAATAACACATCAGAAACATACACTCCCCCTGAGACTTCAGCCTTGCTACCTGAAAAATAAATAAAAAGGAAAGGACAAGACAGCTCCTAGGTATAGTGGAGGAGAAAGTTATTTGTGGATAAAAGGGAGAGCATCAGTAGAGGCAGGGCCATATAGGGGAGTCCAGAATGGACATGACCAGGCTGAGCCATGTGGGGAGAGGGGGAGGGTGCAAGGGAGAGAGGGGAGCCAGGTATAGCAGCCAGGAGGCCAAAGAGGGTGGGTAACCAAAAGTCTGGATTACATAGGGAAGGGCCTCTGGGGGAGGGGCAGCCCAGCCCCTGGGGTGGAGCGTCTAGGACAGAGTGCAGGGTGTCCCAGCCATACTCTGTAACAGGTGGGACTGAGGGGCGCTGAGATAACCTGGAGGCCATGTCTGCTTTGGTATGATAAATAGGCAACTTGGCCATTTGTCCAGGGTTTGAAACTATGCTGCCTTTTGACAATGACATTATTCTTGGCAATAGCTTTCCTTCTAGCAGATTTTCCTTTTTAATTTTTCTTATTAGGTAGGGGTGGAGGGGGGTCCCATGAGTTCCTCCATGACAGGTGGCTGGCAGCCTGGCATCATGCACGTGATCACGTGACCACAGCTGCTGTGAGATCAAGAGTACAGCAGCCTGGCCAAGCCTGAAGACAGCGTTGCACACACCCTGCCTCTTCCTTAGGCTCTTTACATTGTATTCGTTACATTGTCTCTTCCATGGCATCCTCTGAGTCTGGGTGGGGATGATATAGATGTTCCATTGAGGAGTGAATATTCCACAGTCTCCTACTTAATCTCATCATCTTGACGAGTTTTGAGTCTCTAGAAGATTCTCTGCTGTGGCTTTGATTGTCACCAGGCTCCTTTAACACCCAACCCTTCTTTTATCACTTCAAGCCAGAGGTGGCTCAGGCTTCCCTTTGTTGCTAGTTCATGTCGCTACTTTTTCCATTCACCCCTGCATACTTCTAAGAGAAGTCTCTTTATAGGGCAGATGGCTCAGGGGCAAAGGTAAACAGATGATCTGATTGGATCCTGAGAACCTCCCTCACCTCCCCCCCCACACACACACACAGGTGGAAGGAGAGAAGGGACTCCACAAGGTTGTCCCTCTCCGTTCCATACGGTGATGTAGACAGTGCATGGCCACACGTGCAAGTCACACACACAGATTACAGGAGGGGGCAGGGACGTTTCAGGCATACATTCACAGCATAGTCAGTTTTTACAGACACCTGAAGCACACTGATCAAAATTTGGAACTGAGAGCGTTAGAGAAAAGGGGTATTGGTTTTATTGTTGTGTTCATTGATATTATTTGTGTAAAATGGTTAAGGATCCTGTTAAGAGCTTGGGAGGAGTTAGAAGCATGGGGAGGGAGGGGAAGGTGGTGGTCGTCTGAGGAGGGACAGACAGACTAACCCTAACTGTGTGGGTCTGAAGGCACCAAATGTTGGCAATGGGATGTGAATCTGGAAGTAGGGTCACTAGAAATTTTGGGGAGTGCCTCCTGGGTTACCACACATTACTGGGAAACTGGGGTCCTCTCCCAAGTTTCTTAGGCTCTAATGAGAGAATTTAAGAATGCACTCAGTAGGAAGCTTTAGGGTAATTTCACTAGGATTGAAAAGAAAAGGCCTGGGTGGACAGACAAGCTGCAAGTCTCATCGGCTGTCTGGAAAAGGGCAAAGAGACGAAAAATCCATGCCGCTTGAGGTCATCACATGACACGGAAGATGGCTTCAAGAGGAGGAAAAAAAATCAAAGCATCGGGGAAAGTGTACACAGGCTTTGGCCACCATTAGAAACTAATGATTTTCTGAGTAATTCAGAAAAGGGGGGAGGGGGCAGGCTTGACTCAGCCATGTGACTGGCTTTGTGAGTGAAAGCACTAGGGCAGGGCTTCTGGGAAGGAGGTTATCTCATTAATGCGATCATTATTCCTTCCTCTCCTTTAGCTTGAGGAACCCGCCTTCCTGAAGGGCGCTCCCGTAACCAGGCAACCCGCCCTCTAAGAGACAATGGCACAGCTCCACCCAGAGGTGGATCCCATTCTCACCTGAAGCCAGAGGTCTGGCTCAATGGGCCTCCAGCACTTAGGAGACTCTGTGAATCTATTGTAAATGCCAGAGGGGGGAGGGGCTGTGTTAGAGCCCGCACCAGTGAGAACCAAGGATCCCTGGCTTTGGAAGAGCAGGGCAGGACCATTTGTTATTCCCTGAGAGGTATGGAAGCTACATTAAAGGAGCACCGAGGCGAGGCATCGACTCAGCAACGAGAATGAAGCAGAGCTACAAACCCCGGCAGGAAACAGGCTGCAGGCACCAGGGTCTGTGTCCAGGCTCTTCTTCACGACGGCCATTGAGGTGGTATGACCAAGTCTTCTGCGACAGAGAAAGTGAGGAGCAGAAAGATTGATTAATGAATAATAATAAAGAAACATAAACAGTAAAGGATTGCTACTAGATACAGTGGAGGAGAAGGTTTATTGTAGATCAAAGGGAGAGAGCAGGTAGAGGAGGCACATCTGGGAGGGACCAGAGTGAGCTGGGCCATACTGGAGAGACCTGGGCGTTAGCCATGGGAAGAAATGGCCCCAGGAATCCGTAGCCTCAAGTTTGGGCGACACGGTGATAGGTTGTCACATAGCGGAATGTTAGCAGGGAGAAGAGATGGAGGGAACCCTGGGCTGAAAGGAAAAGCTGCAGAAGGGTCAGAAGGGCAGTTTGCAAAGCAGCTGAGGATGGGCTGTTTGGGGAGGAGAGTGAAAGCCCTGTGCTTAGTGGGAAAGGGAGAGGGAGCGAAAGGCAGGAAGCAATCAAAGCCGTAAATATCGAAGCGCGGAAGCGGCTCCGCGAACCTGAGGCATTAAATATTTAGCAGGCTTTCTAAAGTGTGCTACTTCCCCCCACCTCAGTGTGGCCAAGGATTCTTCCTTCCTTCCTTTTACAACTCAGTGGGGCTCACTGCGGCTCTGGGCTTGGCGGAAGTTTTAGACAGGAAAGAGTACCACATCAGCTCTAGTTTAGTTCCCTTCTGTGTATACCGGTCTTCCTAGTCTGGCCCAGCACTTTTCATCCCATTTAAAAGTATTGAACCCTCCATCTCACCATTCCATTCGTCACGCAAGCTACATCTTCGAGGGGGAGATAATATGCAGGAATTAGAGTAAACACGCTAAAAATGCAGGTGGTTAGGGCCAGAACATTGCTGACTTTGCAATTTTAAAGCTCATCTTTGACTGCCGAGTGCAACCGAAGTGAAATTTTCTTACTCCTGTATCTCTCTCTCTCTCTCTCTCTCTCTCTCTCTCTCTCTCTCTCTCTCTCTCTCTCTCTCTCTCTCTCTCCCTCCCTCCCTCCCTCCCTCCCTCCCTCCCTCCCTCCCTTCCTCCCCCTCCCTCTCTCTCCCCCTCCCTCCCTCGCCCTCTCTCCTCCCCCCCTCCTTCTGAAAGCTTACGGGGAGGACTATATGGTGTCTTAGTTTGACTGACTGGGACTTAAATTTGAGGATGTCACTGAGACTTAAAACACATCCAGGAATGAGTAATTCTTGTGTAGCAATGCAGTTTGGCTGCAAAGTAATTCATACATATGTGTCACAATAAGTCAAACATATCAAAACATGAAATTTTCCTCTAAAGGGTGCTATACAGAAAACGCATGCACTGCGAGTACACATTAGCGAGCCACGCAACACGATTCTTCATTCACTAGGAGGGTTTCTTCAGCTACTTCCAAAGCAAGTTCTTAAACTTAAGAGAGGAAAGTGTTGGCCGTTTTTATTAGTTGCTCTCATAGTTAGACGATTTTAGCATCTCAGTTAGTGAAGTCATTCCCCACATTGTTGATGCTGTGGACAGATAGACAGAAGGAACGCTGAGCCAGCATCAGGATGTATGGTTTAATCCTTCACTTTCTAAAGTCCTAGGTAAGTCACGATCATTAGCCCTCTCACTCAGAGGTGATTCTAGCTGGACACCTGAGATTAGGAGCCGCAGGGACCCGTTTATGAGGGAGAGACCAGCAGCCCCTTGATAGAAAAGCAGGGTTGGGGAGCCATTGCTTGTGCAGGAGATGGAGGAGGAGACGGGGAAGGGAGCGCAATGCATGGAGATGGCTCTGCATCCACTGTGTAGCTGAAAGGTCTAAAGGGGACACTGGGGAGGATTGTTGGCGGTAAGAAGCTTATGAGGAATGTCACTAATACTATGGACAGACAGACAGCAGTATGGCAGGGGCTCTGAGCAGGAACCAATCCCATTTGACAGTCAGATCCTTTCTTAGAGGTCCCGGGAGATGGTTTCAGCAGGAAGCAGCCAGGCTCTCTGATTCCTCAGTGGGCAGAGGGGAAGGGTGGGGGATATGTGAGATAGTGCTGGTCACAGGCGAGCCTTCAGTAAGTCAGAACCTGCAAATCACTTGTCCAGCTGAGAAACTCATACCTAGACGCCTGTTAGCTAGAGTTCCAGACAGTGCTCTGTGCTCTGGATGTGGTCCCTGTCACTACAGCTAGAGCCACATGGCGCCCTCAGTACTCTCTGTAGGATCCTGCCTGTCACCATCTGTGTGTGTGTGTGTGTGTGTGTATATGTGTGTGTGTGTGTGTGTGTGTGTGTGTGTGTGTGTATGGGGGAGGGGGGCGGGCCCAGGTACCATGGCCAGCCTGGTCTGGAATCTATCGCTTAGTCTACACTGACTTGGGAGATTCTTGATGGGTTCAGGGTGAGCAAGAGATCAAACCTGCTCTGCTCAGAGATAGTAAAAGTCTGCTGTTTTTGGCTGGGGTCAGGGGCCCTCATTCATGGAAGAGTCTTTCTTGCTAGAGAAATAAAATGCCAGAAGGAAGAAGTTACTCTTTTTTTTCTCTTTCTTTCCTTTTTTTTTTTTTTTTTCCCCACCTTTGTGTCATTTTGTCGGGGCATGATGCTTGTCTCTGAGGGACTTCATCAAGCTCCTTGTTTATGTGTGGGAAGAACATTGAAGTCCAGAGCCTGGGCTGCAGCTGTGAAACCATTACTGAAGCTGTCAGGGAGATCAGGCTTTTTTTCTGCCCAGGTTCTTGGTCTTAAAAATAAAAGAGTCTATAGGCAGACACAGTAAATAAAAGTGTTAATTAGAAGAGGGAGAGAACTCAAGGAGGCAGAGGCAGGAGCATCTATCTCTGTGAGACAGAGGCCAACCTGGTCTACAGAGCGAGTGCCAGGACAGGCTGCAAAGAAACCATGTCTCGAAAATCCAAACAAAAAGAGGAAGAGAAAATGCACCAGTTAGAAAGCGCCAGAAGGGAGCACATGAGTGATCGACACTGGGCTGCTGTCCTGCAGGTTAGGAGGGTCTGTCAATCAAGGGGTGTTTCTGGGGTTCCTCGGCAAATCATACACGAGTAACACAGATGGAAGCTGAGGTCAAATCCTTCAAGGGGATCACTTTCTTTCTTCCTGCCTATCCCCTTACCATTTGAACACAACCACTGGACAGGCGACAGTGCCCATTTGTGGGGAGGATATGCGGAGTGTGCAAGCCTGGCATTTTATGCTTGGTAGTGATTCCCAGATCTTGGTGTGTATCTACTAGAGCAGAATGTTTCCCTTTTGATTGGACAAAAAGAACTATTGGTCTCTGTTCTTTTGGGAACTCCAGCTCTCTTCTGTATCATGCAGAAAGCCCCACTCCTGTCTCTCCAAACCCCACTCACCCAGTCTCCAGACAAAGGAAAGGCCTCAAAAAGTCCAGTTCCGCATTCTTAGTGGCTACCCTAATTAGCCTCCTCCCCTGAGGTTGCCAGGCGCCCAAGTCCCTGCCTAAAGTGTTCAGCTTTTGACCATACTTGGACATAAACCCAACTAGTGGTGGACGCATCATTACCCCTCACCTACAACCCTCATAATCTCCCTTAATCTTCCCATAATCTTCGGGCGTGTGGCTTCTCTGACCTTGATCTCTGGAACTGGAGAACCTGCCTGGTTGAAATAAACTTGTTACACCTTTTCAGTTTGGCTTGATCTGGCGCATTGTGTAAGAGCAAAAACTTATTATGGTGGGGGGGGGCGACCTATTAGTCTCATTAAGAAGAAAATAAGGAGGGGTAGTTTCATGAGGGGTGCAGTCAGTGCTCATCCTGACTACTCATCTCCTAACTCTTGAAGTCATCCCTGGAACCTGTCATTCTTACTGTATCTTTGTTGTACTTTCTAAACACATATATTTAAAAATACTTTGAGTTAGATTTTGATGAGTTTTTTAATGTGCTTGTCCTTGAAATCACAGAATGACACAGCCACATGATCCAACTCCTTATTTATAATGAATAGGTAAGAATCAGGAGACAATAGGACATTCTGGAGGTCACAGAGCGAGTTAGAGAAGTGACTGAAAATCCCAAAAGGTCTTGTATAGAATGTCCCATTGGAGGCTACATGTACCATATTAATTCCTGGCGATTATGTTTACATCCATGAGTTTACAGGCTTACTGTAGTCTGCGTTATTATTGAACACCAACTTGAACATAGAGTGATCCAATAAGATACAGGAAACTATTGCTTTTTTTTGTATGCCTTGAGATTTTCTTGTAACTGAGTATGTAGTCAATTTTAGAAAATGTTCCATGTGGTGCTGAGAAGAAGGTATTTGTGTGTGTGTGTGTGTGTATGTGTGTGTGTGTGTGTGTGTGTGTGATTGGGTGGAATGTTCTATAGATGTCTGTTAGGTCATTTGAGTCATAATATCTGTTAGTTTCCTTATTTCTGTCCGGTTTCTGTCTGGCAGACGTGTCCTTGGTGAGAGTGGGGTGCTAAAGTCTCCCACTAATACTGTGTGGGGTTTGATGTATGATTTAAGCTGTAGTAATGTTTCTTTTACAAATGTGGGTGCCCTTGTGTTTGGGGCGTAGATGTTCAGAGCTAAGACTTCATCACGATGGATTTTTCCTTTGATGAACATGAAATATCTTCTCCATCTTTTTTGATTAATCTTAATTTGAAGTCTATTTTGTTAGATATTAGGATAGCTATATCAGCTTGCTTCTTAGGTCAATTTGATTTGCAAAATCTTTTCCCATTCCTTAACTCTGATGTAATGTCTGTCTTTGAAGTTGAGCTGTGTTTCTTATATGCAAGTGAAGGATGGATCCTGTTTTTGTATCCATTCTATTATCCTGTGTATTTTTATAGATAAATTGAGTCCATTGATATTAAGAAATATTAAGGAGCAGTGTTTATTAATTCTTGTTTTTGTTGTTGTTTTGTTTTTTGTATTTTGTGTTTTGGTAGTGGTGATATAGTGTGTGTGTGTCTGTGTGAGTGTGTGTGAGTGTGTGTGAGTGAGTATGTGAGTGTGTGTGTGAGTGTGTGTGTGTGAGTGTGTGTGAGTGTGTGTGAGTGTGTGTGAGTGTGTGTGAGTGTGAGTGTATGTGAGCGTGTGAGTGTGTGTGTATGTGTGCGAGTGTGTGAGTGTGTGTATGTGTGTGAGTGTATGTGAGCATGTGTGTGTGTATGTGTGTGAGTGTGTGTGTATGTGTGAGAGTGTGTGTGTGTGTGAGTATGTGTGAGCGTGTGAGTGTGTGTGTATGTGTGCAAGTGTGTGTGTGTTTGTGTGTGAGTGTATGTGAGCATGTGAGTGTGTGTGTATGTGTGCGAGTGTGTGTGTGTGTGAGTGTGTGTCCCTTCTTTGGGTTTTGCTGGTGTGAGATTACCTATTGTCTGTGTTTTCATGGGTGCGACTTCCTTGGGTTGGAGTTTTCCTTCTAGTTCCTTCTGTGGGGCTGAATTTGTGGGCAGGTATTGTTTATATTTGGTTTTGTTATGCAATTTCAGTCTGTGGTGACTGAAAGTTTTGAGGGATGTAGTAGTCTGGGCTGGCAGACATGGTCTCTTAGAGTAAAGCAACTTTCCAGGTCCATCTGGCTTTTAGAGTCTCCACTGAGATGTCAGTGTAATTCTGATAGGTCTGCCTTTATATGTTACTTGGCCTCTTTCCTTTACAGCTCTTAATATTCTTTCTCAATCAGTATGTTTAGTGTTTTGATAATTATGTGGTGAGTAGACTTTTTTCTGGTCCACTCTATTTGGTGTTCTGTAAGCCTCCTGTACTTTTATGGGCATGCCATTCTTTAGACTGAGAAAGTTTTCTTCTCTGCTCTTGTTGAATATATTTTCTATGCCTTTGAGCTGGAATTCTTCCCCTTCTATTATTAGGTTTGGTCTTTGCATGGTGTCCCAGACTTCCTGGATGTTTTGTGTTGGGAATCTTTTGAATTTAATATTTTCTTTGACCAATGAATCTATTTCCTCTGTTGTATCTTCAATGCCTGAGATTCTATCTTCCATCTCTAGTGTTCCGTTGATGAGGCTTCTATCTGTAGTTATTGTTCACTTACCCAGATTTTCTATTTCTAGAATTTCCTTGGTATGTGTTTTCTTTATTGCTTCTATTTCAATTTTCAAGTCTTTAATGTTTCTTTCACTTGTTTTTTTCCCTTGGCTTTCTTTATGGGATTTATTGACTTCTTCCAATTTTTGTGTGTGTCTTTTCCTTGATTTCATTGAGAGAAATTTTCATTTCTTCTTTAGGGCTTCTATCATCTTCATAAAGTAATTTTTAAGGTTGTTTTCTTGTGCACCAGCTGTGTTGGAATGTTCAGGTCTCACTGTGGTATGATTGCTAGGTTCTGGTTATGCCACATTGTTCTTTCTATTATTGAATTTGATCTTACACTAACATGTAGACATCTGGATTTGGGACAAATATAAGTCTGGGTGTTGATTCTTGTGTTTGTGTTGGGTGCGTGTGGTGATGTATTGTTTATGATCTAACAAAGCTTGTTTGAAAATTAGAATGCAAAGCTAGTTGCAGCCATAGAGGCCACACAGTGGTAGTACACACTTTTAGCCCTAGCAGCCATACTAGTTAGCTGTAGCAGAGGGATCTCTATAAGTTCAAGGCAGCCTTGGCCTATCAGAGAGTAAATCAATCTAAAAAGATAAACAGAGCCCATACAAAGGTGGTCTCAGCACTTGGGATCCTATGCCTTTAATCCCAACACTAGAGAGGTACACAAGATAGGAGCAGAGTCTCAGAACAGGAAATCAGTCTCCAGCTACATTGAAGACAGGATTGCCCTTTTAGCCAGAAGTAGAGGTCAGAGCTAGTGTCTAACTGCTTTGCTTCTCTGACATTCAGCTTGAACCACAATATCTGTCTCTGGATGTTTATAATCCATGTTACAGGTGGGTTTATTTTTTTTTTTTTCATTTGTTTTCTGTTTCCTCAATTGTCTTCTGGCCAAGGGTTCTGGTGACTGGCAGGTCTTCATGTCCAGTAGGTTCTTTCCACTGAGGTTTATGGGGGTCTGTGTGTCTACATCCAGACTAGCCTCCTGTTCTTTCTACTGGTGTGGGCTGGACCTGTGCCTATGGAGTCTGCTGGAATTGCAGGGAAGGGTTAGCCATAGGGAGAAAGATGTGGTGTGTGGGATTGGGAAGTAGAGTGGGCCTGGGTGGACAGAATCCAGAAGGTGGTGGTGGTCCATCCTGCAGACAGTTTTCTCACCTTCTTCTAGTTAAAACTCCTCTACGATCAATAGGTGGGCAACCTCTTGATGGGCTAACAAAAGGCGTGCTGGCTTGAATGAGAATGGCTCACTATATTTGGATGTTTGATGGACTGTTTAGGAAGGATTATAAGGTGTGGCCTTGTTGGACAAGGTGTGTCACCTGAGTGGGCTTTGGGGTTTCAGAAGTCCACACCAGCTCCAGTCTCGCTCTCTTTCTGCCTACTGCGTACTGATCAGGATATGATTCAGCGCCATGCCCCTCCCCCTCCCCCTTGTTCTCCACCATGATGAGCATGGACTTTGAAACTATAAGCAAGCCACCAATTAAATGCTTGATTTTATGAGATGCCTTGCCATGGTGTCTCTTCACAGCAATAAAACAGCGACTAAGACAAAGTGGGATGAAAATATTGGATTAGAATACTGGAAATTAAGAAGTGCATTGTGAGTTTGCTATAATCAAAAGTTTGCTGAGGGGTGTCTTCTATGGTTATAAAGAAAGTGTTCTATCTTTGCCCATATCGTATCCAGGTTATCTTAAGACAACCTAGAAAGAGCATGGATGTCTGTTATGAGTTGTTTTCCCAGCCTGTCTGGTCCCACCACTGTGCCAGCCCCAAATAACACACAGAGACACTGTATTAAATATAATTTTGTTGGCCAGTTTCTAGTTTCTTATCGGCTAGCTCTGTCTTAAACATTAACCCATTCCTATTAATCTAAGTACTTCCACGTGGTCTCATCTTACCGGAGAGAGGGGCTGGCATTCTTCTCTCTCCGTCCTCCATCTCAAGTCTCCTCCCTACTACTTCCTCTTTCCTCCTAGTCTCCTAGTCCCGCCTACCTTGCTTTCCTATTGGCCAACAGTGTTTTATTCATTAACCAATACGAGAAACATATTTACAGAATGACATTGTTATGGCAGGTCTCCCCGCCGGCCTCCCGGTCCTGCCGCCACTGTTCCTGCCGGCCGCAGCGGGTCCTGCTGCCAGTCTGGGCCAGCCACACCAGCCCCAAATAACACTCAGAGACTCTGTATTTGATACAATCCTGTTGGCCAGTTACCATTACTGTTTATGGGCTAGCTCTGCCTTAATTATTAACCCATTTCTACTTATCTAAGTATTTCCACGTGGTCGTCTTATCGGGGAGCCGCGGCTGGCATCCTCCTTCCTCCCTGGGCTACATGTCGACTCCTACTACTTCCTCTCTCCTCCTCCTGGTCTCCTAGCCCCGCCTATCTTGTTATCTCATTGGCCACAGTGCTTTATTAACCAGTATGAGAAACATATATACAGAATCAATATATACGGAATAACATCTCCCATCATGACATCTCCCATCAGATGTCTCAGCCCTATTTCCAAGTCCTGAAAGGTAGCTGCAAATATGTGAACTGCGAGACCAACCTTAACATGAAGGAAACAAAGCTCGAACTGCTGCTCCCATAACACTGCTGTCCTGGTGGCTAAGCATCAGAGTGTTCATCAGAAATAAACTGGGTCCTAATGTCGGCTTAGATCATTTGTGCCTGTGCTGCTTCACCTGTCCCTGTTTTCTCAAGTCAGTGAGATGGTGTCACATTCTAGAAGGTCATAATTCAGGGTATTGGGTACACTGGATTCAAACCTCATTCAGTGCCACATTCTTTAGTACTTAGATCCCGACAGAGTTTAAATCATAGAGAAGATGGCAATATGATGCATGTAAAAATATACAATCTAAGTTTGTTATTGGCATTATAGTTGTCCCAGATGGCTATTATATATACATATATATACATATATATATTTCAGGGAAATTATATATATATATACATATATATATATATATATATTTCACTGTATACAGAAACTCCCGTGGAAAATGTGATATTGTTGTATTATACATTATTTAAAATACAATATCCTGTATTTTCTAGCACCCCTCTAGCTCAGTAGTTTGCAAATGTGGTTTTTATTGGATTCATTTACTATAAACATTAAACATATATAGTTTGGGTGATTCCATTCAGTGTGTCTGGGGTGGGTGTTCCAATGTGAGATTATGATAGTTTTTCTGCCCTCTCACACCTACAATTAATTTTTATACATGAAATGGCTTATATATAGGCACCGGGGTTGACTTAAAAGATCCTTAGAGGGGCAGAGCCTTTGGAAAATAAGGTATAATAAATGCACCTCTGCGTCCACGGGCTTCAGAGGGTGACTGGGTTTCTGCACAGCTGAGAGGCTGCTGGGAGGATCGAGAACAGACCACCTCTAGGAATCTGTCTTCAGGGAGGTTTCCTACAGGTCTGTTGGCCTCTTTGCTGTCCTGAGCTCGGTGGATAGGAGCACTTCTTTCTTATTCACTAAGAACACCATTTAGTAAGACAAAAAGTTCGCCATCTACCGGAACTTAGTCTTTATTTAAGCAAGTCATCTAAGTAGATGCTCATGACAAACACCATTGAAACCAAGAGTATTTGGTAGCAGTTGGCTGCCAGTTGCTTTGTACCAACCACAGGGCTGACAGTCTTGGGAGACAATTAGTGTCTGCAGGAGAAAGCAATGTCACAGGGTCACCACTGGTGAGACAAGAATTGGGATTGTCTGTCATCCCCCCCAAGGGTAGTCTATCCGTTCCTGGGTAGCCTTTGATGACCCCGACCTCACTCTGTTCACAGCCTTCTATTTTTGTTTATTTTTGTCTTCATCTCTCCTTCACTTGTTTTTATAACACTCTCTCTTAGCATCTTGTTTCTGGAAAACACCTTGTTTGCTTAAAAGAGAAACTGGTGTTGCTGGCCGTACGATTCCTCCCTCCTTTTTGCTTCACCTGCATCACATTTTAGAACAACTGAGGGTATGACCAGGTCTCTTTCAATTACAGAAAACCCTCATGATTGCTTTGCATTTTTCCTCCCTTCCAAGTTTCCCCTGTTTGACAATATTTATTTGTGCCAGTACACTACATGTAGGTGTGCCTCAGCAAGTAAGCATGCTTGAAACCAAGCCAGAGGATTTAAATTTAATTCCCAACCCCCCCCACACACAAGTGCATGCATGCACACACACTAAATGTAATTTAAAATAAAATATGTAATTATTTTATATGTAAATATATGTACACCAGTTCTATATATTCTGATTATATTGCAATAAATTTTAGATATGATTCATGTTTCTTTTTCTATTTGTAAGTCTCTCAGGCCCCTTACAAGATTTAAGAATTACTGAGTGATATTTAAGCTTTACATTCAGATGACATTGTACTTTTCCCAATCAGAAGTGAAATTGAAAAAAATCATATTCATTCTTACTGTGCCCTCTGCTGGTGGGAATAGGTCACGATGCTTCCTTCTAGACCTGTCCGCACTGTGCAGAAAACACTGATATAAATACCTAACACTCGCTGAGTGTCTCACTGGCACCGTGGCTGCTGTTTATCATTTCATTCTCCCAACATTCTATTATAGCATCCAAGAGCATAGATGCTATAATATTTGCCAAAAAAAGCCAAGATTCAAACCCGATAGTGTCCATATCCAACACACGCAGTTATCTGTGGCACTCTGTCAGCAACTTCAACAAAGAGACCTGTTCAAGGGAACTCTGCATTGTGTTATAAGGAAAAATATCTTTCCCATAAATACCTCAAAGGCATCTTCAGCTAAGATTGCTCACCGGTGTATTATTTATGTTGCTATGATAAAATGCCATGAGCAAAAGCAGTTAATGGAAAAGAGGGTCTATTTTAGCTTAAGGTTCCAAAGGGATAGAGTCCATCATGGTAGGGGAAGCAGGAGAACAGGGAAAGCATGAAGAAGGAGCAGGAGCTGACTGGTCGCATTTCATTCATGCACAGAAAGCTGAGCTAGTGAGAACAGGAAGTGGGGGGAATCTATAAACCCTCAAAATCTGCTCCCAGTGACGGACTTCCTCCCGGAAGGCTGTCCTCCTCAAGGCACTAGTAACTCTCCAAACAGCACCTCCTGCCTGGGACCAAGTGTACTACACGAGGCTAGAGGGCCATTTCTCACTCAAACCACCATGCTCAGTATCTCTCCAACGAGCTCCAGGAGAGCATATTGCCCAGCTCTGAGCGTCTCTGCATCCAAGTGGTTTGTTTTCCATCCTTCAGAAGCCTCCGTGTGACTGACATAGTCCCAGTGCCCTGCTGTGGGAGCCCTGTTTGGGTTTCAAGCACGACATGGTGTCAAGTATTCACCTGGGTGTTCCAGTAGCACTGAAGATGGGAGATCACCAGCCTCACTTTCATTTTGTTCTGCAAAGAAACATGATGAGTTTCTTTGACTTTTTTTGTTGTTGTTGTTGTGCAAATTTCTTTTATGGGCAGCAAAGCGCGGCACAGAGTTTTACACGCTGGAGATGCTGCCTGTGCAAACAGCCCCAGCTCCCTAAAAAAGGCGAGGCTTTGAGCACATTTGTCCAAAATCTGCATGCCTAGCCGCTGCATCCACGATTCTCAAACCTTTTATGAGAAGAACGCACCTAAAATACTTACTAGCACCTGGAGATCTTATCATGGAAGACATAGGAATCTTCGGTTCACGCAGCTCCAGGTGACTCTAAAACAAATGGTCTGTGGCCACCCTGAGGAGCCCTCCAGGCTCCTCCTCTCACTACCAACAGAGAGGAGCAACTGTAGCGGGATATTCACTTTGCTTCTGTGTCACTGACCACGCCCATTGGGGGTGGAGCCAGGGCGGAAGTGACCTATGGAACTAGGTCAGAGGAGGAGCCGGGGAAGCTCTCTTGCTGGCGAGACACGGAGAAGAGAGCGTCCAGTGGAACCTGCTGGTGTTCATCTGTCTAGGTTGAAAGTTATTTCCCCCTGAATAAACATCTATTTGGCCCATCTGTTTATCCTGATCCTTATTAAACCACAATAAGTAACCTTCTTTGCTGTGCTAAATCATGCTATGCCCTCAGTCCTCTTCTCATCCGATTGTCACAAACCAGTTTCCTGAAGTTTAGAGTTTGCATGCCCCAAGTTCAGACTAAGCAGTTGTCTTTTAGCTAGACTTTTTTTTATACCTTCCTTTCTTCATTTTGCAAATGTAGTACTCTGAGTGAAATATGAGCCTAATGGAATGAAGATACTTTTTGTTACGTCTAAATACACCCACGTTTTAATTTTTAAATTTTTATTTATTGTCATTAGTGTGTGTGTGTGTGTGTGTGTGCGTGTGCGTGTGTGTGTGTGTGTGTGTGTGTGTGTGTGTGTGTGTGTGTGTGTAGGAACATGCATTATGTGAGTTGTGGCTCACATATGGAGTCAGAAGAGAACTTATGGACCCCTCTTCCACTTTTACATGAGTTTCAAGGGTTGAATTCAGGTCATCAGCCTTGTTTTATCCAGAGAGCTGTCTCATAGGCCCAGTGTTCTGTATTTTAGCAACTACGCTTATAATGTTCATAATGAGAGATCTTAAGGACATCCAGTAACATATTGCTTTGTACAGATAAGAGAGGAACTAGGTCTTTTTAGCTTTAGGAAATGTTAGTAAGAGAGTTGCTATTTAAACCGATAATAGTCATCATCTACTGCTGTATAACAAGTGATTCTACAATTTACCAGTTTAAAAAAAGTCAAACTTTATTTCACAGTTTCTTTAGGCCAGGAAGCTAGGAGTGACTTCGTTGAGGATTTCAGGCTTAGTGTCTCTCACATTGGTACAATCAAGATATTAGCTGGATCTGAAGTTATCACAAAATTCAGCTCAGGGTAGATTTGCTACTAAGCTTCTTCATTTAGTTGTAGTCCCATCTAAGAAGATCTCCTCCACAGACTTCATGTCTACTTCAACAGATGGGCTCACCACAGTGAGAGATGAGGGAAGAAAGTGCCCAAGATGGGTGCTGCTATCTTGGCATAATTATACTTGTAATGATATCACTTCTGTGGCTTTCTACCCGGAAAGTTTACTGCACTCAACAGTGAGTACACGAGTGTGTGATATGCGGTGATAATGCCTTCAGAGATCTTTGATGTGCAATGGTGCATTACATGACAAATGGGGTCAAAATTCGGGGCGGTGATGGCGCACACCTCCAATCCCAGCACTCAGGAGGCAGAGGCAGGCAGATCTCTGTGAGTTTGAGACCAGCTGGGTCTACAAAGTGAGTTCCAGGATGGATTCCAAAGCTACACAGAGAAACAAAAACAAGCAAAAAGAAAGATTATGGACCTCCAACTATGGTAAACTATGGCGAAAGTTCATTTTAGATTATCAAGCAAGTGTATGAGTTCACAAAGATAGCAGAAGTCAGACTGGAAAGAAGAGAGGATGTGAGCTAAGCAAGGCTGTGAGGGTCTGGGTGTGATGCTTTCCAGAACTATGCTGAAGAAGAGAGATGTGTGCAGGAGTACTCAGAGAGTGAGCAAAGGTTCCCAGACTCTCTAGGAGTGAAGGCTGGTCCCCATATGGCAGGCAGTAAAGAGCTAGAATATGGCACTTATTTCACAAGACATTACAACTTGCCAACAAGCAATATTCATTGATTGATTGATTGATTGATAGTGTCTATTCACACTCACACAATAACTAATTGTAACTTTTTAACAGAATCTGCTGAGTTCTCTGTGACACATATTTACAATGTAAAGACTAAGACATGCTTGAATCCCAGGTGTTAGTGTGAGATGAGTTTGAGAGAGCAAGGAGGGGCATAGGGGAGAGTTTGGAGGAAAGGGGTGGGGGAGAGATGGCATAATGTAAAAATAAATTTAAAAAGAACCACTGACTGGGTGATTCCCAAACAAACCACAGAACTTTATTTTTCACATGTTCAAAGGCTGGGAGTATGAGATCAGGGCCACGGCATGGGCAAGCTCTGGTGAGGCCATGCTCTACCCATATAGTGTCTTCAAATGGAGCAAAGCGGGCAGAAATGTCTCCTGCGGTTTTCGAAGAGGACTAGTACTTCCCATGAGATATCTTGTCTCATGACCGGATCACCTTCAAGAGACTCCTATCCTTCAATCCCCATTGAGGGATGAGCATTCAATGTGGGTACCCATACTTGGGTGTGCTGGGGGCGGCGGGGGCCAAAGCATGCAGTCCTTTGTACTGAGAAGTTAGGTCCAGGGATGGTTACCCACACTGAGCCTGTGCAGAGAGTGGAGACGACTCCCATGGACACACAGAGCGTGTTGTGTAGCGGGTGGTCATCGAGGAATAAAGAGCTTTCTCTGCTACTTTGGGGGGAATGAATGCAATGCCCTTGTACTTGCATCAAGGTGCAAAGGCCACAACTAAAGGACACTGAGAACTAGAAATGACCAGAAAAGAAAAGCGGGGAGAAAAGTCACCCAGTGGCGAATGAAGCCACTTAGAAAGCCCTTGCCACTCCCTTGTTGCCTGCGAGGTCGTTTGCTGCTGAGGCTCACCTAGCTCGGTCTGTTGCATTTGCATGTCCAGATGGCAAAGCCAGTGTAGGAAAGGCAGATACTGCATTTGTACTGAGAACTCTGGGCTGGATAAGGAAGAGAGAAGAGGGAGGAGGGCGACTGTAATGGCGCTCCAAGGCCTCGGCAACCTCTGATAGCAAAGAAAACTTCAGTCGCATTGACTTTACTGACTTGTGCTTTCTTGTACTGCTGCAGTTGTTTTGTGTTTTGTAAAAATGAAAGCTATAAACATCCGAAAGGTTTTAAAAATATGCATTCTTCATCACTAGAGACTTTAGTGTAATTGGTCCAAGTGGATGTAGGGAATCAAATTTCGAACTGATTCAGGTTGGGTCATTATTATCCCTACAATGCTCTAGCTGCAGGCTCAAGCTTCCTACCATGGAAGGGGTCTAAGGGGATGATGAAGCATTAACGCCCATGTCCTACAGAAAACAATTTCAGCTCTACTCCCCACCGAGTGAATAGGTGAATGGTATTACATGCTATGAGTCCCCCCCCAAAAAAAAATGGAAAATAGAAAGATAACATTTAACTCTGTTTAGTCTTAGCTGTCAGATCACGGAGTGACTTTGGGATGGTCATAATATTAAACAATTTACATTTCAAATCCAAAGATAGCATCCTTTGAACTGAAACCATTTTATTTATAGCCTTGACCTGAAGATCAAATGGAAATGAAGGATCATGAATCTCAATGAGCTGTTATGCTTTTAAACATCACAATGTCCTTGGCAGAGTCTTTCTACCATCAGAGCAAGAAGAGACACCTAGACCTCCCCTGTTTAAGTTGTATGGCTTGGCAGTCTTTTTCCTGTGGACTCAATGTGTCAGTCACATAGGAGAAACATTTGTGGTCCATGAGAAACATGGCAATGTCTTTTACAGAGCCACGGTAAAGCCAGGAGAGTATTAACGGAAGTGTGACAAAGATATATGGCTTCAAGAAAGAGGAGGAGGAATATTCACAACCTACTCTTCACAACATATTCAGCTTTTTCATATAAGAAATCTTAACAGTAGATTACCAAGAACTCTGTTTCAGTTCTGAGATTTGAAACCAAGGCAGCTGAATCTAATGTATTTTTCAAGGAATTCCTCCATCCTTTAAATGTTTATTTATTTAATTTATTCTGTGATTCTGTGTGTGTGTGTGTGTGTGTGTGTGTATGTAAGAGAAAGAGAGAGAGAGAGACAGAGAGACAGAGAGAGAGAGAGAGAGAGAGAGAGAGAGAGAAAAGAGAGAGAAACAGAAAGAGAGAAGGAGAAATGGCATAATGTAAAAGTAAATTTAAAAAGAAACACTGACTGGGTGATTCCTAAACAAACCACAGAACTTTATTTTTCATAGTTTCACAGAGAGAGAGAGGGGAGAGAGAGAAAGAGAGAGAAACAGAAAGAGAGAGAGAGAGAGAGAGAGAGAGAGAGAGAGAGAGAGAGAGGTTACTTCAGAGCACAGTTCTCAGGAGTTGGTTCTCACCTACTGCCTTATGACATGCAGTGACAGGACTATTGGACTTACATCATGAGACCTTCCCATGGGTGCCTCTATCCACGGAGCCATCTTGCTCACCTCTCCAGATCCTATGGGAGAGAGATTTTGACTGCTTGCTCATCTCTCAAATCATCAGTCTGTTGTATGAAATACCCTCTCCCTCTCACCTCCCATGACAAACCCTACTTTTCCATTTAGCTGTGTCTTTTGTGAGTGCCATCCTTGTCTTGTCATGACTATTAGTCTCTATTGTCATGACAGTTGCATTAGCCTCTATAATTTCCACCATCAACACTCTTCTCCCTCTAAAGTTTTGTTTTCACCCTCCTTTTACTTTTGGCTGCTTTGTTGGGCGACTTTTGTCTTTTGACTTTCTGTTCTATATATAGAGGCAAGGGCAAAGGATGCTGAAGGATATGCTAATGATGCTTGCTCCATAGCTTGAAAGGCCACAGGGACTGCATCACACCTGGTGGAATCCAATGAGGTGGGGGGAGCCTAAAGGAGCAGCTGCGGACTCTCCAGAAACATAATCCAACCTGCCGATGTGTGATTGGCCAGGCCTCTGTAGCCTCAGGTTTTAGGGTTATCCTTCATTTGACTGGCAAACTACTTCCTGATTTCTAATGAATATGTGTGTGTGTGTGTGTGTGTGTGTGTGTGTGTGTGTGTGTGTGTGTGTTTGTGTGCTCATGTCATCACCATAGAGATGACTTACTTCTTGTCTAGGTTAGCTTGTAAATTATGAGAAAAATATAATTTCAACATGCACAGTATAAACCTCAAATAGGACAGTGGAAATTTCAGCGCAGATGGTTGTTAGAGGGCCAGTGCCCAGTGCCCAGTGGCAATAGTAGGAGAGGTAAAAACGAAAGTCGACTAGTTTGACAGAGTTGCATAGAAATCCTTGCTGTTCAGGGAGAGCGTGGGAGAGACAAGAAGAGGAATAGAAATGGGAGGCATTCGATGGGCAAGATTACTGTTTTAATTTTTCTTTAATTCTACCTGTTTGGCTTTTCTTCAACAGATATGATGGTGTATAAGCCTCTCATTGGAAAATACAACTCTTTAGTCGGCCTCTCCTTTTTTTTTTTTTTTTTTGCAACCTGCCTGAAAACACTGTGTGCACATCAGCTTCCTGTCTGTCACCGTGACAGATCAGAGAGAAAGAACTTAAAACAAGGAAAGGTCTGCTTTGGCTCCAGTTTCTGCACTGTTGGTCCACAGTTGCTCAGCCCGGTAGCTTTGGGTCTGAGGTGATGACGTTTGTGGAGAAAGAAAGCAGCTCACCTTACAGCAAAGGAAAGCAGAAAGTGAGCGAGGAGGGGGCTGGGCCCCCCAAGTCCCCTTCAAGGCCAACCTCAATGACATGACCCTTTCCCACTAGACCCTGACTCCACTACTCCTCTACAGACCAGCCAGCTGGGACCGGGCACTCACTGTGTAGACTTTTTGGGGATTTTAATAACCATAGCAAGTAGCACTACGGTTCCCTTAGTCCCATCTACTTCCCCACCTGGAACAACATGCCTCCCGCCTCCCCACCCTCACCTCACTCTACAACTGCTCTCAAGCTGCTTGACTTTTTTTAAGACAGTATTTTAGTGTGTTTCAGTGTTTAGCCTTTGACTTGCTATGTGGACCAGGCCAGCCTTTGACTGACAAAGATCTACACGGCTCTGCCTCCAGAGTGTTGGGACTAAAGGTGTACACCACCATGCCTGACTGATTGATTGGCAGTTCTGTTTCCACTTTTTATCAAATGAAAATGTGAATCACTCCCTTCTCAAAGCTTTTATCTCTCCTATTCATTTTTTCCTTTTTACATATCTTATGCACTTATGTTACAGCAGGTCTCCCCGCCGGCCTCCTGGTCCTGCCGCCATTGTCCTGCAACCACGCGTGCCCCAAATAACACTCAGAGACTCTGTATTTGATACAATCCTGTTGGCCAGTTACCATTATTGTTAATGGGCTAGCTCTGCCTTAATCATTAACCCATTTCTACTTATCTAAGTATTTCCACGTAGTCGTCTTATCGGGGAGCCGCGAGGCAGGCTTCCTGCTTCTTCCCGGGCTACATCTCGACTCCTACTACTTCCTCTCTCCTCCTCCTGGTCCCCTAGCCCCGCCTATCTTGTTATCTCATTGGCCACAGTGCTTTATTAACCAGTATGAGAAACATATATACAGAATCACATCTCCCATCATCTCCTCTTTTCTGCTTTTTTTTTTTTTTTTTTTTTTTAGGTCGAATAGATGTTTATTAAGGGAGAAACAACTCACAACACAGACAGATGAACACAGCAGTTAAAACTGGATGCTCCTCTCTCCATGTCCCGCCAGAAAGGGCCTTTCTCCGCCTCCTCCCGAGACTAAACTCCATCGGTCACTTCCGCCCCTGGCTCCACCCCTCAATGGGTGTGGTCAGTGCCACAGAAGCAGACACGGTGAATATCCCACTACAATTCCCCTTTTAGTCTAAAGAAAAGATTTAAGCTTGATACAAAACTATATACAAAACAGTGAATAACAAGTGTGCTCTAAGAAAAGGAAAATCGAGACCAAAACCACAAACATACCTAGTCCTAGGGTGAAGGCATAAGGGAGTTTACAATAGAGTTGTCCTAAGCTGAAAAGCTTAAGTCTAGTACTTAATATCTAACTAGGAAGAGAGAATAATACTAAGATAGTTTAATCTACAACCTCACCAAGACCTGAGAAGGAAAATTACAATACTAGGGTAGATGGGAAGTGCAGATGGGCAACTTCCAAAAGGCGCAGTGAGGACAGAAACAGCAAGCTACCTGGACAGTCACCCAAGGTCTCACAGCAATGTTGGTACAGCCAGATATGACTAAGGCCAGGAGTATTTGACAGACCACAACAAAAGCAGGGAGGTAGAAAGGCTGTTTTACCCTGACTTGGCAAGGTTCAGCAGTCTTCTAAGTTTGTCTCCTGCAAGCATATAGGACCGCATGTCCAAATCAGTGGTCAAGGCTGAGGCAGTTCCTTGCCCAAGAGGCCATTAGCCGAAGCGAGGATGAACTCCAGAAGGAGCAACAACAGTGTCCAACATACTTTCGGGAAAGTGCACGATGCTGTCAGGAGCAACAGTGTCTCATGTCAACAGAGTACTAATATATAAAACATTTAAATGCCATGTTCTGCAGGTCTATGAAGTGATTGAAGATTAAGCATCTATGTCTGACTAATCTCATAGGCAAAGGAAACATGGTGTAGGGGGCGGGGCATATGCCATGCCATGCAAATGGAAGTCAGGGGACAACTTGTGGGAGTCAGTTGTCTCCTTCCCTCATAGATCACAGGGTTGGCCAGAGGTCATCAGGCTTAGTCATGGATGTCCGTAACCACTGAGCCATCTTGACAACCTTCAATGCTTTCACATCCCTTGGCTTTGGTGACACTCTTACCTGAGTCCCTGTCCATCTCTTTGGTCATTTTTCTCAGCCTATCTTTACCATTGCTAATAGGACAATACTGCAGACAGGGTAATTTGCAAAGGAAAGAGGTACATTTTAGTTTACTATTGAGACTCCATATCTGATGATTGCTTACTGCCAGAGCCCCAGGATGACAAAAATCATCAAAAGACAAGAAGCAGGGAACACCCATATTTCATGTCCTTTCATAAAGCCAATAGTAGTCAATCATGAGGCTGCTTCTTGTCCCTGTGCAATCCTAGTCACCTCCCAAATGCTTACCTCTGAATATAGTCAGATTAGGTTTCTATGCTTTTTTCCTAGTCTTTTTGAGACAGGATTTCTCTGTGAAGCTCTGTAGACCAGGCTGGCCTCCAACGCACAGAGGTCCGCCTGCCTCTGCCTCCTGAGTGCTGGGATTAAAGGCAGGAGCTACCACTGTCTGGCAGTTTTAACATCTCCCAATGAATTTTGACACAAGTGTTGGAGGAAAAAGCTATATTCCAATCAGACCACTATTTCTTTCTTGAGTCTTCTTGTGAATTTGTCTTCCAAAAAGCTATATTCCAATCAGACCACTATTTCCTTCTTGAGTCTTCCTGTGAGTTTGTCTTCCTTAGTTATGCACAAATATAGAGTACCTTAATTTCCAGGCCACTCCCTTCCATCCCATTATCTCCACTTGCTTATCATTAGAAACACTGTAGCTTCTGTTTAACACCAACACAGACACTGTCAAATTATAGTATAATCACTTCTTAGCAGGATATTGCTTTAAAATGTTAATACAGACTTTCCTCCAATACTCACATTCTCTGTATTTTTATAGCCTTTGCCTTTCTTTCATTTAATCTGTTTTTTTTTGGGGGGGTACCACATTAAAATAGAGGATATGACTTTTCATTTAAATTGTTTCAATTTGGAGTTGATATGAAGTGAGAAATTAGCTCTGGGGATCTAAAGATTAAAAATAGATCATGGGGTTAAGGGGTAGGAAATCAAAAATAATCAATAGGTTGGGGAAAAGAGAGTAGAAGTTAATTCTGTCTAGTGGTTAAGGGGAAGGAAGGAAGGAAGGAAGGAAGGAAGGGAGGAAGGAAGGAAGGAAGGGAGGAAGGAAGGAGGAGGAGGAGAGGAGGAGGAGGAGAAGAAGAAGAAGAATGAGAAGGAGAAGAAGAAACAAGAGAAGAGGTAGGGCATCCTCCAGTAGAGCTCAAGGACAGAGACCAGTCATGGCTTTTATTTAAAAAGTATTTTTCCAGTCCAATAGGAAGCAAAAGAGAGAATGAGTAAGCATCTTTTTAGGGGATAAATATGTTCTATTTCACATCTATGTTTATGTGAGAAAGAAATACATAGATAATGACTTCAGTTTTATAGAGTAAGTCAAATCCAGGACAGTATGAATGGGGTTGAGGGTAAAGGTGTGTTGTTTCTAAAACCAGTTGTATTCAGTTTAATAAAGGGTTCAGAATGACCTAGCTTCTGAGTTCTTACCATTATTGGAGTTTGTATTAGTTTCTTAGCATGTAGGGACTAGAGTCTAGAAATATATATTTTATAATATTTCAAAGGGAATCTTTGTAAATTCTGATGACATGAAAAGTTTTCCAATGTTCATTTCAATTATTTATTATGCACTTATGTTAGGGAATATTAAGTTTGCAAACTATGGGAATTTATTCATATTAATAGTATTCCCCATTAAAATTGCATGAGCTCACTGAGGGACAGGGCCCACTGTATGTATTTTCATAAATGATAAGAAATAACAGGAGAATGAATTCTGTTAAAGTATGTTAATAATATGACTGCAAATCTCTTAATTTCTTCTTCCTTCATTTTATTTCTTCTATGCTACCACCTGCTTTGTTTTCCTAGGAGCATGGCCCTTCCGCCCCAAGTGCAGCCCGGTTTGTTAATTTGACCATATAGATCTTCCTGTGACCTACTCAGTTAATTTTCAGTGCAAAGTCCTGCAAATGGGAGGCGTGTTTGAAAGAGGATCTGTAGAATGAAGTCCAGCTGACAACACAAGACCCCCAGGGAATCTAGGCGTTGCTCCAACATTTGCTGGGTTACGGATAAATTGGTGCCAGCGGTTGGGTCGTGCCCTGAGGCTCACAGGCACAGAGAATCTGAAAAGAGTTTGGGATGTCTGTACCACCAGACTTGTGCGAATCACACGATGACAACTTCACTCATGCATCCTACCCCGCCTAGGTTTTGGTAAATTTGGCACAAGCTAGAATTATCTGGGAAAAGGAACTTTGGTTGAGAAATATCTCCATGAGGTTGCATGGAGGTAAGTCTTCAGTGCATTTTCTTGATTCATGATTGTCGTGTAAGCCTCACTGAGGCTGGTGCCACATCTGGACAGATGACTCTGGGCAGGTGTTTATGTAAGAAAGCAGTCTGAGCAAGCCACACAGAGCAAGCTAGCTAAGCAGCAACCCTTCGTGGCTTTTGCTTCTCTCCATGCCTTTAATTTCTGTCCTGATTCCCTTTATGATGGACTCTAAGCTGTAAGCTGAAATAAATCTTACCTAAGCTGTCTTTGGTCATGGGTTTAACCCAGTAATAGAGGCCAACTAGAACACACCCCATCCACACGCCATCCTTGATGATTGCAGCAACAGTTGTTAAAATGATCATGAGGTCTCTAGGCTTCTGACATAGGAAGCCATGGTCTTTGGGTAGCAGAGCTGAGTTTTTCCTTAGCAGATATATATCTATAGCCAAGGCCGTTGCAACTCTAGAACAGTCAAGATGGACAAAATATTATAAGAGATTATAATTATTGGAAATCACTCCTGTTCTTAGGTCCAAATTCATACACTAAATATGAATGGCCCTAAATAAATACATATTTACTCTCTGTCTTCAGTTCAGGCTCTCAGTTTTATGTGTAGGATTATTATTGAGGAGCATTAATGGTTATAAGAAGTAAAGGTAGAATACCCCCAAACAAAGCAAAATACACTGTACATCGAAAGACTTTAAAAGATTCATTAGGCTAAGACTGGGAATTTCAGGAATATAGTCTCTTAGATATTTATTGTAATCTTCAAAAAATAAAACAAGATAAACTCAGAGAACAAAACCACTTTCCATACAGAATTCACACATAAACTAGAAGCCTAACAGAGCACATACCATTTTTACACAATTGACTTCAATAATAAAATAATAATAATAATAATAATAATTTCACAATGTGAATACACTTCATAGCTTTAAACTCAGACAAGAGCTTCTGTGGACACAGGAAGTCACAACACTTGCTATGCAGCAATAGTTTTCAACTAAACATCACAATCACTATAAGAAAGCATTAAATATTGTCTCAAGAAGAGTTCCACAGTGTCATCACCAAGGAGGAGACCAAAGTACCCGGCCACAAAGGAGAGTCTTTTTTTGTGCATTGTCCAGTGCCCTTAAACAAAACCAGAGCTACAGAGCAATCTGAGTACACACATACCTAGGGGATGTTGGATTGGGCAGTGCCTTGCGTTTTGGTTCATTGGCAAATGTCTAAATTAACTGCTCTAAGGTGGCTTCAGAGCAACTGTTGGTGCTTTGTGGCTGAGCTGAGGCTGCTCAGTGCAGGGGGATACAATGACGCAGCAGCTTGCTTTCTCCATGGAGATCAGAGTGCAGAGGGCTAAATTGGGCAATTTGTGGGTTTCAATCTCTATAGCTGCTAACTCTGTTACCATCCCACTTGCAGGGAACACCCTGTGGTCTCTTGCAATGGCATGCTTGTCACAACCACCTCTAATTCTTCCTGGGATCGTGACCCTTCATAGGAGCCTCCCTTGAGTCTTGTAGTTGTTACAGATCTCTGGTTTTCTGCGCATATAGGCCGCCATAGTCTACCACTCAGATCATACCGTCTACTTTTGCCTTACATCATCCATGTTGGATTCCCACAGTGCTGAGCATGCGGCATAGCAACCAGTGACCAAGTGACAACAGAGGAAAAGTAAACACACCCATAAATGATCAGTGGTCACTACCTGCTTCTACCTTTATTGTCCTTTCAGTTTGGCACCAAGTCTTTGCTGTCTCTGCCTTTGATCCAGCACTTTCACCCCAGTGGGGTTTAACGGATGAGCACAACTTTCTACCTAACAGGGCTACGTTCGGGCCATCCCCTACCCACACAACTCAACATCACTTAGTGTGACCCGCACTCTCATATGTCAGCCTCTGGCCAGATGTCATAGAGAGAACAGAACGTTTACCGTGTATGGGTAGCAGTGGCACCTGGAGCCGACTGCACCCCATGGACTTCAGTGATGAGATCATACTTCCTGAAGGGGTAATGCCTGGCTACATACAGGAAAGACAATGGACTGCTAAAATTAGGCTTTAGCTTTAGCAATTCACAGAGCAAACAGGAAATTAAAGTGGCGATCTTGCTTAGCCTTCATATACGTAAGTAAGTTTAACTGTGGTAATCCAGCTACTAGCCTGAGTACACCGCTGTGAAGCTTCATGACAGTGAGCAGCACGGTGCTGAGCGTACAGTTTTAATGTGTGTGTGTGTGTGTGTGTGTGTGTGTGTGTGTGTACATATGTCTGCCTGTGTGTAATAACATTCAAAATGGGTTGAGGGGTTTGATCGATTTTTCTTTCTTTATATCAGCATTGTGGACAACTGAGAGTTGAGTGTGGATATAACGTTATCTACAAACTAAAACAACACCGACAGTGCTAAGAGACCCCGAGGCTGACATTGCTGAGCTTGCAAACAAAGGGCAACATTAAGTAACAATAAAATATATATATATATACAATACAAGAGTGGAGTGTCTCCATAGACAGACCATGCGATCAACTGTTCTGCGGAGACGAGGTGGCTTCTGGGAATGCACATTTCCTTGGGTATCTAAATTAGCTAGCTGATTAATGCACTCTTGTGTGAAGATTAGGGACAATTCTGAACTATAGAGCGGAATACGTTTATAAAACAAACTCACAGTCATTCTTTCTTGGAAATAAAACCCACCATTCTAAAAGGTAAAACTGACACGTGTTTTCAGATACTAAAATGTTTGGTTTTTAGACGGGGGAGAAAAGGTACTTTTAAGCAGGCACAGAGGAGAGTCCATGGTGCCAGTAAAATGCTTACTGTATAAATTGCACCACTAGACATGTACTACTACAAGAAATCACTTGAATATCAAAGCAGCTCATACATTCGTCACGATTCACGTCCACACTAGTTTATATACACTGAGTAAGTCATTAAATATTGCACTTATTGGCCCATGAACCCTCAATTCTGAGGTGTTGAGAAATAGAAAACAAACCTATTTTTAGAACATACTTCATGCAACATTTACGACGTTTCAGCTCTACAAACACCATTAAGTAGTTGTACATTTGGACAGTCCAATGGCACCACGTCACAATATATTAACAGGATTACAGGACAGTTCCCATTCATCACACTTTCTTGGGATGATGTAACAGCTTGTGGAGAATCATCATATTGACACATCAGATAATCCTCAAGCTCACTTCGACAAGGGTTATGGACTCACTGGTAAGACACAGGTCATGCTCACATCCCTGACGGGCCAGGTAGACGCTCGGCTCTTGTACTACTATCTGTGTATATGAGAACAGCGTTCAGGAACCTGAGCGATCCTTAGCCACAAATGGCAGTAATACGGTGATAGGTCCACTACATTAAAAACGCCACAGCAACTCTCAGCTGTCCACAATGAAAGAAAAATGAACATGTGAATGAAATACACAGGCAGCCCACAGGGTCATTTCAGCAAAGTGATAACTGATGGAAAGTCTACCATCAGATAACAAGGGGCCGAGGGGAGTTAATGGTGAACCTTGGTGTCATCCTGTAAGGGTGGTGCTTTTAAAACAGCCCAACTGATTTTTAAAAATCGGAAAGTATAAAAGGACTGTGCAATGATTAAGTCTTAATATGCCCTTAGCTACACGATGTAATCTGAATACTCCACTCCAGGTGTGGGTTTGAGACAATTCATTTCTGTTACCCCAAGTGTTTGCAAAACGCACTTTCTCTCCACCCTGCCCGTGTTAGGAGTCATGGCCACAGACTGAGCATATCCACAGGAAGAATCGATTTCAATGAACTTTGAAGTAAGATGTGAGTGACAGATGGCGCATAGGAAAATGCCCCCTTCCCCCTGCACGGACCAAGTGCCGCCAATGGGGATTTTCTCTTCACCAAAAAAGGTGTCAGTGTTTGCAAGTGTGTGATGAGAGGAGCAGTGGCATGTGTGTGTTCCAGTTGTAAATGTGTCAATAAGCTGTATGTAGGGAGATGATTATGGGAGTGCCAAGTATTTCTAGAATGTTTTAAAAATATCTTTGTTTATGAAATACCACTATTAGTAAGTAGGGAAATTTTGTATAAATCCTCACAATCCCCCCCCCACCTTAAGGGATACTATATGTCTAGAATCTAGAGCAATTTAGGTGCAGTATAGAGGCAAAGATTTTTCCCCCATCTGTTCATAAAATATATCCAAAATTATCTTTTACACAATTCATCCTAATTAAACTTGAGGGTGTAGAATAGGTTTAAGTCTTAACTGGTATCTAGAAAGAAATCACATAAAATATAAATAACTTCAAAAGGCTTGAATATTCAAAGGTTCAGCATACCAAGGAGTTTTCTCCATTCCACTGATAGACAGCTAAAGTGCAGGTAGCATCCACTCACAGGCTGGACTGCTGACAATGAACCATTCAGAGTGAGCAGAAAGGCCTTCTGGGTCGAGTGGTCATGTGGCACCCTGGCATACCATACTGAGCATCCACACAAAGAAAGTTCCCAGGGTCTGTCACGAAGACTAAAATTTAGACAAAGATAGTTCCCCAGACAGATGGACCAGCTTGCAAGCACAACAAAAGATATCTGATTGATCATTCCAATATTATGATGAATATTAGCAACAATCATTAACTTTTCAGTCTGTGATAGTTTCGGTCATGTTTTTAAGGTTGTCCATGTAACCATTTTTTTTTTTTTATATGCAGCTGCTATCTCAGCTTGGTGACACTTGATAGAGTTTAGATACATTTCAACACAGTCCCCAGAATGCCACCCAAGTAACCCAAGGATAAACTTAGTCATCCATTAAGATAAAGCATGTCAATGAATCACTAAGGAGATCAACTCTGAAGTTCCATTAATAGTGGAATGCATTCTGCTCTAAAACCATTGTTGTCACAGACATAATTAAAATTAGACGCTTAAGTTGGCACTGAGAAAAAAATGTCAATGTGCTGAATGAATGAATCTGGATAGGAGTGAAGTGAAATAAATGCATTCTAATCGAGCACACGGACATCTTGAGTAACTTCAGTTGCAATTTTGAAGAACTTATATTTCACATTTATCAGTACAACCGAAGCATCGTATTAGGTCCCTTTCTAACACAAGATTCAGCATTTATTTGTCTGGCAGCGAGCAATACTAAACGAGTGGTCCCAAGGAGGAACTTCACAAACCTCTTGCTCCTTGTAGTCTTAGAAGCTCACGATGGCAGTAGATGCTGTTTGAAGAGGGGAGATAACGGGCAATGGGGCCACGGTTCTAAAACAGTTCTTACTGGAAGCCTATAGAAGTGATGCTTATGGTTGGCTTGCCTTCTTGGGACCGGGGAAGCCTCGTGATCCTCCCATGCCCATTCACAGTTCAAGGTAGCTGCTTAAGGAGCACTAAGAAAGGAAAGGGATGAACCAACATCAGAGCTCTTGGGGGTGTTTCCCTGAAAACAGTTGCGTGGGCAAGCACGCCCAGGAGACCACAGCGGAAGGGAGGACACCCTTAAAATGCTAACTTGGCTGCATCTGAAACAATGAGAAATGATGTCTAAGACCTACAAACTCGTTTTTAAACATGGTGTTTTTAACCCCTATTTGTTTTTAAACAGATAACGTTTGTTTTTAAACATCTTCTTTCTTAGGCACAAATTGAGCCATGTCATTTAGTCAGAAGGACCTATTCATATTTAGGCTGATGGTAGGAGATGCAGTGTGTATTTGTACACATGTACGTTGTGGCCAAAGGTTGAAAGAACCCCAGCATTAGTGTTAGGATGTATAAGCTACACAGCTCAAGGCTAATAGATAGATGATTGGTTTTCTAGTTTTTCATTTGCCAAATTTGATGACATAGGAACAGTGGTTCTTCTCTCTTCTGGCGTCAAAGCAAGAACACAGGCAGAATTCTCCTTTGTCTTAGAGACAAGTCTCTTCGGAAACTTTTACTGAATTATTTGGAATGCATTACATAGCAGGGTGTGAGTTTTAAAACTAAAATTCAGTTGGGAAGACTGTGTCCATGGGAGTTTGGGAAATAGGCCATCTGGCATGTTCTGAAGACAGTGACACCAGGCTCCTGCTGGCCCCCTGTCCAATGACTAGCTAGCTAGCGCATAATGGTCTAACGCTGGGGGTCTGTGATAGACGATAAGTGGACACTTGGCTTCGGCCAGTCAGTCAGCCAGTTCCCCTTCCTCTCTTACCTGCTCTCGGTTTATAACACACGGTGCCTTCTCAAGAAGCCATTTAAAGTACACAAGCAAGGCCTTTTACCCTCTGGATATATGCAAAGGAAGAAGGCTCAGGCTTCCTGGCCTCATTGTTTTATAATAGATCATGAAAGTGAGTTCGACAGCTGCAGTATTCAGCGTGGCCATGTTCTGGCCCAGGTCGTAGCAACAGGAAAATGCCATATTGATGGGAGATGTTATTCTGTAAATATGTTTCTCATACTGGTTAATGAATAAAGCACTGTGGCCAATGAGAAAGCAAGATAGGCGGGGCTAGGAGACAAGGAGGAAAGAGGAAGTAGTTAGGAGGAGTCAGCATGTAGATCCTAGAGGAAGCAAGATGTGGGGCACGCTGTGCTCGGATAAGACGACCACGTGGAAATACTTAGATAAGTAGAAATGGGTTAATCATTAAGACAGAGCTAGCCCATAAACAATAATAGTAACTGGCCAACAGGATTGTATCAAATACAGAGTCTCTGAGTGTTGTTGGGGGCTGGCTGGCATGGTAGCGGGGCGGGACCAGATCGGCAGGGGAAAATGTGCTCGTAACACAAACTGCTTTATGCTCCCGGTTTCTCTGTTTCCCTTCACTGAAATATCTATGATTCTTTAATCTAGGTGTCCTTAAAATGCACTAAGACCTTAGTGTCTTCTTATCTTTGCTGAGCCAAGGCTTGCTCCTCTGGGTGTCAAAATAGGAACTTACCACTAATTTATACGTTTGAAACTAAGCGGACAAAAAGAAATCATGTCAATAGCCTTGCCCAGCAAGCTTGCGCTAAATACTTTCACAAGCTATTTCTCTATTTTTCAAGGGGAGGATGAATCTTCTACACAACCACCACAGAGGAAAAAGTCCACCTAACGAAATTGTTTTGTCCCTTCACTCTGGGTTGCCTAGCGGCAGATGCTTCGGGAAGGTAGAGGTTCTCCTTGTGCTAGGACAGAGGGTGAGATTTGTTGATGGTATATCATTTCTATATGGTCTTTAGGAAACCTATGAGCAAAGACTAGGTGTCCAAGTGTCCCTCCCACTCTCCAGCTGCCACGGCACTTCAGTTTTCTTCCCCCTCAGCTCTGGAATCTTCCACGTAAACTGAGCATGCTTAGAGGCTCATATGAAGAGAACATGCTTTAGAATTCTAAATCCTACGGAAAAAAAAACATGGCCATAAAAATGACCTTTTCCTCAAGTGGAAATCACAGGGAAGTTACCCAGTTGTTTTCAGAGGAGGTGGAAGAGCTTGGCTGAAGTTGGAGCAGAGAGCGGCGGTTGCGAAGTCAGCCTACCTTTCCTGAGAAGAGGGGTCCTGACCGAGCATCCGGACAATCTCTCCTCCAGAATTGGTGCTGGCTCTGCAGAGCCATGGCAGGGGTTGTGAGGTAGGATGGGTCAATAAGTGATGAAGGCCACACCGGCCATGGAACCCTATGGCCCCTCACATCACTCCTGCTCACTGGGCTTCTTGTGCAACTGACATTAAGTAGAAGCCTCCTCATGGTCATTGCTCTCACACAGGCAGACATGGGCAGAATCAGCGGAAAGCTAAGCCCGGCTTAGGGTATGCAGACCTCAATTGCTCTTTATCTAGATCCAGTCACATTAATATTACTGACTTAGAAAACTCACAAGGGCCTTAAAAACATTTCATTTTCTTTTATACTTTTTTTTTCCATGATAAGAGTTTTATGGTTTGTAGCTCAGGCCTTCTTTAACTTGTCCTTCTGCCTCAGCCTTCCAGGTGTCACTGCACCCATCCCCTTAATTTTTAAAAAGGGTAAATACACCCTTCAATTATTATTAGTGAAAGTGCAATATACATTTCCTCATAGTAGACTACCTAGACCTCTGGTGGGGTCTCCAATCAAGAGTAAAAGTCCCACTTCCTTTTTAGCCAAACTAAGTTTCCTGTCATCTCCCCCTGCTCACAACACACACGCACACACACACACACACACACACACACACGGTCCCTAGGTCATCATCCATACAAGTGAGAAGCATGATTTGAATCCATGGCACAAACGTTATTTGCAGTGAAATTATAGTCTGAGGTTTCAGCAATAGCTTGAGAGAAAAAATTGCAAAACAACTTCTGAAAGGCAAATAAATATGTTACATGCAAATGCTGGGCGTTTCTCGATGAGCGATCCTTACAAACGTAGACCGAGTTTGCCACACACTAACACAGGAAATTGCTCAGGGTTTGAATGCATATATGGGCCACTGACATCACAGAATTCCTTCAAATAATTGTTAGGCAGTATAAGTGAAGGCTACTCGACCATTTATAAACGCTACTTCCGGGTGGAGCTCCTGTGTGAGAGGCTTTAGCAGCCACAATTGGGCTGTGGAGGGGGAGGCGTTTCCTTGAGTCTCGCGCTCTGCTTTGCCGCGGTGATGGCTGGGTCGGTCTCCAGGCTCTCTGACATTTTGTCACAGATGATGTCCACGAGGCGCTCAAATGTTTGCTTCACGTTGACGTTATCCTTGGCGCTGGTTTCGAAAAACTCAAACCCTGGAGGAAACAAAAAGAGCTCCGTCATTTCACGTTTCTGAAGCTCTGTGGACTCAGTCGTGGTTTCCAGGGTTGATGGGGTGGTGATGAGAGGTGCTGTGGTTTAGATGAAGGTGGCAGCTGGTCACTGCTATGCACTGACTATGGACAGCAGGATTGATGATACTCATCCCGCTTGTCACCACTGGGTCATTTATGCTACCAGCAAAGATGCAGAGATTTTATAAAAGGAACTCAAGACTTAATAACAGTATCATTAAGGAACTCAAGAATATCATTAAGAACAGTATCATTGCCCTAGTGGTGGTGCACGCCTTTAATTCCAGCGCTTGGAAGGCAGAGGCAGGCGGATCTGGGTGAGTTCGAGGCCAGCTTGTTTATAGTGAGAATTCCAGGACAGCCAGGACCTGTCTTGAAAAACAAACCAAAAAAACCAAAACCAAACCAACCAAACAACCCTTGGCAGCCCACTTGCGATAACTCCTTGCTGCTGCTCCTGTAACTCTTGGTTGTTGACTTGGCTGGATTAGGAGCAAAGCATTGAGCGTGTCTGGCCACACAGCGAGAATCTGACCTGCTGAATCAACCCCTGATGGTGTAATCTGAGGCAGTGAAGGGCTCTTGTAGGGTTTAGCTGGTGTGAATCTGTGGGGTGGGGGCTTGTCATTTTCCCAGTTATCCTGTGCTCTGTGTCCTGCCACCACAGTGAATTGTCCTGCTCAGCCGCAGATTGAGTCTTCAGGAAAGATGGCGCCATTTGGCTCCTTCCTTCCTTAGGTTGTTTTGCCTGGCCACCAAGTAGCACTTACAGTCTTTCTAAAAACTGACTTTGACTTTTATTCTTTTCTCATTTCTTGCATTCTGTCAGTTACTAGCTTTCCTTCCTTCCTTCCTTCCTTCCTTCCTTCCTTCCTTCCTTCCTTCCTTCCTTCCTTCCTTCCTTCCTTCCTTCTTTCCTTCCTTTCTCCTTTAACGAAAGGCTTAGAAAAGACACTGTGCATATTCTACCGAGAGGACAGTGAGGTTCCCAAACAATCATGTTCTAACGTTTCCCCTGTCTGTCCAGTGGCTGCCCAGTCATGGACCGGCTTCATGTACAGTGTCTGACAGGACACGAGGTGGCGCTAAAGAGTCACGGGAATTACCTTAGGCCTGTTGCAACATGGAGTTTTGAGCTGGGTGTTAATCCCACAGCCCTGCAGGTCTTTGTAATGCTGCTGTAACCATCGACTGTCTCGTGGGGCTGACTGCTCCCTCACCTGTCTGTCTACAGCCGCCTTAACGTTTTTGAATCAATGGGAAAGGAAGCAATACATTTCGAATGAGCAGCAATACTGCCTGAGGACAGGAACTGTGGGGCCGATTGCTTCCCACTTCCCGGATGTGCCTGGCTGGAGGCAGCCTCAGCAGGAAGCTCTGCACACAATGTCATCATCCCATTGTTTACACTCACATTCCACGGGCTGTGCTTGCTAGTCAGTTGCCGTGGCAACTTCCCATCTTGGCCAGGGAGAGATTGTCTGGTCCAACACAGGGGTGGGGTGGGGTGGGGTGGGGTGGGGTGGGGTGGGGTGGGGGTGTGTTGATTTAGGATGTGTTGGGCAGAACACAGAAAGCCTTTTCTAATCCATTCTCAATTTTACACGCTATAAATCCTTCTGGTTACATCTGGTCCTATCTCAGAGGAGACACAAAGATTCAAAATGATGAAATCCAATGATTTTTGTTTGTTTGTCTGTTTTGTTTTGTTTTTTTAATGCCTGACTTCTGGGATTAAAATAAAAAAGAATAGCTTAATACTTGTGTCTATGTCCAAATCCTGATAACTAAACAGCGTGCTTATTTCCTTGAGAATTGAAAGAGAAAACAAATGACTGCATCCTAGCTGCTGCCCTGATAAGATCCGATTGAGTTATGGCAGGACTCGGGAGGTCATTCATTGCTAGAGCTAGGTTGTAGGAAACAGTGCCAAAGGTGTCCCAGTCCTTCTCTGGCTTCCATTTCCCTTTTACAGCTTTATTGTCTGCACAATGACCATGTCACTCTCTTACAGCAGGCATTTCATCGATAGACAAGGCCAGGTGGTATGGGCAGTACTGAATTCCCCAGGGCTGGATCATTCACTTTCTCGCTGGGTCCAGACAAAGGCAGGGCAGGTACCCTCTCAGCAATGCCGTTGCTTAATTACCAGAGCCTGCTATTTTCTAGGTGCTGGTGTTATTGTCCCAGGGTCAATAGAGACAGACATCATTCCAGAATGTTGCAATAACACAGTAAGATCTTTTGATGAAACTTTGGAAGAAAAATAGTTTTGAATTTGGGACAAAACTGGGACAGTTACAGTTTGAGTTCTATCATCACTTCGGCCAGCACTTCCGTTACACGTTAGTGTGACTGGAAAAGTGCCAAACTTAAGGGCCCAGCCATTGCTGAAAGATGTGGCTTCACGCCCCCCACCCCCTTGTCAAATGTAACTCTTTTTTCTGGGCAACCTTATGCTGTTGCTGTGTAAATTGGGAACAGTGACACGATCTCTGATCACAAAATCAAAAATGCCCCGAACTCTTCCACACTATTGTGGGATCCTAGAAATACATGGTTACTCAGGCAGAGCGTCTAGGAGACCTGCACACTATGACAACGCTCATCTCTCCAGTACGGCTAGGAGGCATCTACCATGAAAGTGTGAGAACTACTGACCGAGTACCGTGGCACCCCACTGTCAACATGCTGGATTCTGTTTTGAACCTTCGTTGTTTTTGTTCATTTATTTGCTGTATGTGGTCATGCAGATCTGTGAGTGTGCACGTATGTAGCACGTGAGCAGAGGACAGACGACAAGAAGCAAGAATCTGTTCTCTTCTACCAGGTAGGGCTGGGGATTGAGCTCAGGGCACCAAGTTGGCGCTAGTTCCTTCATGCACTGACCCACCTTGCTGGTCTGTCATACTAGATCCCATACTATTAGCAAACTGTGGGTTCGGTGCTCACTTTCACAGTTTCTGATATTTGCTTTGCCTGCCCTGCAGTGTTATTATGGCTCTCAAATGGGAAAATGTGGGTGAAGGTGCCAAACAAGCTGGTAACTGTGGTAACAGCACAGCAGGGTTGGTAACAACCAACTGCCATTTATCTAGTGGTTAGCAGATCACAGAGAATACTGCTAGCACTTGGAATATTTTTATTCCAATATACCCATGAACTGGCACCATTAATTTTCTATTTTTCTGATTGAGGAAATGAAAGCCCAGTATGGATGAGTGATTTGTTTAAACATTCCCTTAGTCGGCTGGCAAATGGTGGAGGGAGAGTATCAATTAGTCACCTACAGCTTTCCCTGCCTTCCCATGTGCCCTGAAAAAGGGAACTACCATTTGTTGCTGTAAATGATCAGTTCTAGGGTAATTAGTAATTCACATATGCTTTCATTAACTTAAGTAATTTGAAGGTGATTAAGTGGACCTAAGAGTGTCAGGAAAATGAAACTGTACATTCTTGTAACAATTTAAAATACCCACGGGATTGTGGAAGCCACATCTCCTTGTGACCTAGAGACACACAGCTACGAAAGGTTCTGAAAATGAAATTGCTTTTCAGTGACCAACAGCATAAATCTACCATAAAGCGTGGTGTTTAAACAGGGGGAGCTTAAGATCAAAACCACAGCTTTTAATACTTTGTTACTGAGTTGTTAGATCCGAGGGAGATGGGGTTTGTCACACAGCCCAGACTTCTGTGTCCACTGGAATGATAAAGGTGAAACCTCTGTCTGAGAAGCCACTCATGTCCCCTACCTACATCCAAATGTGTTTAAAAGTACGCCCCACCTCACATCTACCAATACAAAACACTGGACCCTTTATTCTTTTAGGAACTCCATGGAATCTCTTGGTTCTACCTCCCAGCATCTTGATATTTTTACCTCAGCTACCTCAACATAAAGGCTTGGTCTCAGAAGCCTTTACCCACCAAGATCAGCAGAAGCCAGACATCAGTCAAGGAAGAGACCTAAGGGTCTTAGAAAGTCCCAGAGATTGTTTCCAGTTCACTCCAGAGGAAAGTGCAGCTCATCACGATCCAGTAAGTAGACAAAGGCCAGAAAGCCTGGAGGTCCCCGACAATCTACCATTTTAGCTTCTTGCCCTTGACACGCATGCTCTACAATCAGCTTTAACACCGTGCGTCTTCATCAGCTGATCAGTGGACACTCTTAGTGGGGTAGGGGGATCTGGCCATGCTTTCCCAACCCTCCTGTAGAAGAACATTCCCAGCTGCTCTCTGGCAGAGGCAGTATCGCTCCAAACACAGAGGATCTCTTGCCCCAGCCAGCACATTCCTGCCTTGGGATTCTGAGCCTGACCTAGGAAGAACAACCCCTGACCTTTCTAGAGCCCACGATGGGCAAACCCAGACGCTCATTAAGTCCAGCCCATTTGCTGTGGCCTCTGTACAGATGAAAGGTCAGCTGGCTATCTGGGAGGACAGGGGCATCACAGAGCCCGAGTCTTGTGGCTAGGTCTGGCTTCTGCCCTGGTTCTCTACCCCTGTCCCTTTAAGGTCTACGGGACAAAGCTCAGAGAAGCCTGGTACTTTCCAGACTGCTGCACACAGGGAAGCAAGCAGGGCCATGAAGCTAAAGCACTCTGCTCAGGGAGGTAGCAGGCTGTCACTCCGCCATGAGGGTCACTGAAATGTCACAGCACCCCGCTGAGACTGGCCTGCGCTAGCAGTAATAATCACGGTCCCTAGACTGAGTGTTGAAGCATTTCTTTCTCAGATCTTTGTCCAGCGAATTTATTCAAATTTGTAGATGATGTTCAATTTCCCCCATGTTAGTAGTTACATCATATAGTAAAACTCTATGTTCACTACAGCAAGTTTTGTTTGTTTTATTTTTTTTTTTAATATTTGTATTCACTCCAGGAAAGGAATCCTGACCACTATTTGGGCTCCTTGACCTTTTAGATTTGAGAGAAAAATCATAGCGTGCCCCCTCTCGTGTAAGTCCTAAAACTATGCCACAGTGAATAATTTTATTTCTCCCAGACAATAGTTCATTTACATTCTTGATGCTTTTCCTATTTCATCTCATTTTCCCATTTCATCATTAAGTTGCAGCTACAGGGTCTCATCTGCACTTTCCCTACAGAATCACATGAATCAGAGTTGCAAGCAAAGGTCACGGTGCTGCCAGGTAGGTGACAGTTGGGCCAGAAGTAAGGGCTTCAAAACAGCGGGACCAACTGTCATATTAGCTGGTCCCATGTTGGGACCCAGCCAGGAGTCAGACTTTAGGAGGGGGTGGGATGAGGGTTTGACCCACTTCCCTGAAGAATGGCTGAAGAAAGCAGCCGGAAGCTGGAACAGGAGCTCAGCCCAAGGCTAATGTTGATAAAAATAGACAACAAAAAAAATGGACAGGACTTTTATGCCCTGAGTTCCAGCCTAACCAGATGGTGGGATTCAGTACCTATGCGAGGGTCATCATACAGTGTCGATGAATGTTGACCTACTTGGAAAAGGTCTCCTTCCTGCCCTTAACCTTCTTCCACAGTCTAGTTTAGCCTCCTTCAGCGTCAGGAATACTCAAATTCCATCACTGACGGGCGCTGCCTAAGCTTGCTCGAGTGCAGTCTGTGCAGGCTACGGGGGTTTCCCATTCTCTGTTCCACTGCTGGGCATTCACCGTGCACCATTGTGCGCTTCTCAGACATGCACCTTCTCAGAGCCCAGCCAGCTCTCAGACCCCAGCCAGCTCTCAGATCTGCACCCCCACCTCCAAACCTACGCTTCTACCGAGCTTGTCCCTTCCAAGGCTGGTAAACGACTCAAAGGCTATCCCACTGCAGCTCTTCCCACACGAATCTCCTGAAATCCCCCCTGAACCCTGCCCTGCACCTTCTTTCCCAATCAAAATAGAGTGGCAATCGGCTCTTGAGACTGTTCAACTTTTGGTCAGGATTTTCCTTGTGTATAGTCAAGTTTTGGAACTGTCATTACATCTTGAAGTCCTCAACCCAATGAGCCAGTGTCTGACATACTCGACAGAGCTTCTCTCTGGCTGACCACTGTCCCTGCCCTTCCTGTTGTCCCTGATATGAAACCTGTGTTTCAATTGTCATTTGTCTTTGCACTCTTAATTGGGTTTCTTGGTTTCCGCATCTGATGGGAAAGCAGAAGCTACACAGAGAAGGGCTTCTTTGTTCAAGAGAAAGGCAAAAGCATTCCACTACTTTTTTCAGTGTATCTGATGTCCAACGAATCATGTTGGCTTCACTTACTTATTTATGTGACTTGCTCATCCCCTGTGGCCGTTCCAGTTTGAAGTCTCCCAGAAAGAGCTGAGTTCCCTTGGCTAATAGCTCTAAGGTCTTGGCTGGTGAGCCAACTCACCCTGAACATTTCTAGTTCCCTGCTAATGCTTTTCTGGTATATATTTAGGATTTAATTATAGTTACAAAAGTGATGTAATGTAAAATTCAGCATGCTTGTTATTTTGAAGGGTAAAATTCACAGCCTTTGGGACAAAACATTGCACCTCCACTAGAATCCAATTCTAGAGCATCTTCATGATGCCCAGAAGGAATTCTGCATCCAATGAGCCAATCAGTCTCCATGCCCTCTCATCCCCTCTACTAGGTCCATATTGCCCTTCAGTTATATTGTTCATCCTGTATGGGGTGTCCCCTGTTCCTGGAACTATCTAACACAGCACCCAGTGGAAGCAGGTGTCCAGCAGATGTTAGCCAATTACAGGACTGATTGCTATTAATTGGTTGGGAGAAGCTGGTGGATTGGAAACGGAGGGGAAAGAGAATCACTTATTTCTTTGTTCTTTGTTATAAAGCGGCTGCACTTGTAAATACTTTGTCAACCATATTATTTCTAGATGGAGTTCACCAAGCATGGCATTCCATATTATATCATTTCAAGTTTGTTCTGTTGGGAATTTGTTATATCAAAAAATTTAAAGGATTCCTATTTACCCATGAGGAGAGTTGTTTCTGAAAAATAGGAAGAAGTATAGAATTGTTTCACTCCCACTGTTAACCTTGCTTTTCTTCAAAATATAAGGACTCTTTAAGTGTAGGAAAGTCAAGTTTCTCTCTCTCAGATTAGCTTTCAGACAGATAAGGGGCATTCATGGTGCAAGAGCTATATTTGTATGCAAATAAGTGCCGCCCATTTTCCAAATAGAATTTGTTCCTTTCAATCCATCAAACATTTTCTTTGCAACTCCTCATCATTTCACTAGACTTTTAATGATAAAGGAGACACCCTAGCCTATCAAGGAGCTGTCAACATGAACATTAATATCTATTCTTTGTGTAGGATTTTTAATTTGCAATAGCATTTATATGCATTATCAATTAGCAAGTTACATTTTTTTTTTTTTTTTTTTTTTTTTTTTGGTAAGAGATGCCCATGAAACAGAGCAGTGAATGCAATGCATTTTTCAGTAGCAGGGGCCAAGCTAATGAGGTTTCATTGTGACAGCCAGAGGTGGGAGATCTTTATGGGGCACCACACAAAGATCATTGTGCTGTACCTTTTCCATTGACTTCCCTGCTTTGGATCCAGAGTTATGAAGGAGCACCTTTCAAATGTTCATTTTGCAATTTTGCAGTGGAGAAACGTAGCTGTGTCAGTCACGCATATGGAAGACCATGGCAAGGATTAAAGTCTGCCTCCACAGGTCATGCCCTTTCCTCCAGGACATTCCTAATGTCTGCTTTATGTCTCTGTCAGTGCTACAGCCAAGCACTGCAGAATAACTCAATTGGCTTCATAAACACAGTCACCGGAAACTCTACGCTTTAGCATTCAGCAATTATTATTGGTATATATTTATTTCACAGAGTGACAACGTTCATAAAGACATTTCCATGCAGCTATATCTGCTACTTTAACCGAATCTACCCTGATATAAATTCCTAAAAGTCAGAAGATTCTTCCTAAAATCCAGATCACTATAGGCAGCTTAGCTTATCCAGAGAAGACACAGAAAGCTATGTGAAGCCTTACTTAAATGAGTTTCCTTTCGACAGTGCTAGATTCTGAAAATTGCAATCAATTCATCTCTTCTCTTGATAGTTTGTATTTAGAAAAAAAATCTTCAGAAGCAAATGCTTTGCTCTGTGGACTCTGGCAAGAGAGATGATGAAGGTTCTGTTTCAGTCTTTAGAATCCTTCCTTGAGACAATCCCTTCAATACAGGCAATTGGAAACTAATTGATGTTAAAGGCAAAAAAGAAAGGCAGGAGAGGGTATGAGTAGGAAGAGTAGGAGAGGACTCCTGGAATGGCTTTCACAGATGAAATGCCATGGTTTGTTTGCCCATGGTGAAGAGTCATCCACCACCATCAGAGTGTAGTGCTGGGATTCGGGCCTGAGAGACTAGAGACATTCTCCTACTAAGAATAAAATTAGTAAGTAGCACAAAGAATGCTCAGTTAACAATCTACAAAAGGAACTCTCCCCCACACAACCTCAACCAATGACTTCTGGAAAAACTGGGAACCTTTCAAGGATCCATAAAGTAGCAAGGTTGTCTCTTAGATTTCCAACATGGAGGGCACAATCTCTCTCTTACTTATGACCTGACAAGCCACAAGTTTCCAAGGGAGACCATCAGAGAATGATGAAGGGGTCCTGCAGAAGGGGAAGGGGAAGGAGCGAAGACAAGAGTGTAATTGCTGTGGCCTACTGTAATCTAGAAGGCTGGAGACAGAGTGTGTATGAAACTGCATGGATGTAGCTTTGCCTGTACACTCTAAGAGGATGAGAGAGCCCACCCTACTCAATGGCATTCCCTTAATGTCATAAGCCTGTCCCCAGAAGCAATGACTAGAATAAGAGATAAGTGAGAAAACATCATTGGGACAGTCTGGCTGACAATTTGTTAAATAGTGCTATTTTAAAATTTCAGAACAGTACTCAGTAAAGTACATGAAATATTCAACATTAATATAAATTTGAGTTTATTTTGGATGTAGGCTTATTTAACCTTATTGAGCATGTTAATGCGAAGGCACCACTAATCTATGATGTTAGGTAGGCTAAGAGTATTGAAATTATTTCTAGCCTCTAAGGTTTTCAAATTACTGGAAAGTGTACAGGGGCATAATGCCTCGGTTACGTCAAACACATCTGTATTCACAAGTATACAGCATTTACATTTCTTGGGGGCAAATAATAATAGGCATTTTTAATTAGAAACCAGTCCCCTGTGAGTTGGGTTAGTGGGATTTATTCTCTCCTGCCTCCAGATAAGAAACTTTGACTCTGAAAGAAAGAAAATCACAGCAGCTAGGGTGCAAAGCTAATAAACAGGCCTGGGCCTCTGCCAGTTGTGTCAGACAGGCCTGGATTCGAACCCTTTCTAATTTCAATACTGAACACATAAAAAAAAAAAAACTCATCTAGATGAGTTTTATTTGCTTGCTTTTTTCTTTCTCTTCCTTCCTTTCTTTTTTCAGTGCTGATAATTAAAATGAAGCCATTTCCATTTCTTAAAGTTTTAATAACATTGTACTTTAGTGTTGATTAAAAAAGAAATGAGTCCGGCAGTTTATACACATCTTTATTCCTGGAACTGGGTTCATTTTAAATACCGCACAAGTTGGATATGCATATAGGATTGAGAAGGGCACAGCAGTCGGATTACCTTGAGAGAAGGAGCAAATGCAGGTTCTCAGTCAGATTCAAGGAAGGAAACAGGAGGATGGACAGTGGGAGGAGAGACTGGAAGTTCTTCAGTGAAAACACAGTGTTGCACACTGTAGCTCTTGAAAGGAACAGGCATTTCCCAGGGCCAAATGTTGATAATGATTAGAAGTAAGAAAGAGCCTAGAAAAGGTTGCACTGGTTACCTTTGTTGACTAAAGAAAGTGATGATGGGTAGAACAGGGATTTGCAAAGCTCTTGGAAATTCATTCAGTGGGGGAGTTTAAGAGTTTGAACCCTGACATCAAAGAGCAGACTGGGTATATCACCTAAAGGTGCTGCAGAATGTAGTGTCCTGGGCCACTTGTCATTCAAAGTGAACTGATTTTGAGCTCAAAAAAGAGTGCTGTGTGTGTTTACTGGGGCAATGAGCATCAGCTGGAACCATCCTGAGCAATGTGGCATGCATAGGGCCCATGGGAGTATTTTCTGAGTACTGAGTTTCAGCTGCCAGTAAGGAGGACAGAGATCCATAGAGCTGTGAAACAGATCAAGAAGAGTTAATAAGATTTGGCAAACTCTCGGGACCGGGAAAGGGGGACAGAGAAGTCCCTTCCTTTTCTAACACAAATGTGACCATATTTAAGCACACCAAACACATCACAGAGTATCCTTGACCTATTTTCTACCTCCTGGGACAAGTTAGCCAGAAAGAATGTGAGCCAGGGGAAATAATGGTAGGGTGTCTGCACTTCTCCACAGAGAGCTGTGTGTAGCCAGGTACTTAGAACATTTAAATAGCTTTGCTGGGACTCCCTGCCAATTCCCGAAGTTGGCAACTTCCTTTCTTTCATAAACACTACAATTAAGATTTAAATAAATCTTTAAGAGCTGCTGATGAGCAGTCCTGCAAATGTGGAGCAGGTGGTCTGGGTTTTAAAAATAGGCATTGGAGCATCACCGTATCCCCTTAGAGTTGCTGACTCTTCAACCCCGTTCTATTGTGGAATTGCTTTGCAAGGGCAAGGAGAAAACAAAACAAAAAACTAAAGATCAGGGAGTGTGTGTGTGTGTGTGTGTGTGTGTGTGTGTGTGTGTGTGTGTGTGTGTGTGTGTGAGATCATCCTCATTAAACTGGGTGGCTGGAGGCAATGTCATCATCTCAGCTCAAAAAGTGACCAAGGGGGAGTGTGTCTGTCACTGGCTGCTTATACTTTTTCAGTTTTTATGCTGTGGCTACTAAACCACCCTTGGCAAGTAGAATTCACACTGTAACAAGAAGCCAATGACTAGGAAATGAGATTAGGTGTGTGTGTGTGTGTGTGTGTGTGTGTGAGAGAGAGAGAGAGAGAGAGAGAGAGAGAGAGAGAGAGAGAGAGAGAGAGAGAGCATGCCACCAAACCACTGAAACAATAGTTGACAATGTGAGTGCAGTTTTCCCTTACATTTTCATGTAAATTTCTTGTATTTACTGGAGGCAACTTTTAGGAAGTTTAATTTCACAGAAAAGAAGGGGAGAGGCTACTTGTATTACACAACACACAAAGCCCCACCCATCTAAAGAGCCCCCAAGTCCCAGTTGTCCTGCAACTGTCTGTGAACCAAAGCTATGGAGGCCTTTAGACTGTTGTCTTGGAGAGTGTCTGTCCTCAGGGCTGAAATGCTTCTTTAGCTTTAGTGATGTGCTTATGTGTCCGAGTTTGCAGGGAATGGACTCTCACAGTTCCTGTCAACTTGACTTGTATATAGCTATCCTAATCTCATTCGGCTAATTCAATCCATTGGATTGGCCTCTGGGCATGTCCATGTGTCATTTCCTTGATTGCTAACTCACTTGGGAAGACACAGTTGACTGTGGGTGGTACTACCCTGGATAGGGTGGCCTGGCTTGTATGAAAGAGGTATCTGAGCAAGCCAGAGGAGAAGCAAGCCAGGAGGTCAGCCAACATGGTCTCTCTACATAAACTCTCCTTCAAGCTCTTCTTGATTATGGTGTTTATCTCAGCAACAGAAAGCAAACTAGGACATTCTTCATTTTCAGGGATTCTGTCTTTTCTGGTGTGTGTGTGTGTGTGTGTGTGTGTGTGTGTGTGTGTGTGTGTATTGGTAAGGTCCTGGCCTGATTTTTAAATGTTCTGCTGTACATCTAGAACCAATGCCTGATTCACACCCTGGCCATGTCCCTGTGATATGCTCCATTCCTGTTGGACTCCATGTTTCCTGCCCATCACCTCCAATCTATGTTTAACCAGTGGCTTCTCAATATTTACTATTATGTCATCCAGCTTTAAAAAGATTCAACACTATTCTAATAATGAAGATTAGTTTTATAAGTTAATATACCATACTTTTTGGAACAACAGAGTTAATAACTAAAAAAATTGATGTTGAGATACAGGTAAATATGTATAATCCTTTGCTCTTTTAATCTGTCTAACATCAAATATCCCAATATAGGAATGGTACCTTTGTGCTTAGCCTGAATGAAATCCAGTCTTGCCATTCTATTTTTTACATCTGGCACTGGATCCTGAGAATGTACAGCCAATCCCAGCCTCTTCAGTCTGGTAATGGCCTCTCAGTGATAGGTCATTGTTCAATGGGTTTAGACTTCTCTAGCACATAGATTCTTCTTCAAAAAGGCAATTCCACCTCTTTGTCTATCTGGGGAAATCCTGGTTATTTTCCTCAAGCCTGCTGTAAACACTGTCAATGAGGCCTTCCTCTGTGCCTCTGAATGGGGATGCTTTTGATCTCCTGACTTCCTCTAAAACTAGGTCTTCAATTCTGTTGGAGACCTACAGGCTGCCTTGTAAACATCACTGTGTTTGTGTTCCTCTGTGGACTAGAATCTCCTAACTACTTGTGCCTAACCAATAATGAGTGGAAGAATGAACGGCTGATTGAATGAATAGATGAAAATCATTCTGTGTCACATTCCCAAAGTTCATTGTGAAGTATCTGTCTCCTGTGTTTGTCAGAAGCAATCTCAGGGTGTGACTCTACTGCAGCTCAGGGAGAATCTTGGGCTCGCTGGTTTTAACTCAGTGGATTTTAATGAAGTCCCAATGGACTTCTCTGCATCCTCACTGATGGATGAACAACCTCTCAGTCCACAATCTCTGTTTTGGATCTCCCCTAGTCTCCTTAAAAATGTCTGTACCAATTTGTTGGATACATTTTGAAAGATAAAATTTGAACATGAGTGAGACTATTTAGGAGAATTCATTCTTAGTAACAATGGAATCATTCCTGGCTTCTTTCATGGAATCATGGGACCACTGGGGATGATCATAGGACTCAGAAGAGTTTAAGTAGGCTTACTAGCCACAAACCCTGAATTTCTTCCTGGACTTTAAGATATCTAGTGAAAATCTATTCCATACTCAAAGTTATGATGCCTGGAGTAGAGCTTAGCTCTTGGGGACAGATGACTGATTGTTTTACCTGGTGGTAGTTGTCTAGGGTCAGCCCAAGAATCCCCTAAACTCAGAGCTCTCACAAGCAGACAACTGTACTCATTGTTCCTTCCATTCTCCCTCCTACCCTAGCTAGCTACAAGAGTCAAGATTTTCAAAGATAATTTGAGAATGCTGATGTCAAAATCAGTACCTTGGGGTCACTTAGGCTTAGCTACAAGCAGAATTGGGGTTACTAAAGTCCATAAGTAAATTTTACCAGCTGGATGCTGTGTACCCTCCAGTTTTCTTTTCTTCAAGGACACTGGAGCCCACAGCTAGTGTGGCCAACTCTTGCCTTTGTTGGAGAGAAATAGTACCACAGAGGCAAGTCTCATCTGCTCATTTGTGGGTTTTTCTCCACTGATTTATCCTTATCTTTTGGAGAACAATGTCATACTCTGCCTGGCCCCCCTCATACATCCAGGGTAGCTGCTGTGTGTGAGTGTACCTCATTCCATGGCTTCACCTTTCCCTATTCTCAAAGATGATTCCCTTAAAAGAGCTGTTTACTTAAACCAGGAATTATCCAATGCACGTGACTTAGAGTTCACAGATGTAGAAGGTGTCTTTTTGTCAATCTTCCTGCAGAAGAAGCCGTCCACCACTGAGCTGCAGGTAGCCCTTCCTTAGGATAAACTCACATCTCACATTGCAGTTCTCTTGTTTGCTCTATGTATTGTTAATATTGGGAAGTATCTCTTATCTAGGAAGCATACTTGAAGCTCTACAAGAAAAAAGAGACTTTCATTCCCAGTCTCACCATAGAGGTTTTTTGTTTTTTGTTTTTTTTTTAATGGTGATCAAATGATTAATTAACACACAAAACAAAAGTAAGGGAAGAAAGAAATCTAGCTTAAGATGGTAAAATGTGTGAACATATTGTGGTTGTCTGAAATTGTAGTAGGGTGTCTTTGTGGGACAAGAGAAACAGGGAAGAGGCTGAAATTGAATAGTTCTGCCTCACAGACCATGAAAATTACTTGGATGCAAAGTCACTGGGAATATTATCCATTGCTAGCTCTATTAGAAATATTAATACAAATTAAAGTATATCAAAATTGGATGCTTACAAACTATTTAATAAAAATAATTAGTTCTTAGCCGAAAGCAGTTTTAATTTCTTCACACTGTTTCTTTGATTTGTGTTGGGTAACAAACACATTTCTTCCCTTCAGAGATAAAAACAGTTAGGGTATTAAGCTTCCCTCTCTGGTTTCAAGGCAACAAAAACTCTATTCTGCCTGCCTTTTCGTTGTTATTGTTTTTTCTTCCACATAAATAAATTTAATTTTAAGAAAAGTTGTATCTTTAGCTTCATCTTTATTTTTTTTTGCTCATTGAATGTCTAATGATTTTTCTATCTAAAACTTTAAGCTATGTGATGAAATCTGTTTATAATTGATAATATTTAACTACATAAATTAAAATGTAAAGCCTTTTATATGTTATAGGCTGCACTGTACTACACTAAAAGCTTAAAAATGCATGGGGAGAATGTCAGCCCCAGGATTATGTTCAGCTTTGACAGTGATTCACCTTCTTCAAACATTCCTACCATGGAAGGTAGGGTGGTTAAAAAAAATAATATTTGTGAAAAGTCACAAACATTTTTGCTTATAATGTAAACTTCTAGATGGGGGATGTTGGGCAGCTAGTTGGTGTTGATGTTGATAAATTCACTTGAAACCCCATGTTATTCAACTGGAAATAGGTACCTGAATCTTAATCATGGATTCTCAGCTGGGGGCGTGATTTGTCTGTTGTTAGATCAAGTTAAAACCTCAGAGAGAATGAGAACTTCCATGGAAGTGTGTAGGGTAGTGTGGTGGTCAGGGAGGCAAGAAGTAGATGGAGGAGATGGCTGTCCAGGAGAGGGAGCACAGTGCTGCATAGGGTGAAGGGTTGGAGAGCACCGGATTTAATGATGAGTGGCGACTTCTCAGGGCCAAACAGAACAAAACCCCTGGGGGAGGGATGGCAGGGAAACGTTCATTGTCTGTACAGTCACTCACAGGCTCTTTGATGGTCATTTCTAGAAGGTAAGGTCATCTACCAAATTGCATGCCAAGTACCCACAATATTGTAAACACTTTGTAAGCCTGTTTGGTGACCTAAAACATGAAACAGATTTATAAGAGCATCCCCTCTTCCCCACAAACTACAAAGACTCAGCTACCTATGGCACATTTTCATCCAGTCTCCTCATTTAGATGAGCATAAGATATATAGAAATAGACATCAGTAATGGAGCCTTGACCTTAAACAGATAAATAAAGAAGTTGTTGAGCCATCTGACAACATGTGGTTATAATCTTAAAAAAAAAAACCCCGAAAAACAAAAATAAATGCCTAATAGAGAAATAGAATTTTATCGTTAATATATTTTTTAAAGTAAAACTCCTCAAAACTTGTAGTTTAGATTAAGAGAGAGTTGTTAGTTTTAGAATCGTCTCTCTGGTTGTTTGTAGAGGGTTTGTAGTCATGAGAAGAATGATCCACACTGGAGGTAATTGACTCTCCAAGAAGGCACATTTGCTGGTTGCTATGACAACTGCTGGGTTTTATTGACTAAAGAGCCAAAAAAAAAAAAAAAAAAGATAATCAATTACAGACTATTGGAAGAATTTGCACAGGAGCATAAAATCCACCTGTCTCACAATTTGAGACGTTTTCACACATCTGTGCAGTGAATAGAGGGTGTATGAGGGTGTGTGTGGGCGTGCCCACGAGTGTGCTACTGAAAATATCTCCACTTTTATCATTCTAACATTTCTTCCCAGCCAAGTTGTTTTTTTTAAAAAGATATTTATTATTTATTTTAAGCATATGAATGTTCTATCTGCAATATACACCTGCACACCAGAAGAGGGCATCAGATCCCACTATAGATGCCTGTGAGCCACCACGTGGTTGCTAGGAATTGAATTCAGGACTTCTGGAAAGGCAGCTGGTGCTCTTAACCACTGAACCATCTCTCCCAAGCACCCCCTACCCCAGTCGTTATTAGATTGTTAAACATAAAGCTATCACCTAGCCCTTTAGGACAATAACATTGGATTGTTCTTCATATTACTCTATTTTCCCCGTTGCCAAACAGTTTTGAACTTTACTTATAAAGACATCCTGCTTCTTTGGAACACTTCCTTCTCCTAGGCAGATGCCCAGCTAGATACAGGGGAAGCAAATGGAGCCCAAGTAAACCACATGGGAATATCCTCTGCTCATGCCCACTCTTATGTCTAAGTTTCTAAGATTCTCCAGCACTGGGTAGCATGTGGAGAGGTCCTGTGACAGAGAACACGAAAGCTAATGAGCATTTATAGTAAGAGTAAATGTCAGGCTAGTGATGTTTTCATAGCTGGTTGCAGGGACGTCTCTTGGATGGAGTCCTGCGGTCACCCAGTGACAGCCTTCGGTGTAACGAGCTCATTGATCTCACAAGGTCATAACAAAGTTTAGAGGCTGGACTCTGCTCAGCTATTGAGAGTTCCCAGCAGTAGACTGACACACAGGGATTGGCTGTGCTTCCAGAGACCATGGTTCCAACAGCAAAGCTCAGGTCATCCCTTACATGTGTTTTAGAATTGTACATTGCAACCTCTTACTGGGTTCAAGTGTGAGTGAGGCCAGAAGAGGCAAAGGGGTGGGTACAGAATAGATCGAGAGTGTCAGCTGGTGTCAAGGTGCTTTGTGACCTCTCATTCATCTTCTCTCTATGTATGTGCACACTGGGTTGCAGTATGAGCACTGTCCCTCAAATCAATCCACTTGCTCATGCCAGGTTGTAACTTTCCTGCTCATCGTCTTCTCAGCTTAACTCTCTTTTGTGTCTGCCCTCCTCTGGGCCTTTACTCACAAAACCCCATCTGCTTTTACTGGCTTTAATTATTTCCCCTTCTCTAGGGATCCTTCAAAATGTATCTCGCTATTTAGCTCATCTTCTTGTCATCTTCTCTCATCATTTGCCTCTTCCAAGCAGAACTGCCCAGCCCCACCCATCCTCTCTGTAGGTGTCTTCTCTGCTTATTTGTACTCTACCTCCTGCATCACTCCTGCTCTCACACATCCACCTAGCAGCGTTTTCTCTCTCTCTATCTGTTCCTCCCCACTTGGCCCTATTGCTTTCCTCTTGTCTCTGCCTTCTATATCATGGACTCCTCACTGACCTGCTTTTGTTTCCTTGTTAGTTTTTCTGTATGTCCCTTTAATCTTGCCATGTGATCAATAGTGTTATCGTCACTATTTGCATCCTTTCCAGTGTCTGAACAATAGAAGACATAGGCATTGAGTACATGTTGAGTACAAATGTCTTGATCAATCTTGAAACTCTACTCACTGGGGCATTTTCTTCTGCTGCTGTTTTGTGTTTGAAATGGTCATGCTATTTCTAAAGTTTCACCATATCATCTCATTGGATGTTATCTCTAAGGGTTTTGTTAAGTAAGGAGAAGTTATAATACCCTTTATCAAAAGACGATATTGACCCTTAAAAAGTTTTTAAACAGAACCATTGCTCATCATTAATGTCCTGAAGCCCAGAATCTAGATCTAGGACATAACCGATTCTGTGCTATTTCTGTCCTCAACAGGAACTTGAGAACTCAACTCAATGCAAAATGGCTTAAACAATGTGGCTTAAGACAAAACAAAACAAAGAAACAGGGAAGGCAGATCTATGATTCTTATAAAATAACAATTAGGATTTTTCCCAATATTTTGAGCTAAGACCAAAATTCTTTCATTTTCATTCTTAAATGTGCCTGAATTTGACCAAAGCTGCAAAAAATAAGAGAAAATGCATTAGTGGTTTACACAAAGCTTGTTTTTTAAGTCTGTTGACACCCCCCTGACTTTGTTCAGTGTGACAATTACCAAGCTTTCTACCTTTTTAATTTTATTGTCTTACCAAGCTGTTCTCCTAAATGCTGGCCTCTCTCGGTTGAGATGATTCGTTCGTCTTCCATGTCACATTTGTTTCCGACCAGGATAACCTGAGCATTATCCCAAGAGTATGTTTTGATCTGAGTTGACCTAAAAGGAAAAGTACAAAAATGATCAGCATAAACTGAGGAAGACAGGTTAGAGAGAGCGAGATCATGATGCAATTGAAGCCTTGACATTTAGAATTAATTATTTCAGTACAGTTGCACTCCTTGGATTCTTACAAAGCATTGATAGAATCAGAAATCAAAGCTAGGTGTGTAACTCAATGTCAGAGGATATGAGAGTATATAATATGTGACAGGTTTTGTGTTTGACCCCAGCACAGGAAGAGACAGTCAAGGCAACAGGTGTTGTGCCTAGGACTATTTGTCTCTGATGAGATCAGCACCACCCCATCTTCTTCTCATGGATCTACATTGGCTTATGTAATAGCTGAAAGGCTAAGCTGGCAAAAGATCTTCCTAGTTTAGCAATGAAAGTCCTGTGTCCCCAGAACCTTCTCATTTCCAGGCACATTGAGATAGTGGGTTCCTCTCTCTATAGACAGCTGATCCAGTGACAAACCCATATAGAAGGGAAAATAAAAACATCAATTCCCTTGATATCACACACACACACACACACACACACACACACACACACACACACACACACAAAGAGCAGAGGCAACTGGGCTTTGGAAATCAGAGGAAATTATAATTTTCAAACAAGAATAATAATGCTATCATATGCACACCTTTTAGTTAAAAGAAACATGTCACATTACTATAAAGTAACAATAGAGTTGGCTGGCATTTTCACTTGCTATGAATAGACTTCCAGAACTCAGAGTAGGCCCCTAGAATATAGATCATGGTATGAACAACAGATGGTTATGAAACTGAGATAACAATTGTGATCATTTTCATATTTGCAGCATGGTAAATCTAAGTCCTTTGCCTACATCCTATTCATTTAATTCATACACTAACTGAAGGGGGGACTGTTGTATTAGTTCACAGTGGAGGAAAATGAGATACAGAGAAGTTAAGTAATTTCTTAGTTCACACAGTTAGTGAAATGGGAGAGGTGACATGTTTCTCAATCTTGGGGCCCCTAACATGTCTTCATTTCCTACCACTCATTGAAAGTTTGAGAAGTAAAGTTCCCAGTGAGCTGTCATCCAGAGCAGAAGTCTAGAGGAGAGGAAGCCGTGTCTTTAATTTTCTTCCTTTTTGCTGTGTGAGAATAGCAGGATAGGATCCGTGGGAAAATCTGTCATCAGTACACGGCCAAGGGTGGGTGGGTGGGACTAGAACCCTGGAAAGCTAAACAAATGATCAAACTCTGAAAGGGTAGAGCTGAGAAGAGCCAGGAGAGCTCAGGTGGTGTTGCTGACATTGTTAATTCCTTCAGGATTATTGAATAGAAGATAGAGAGGAGCTGTTCTCAGCTGAAGGGGAGAAGAAAAGGCAAAGAGATGTAGGCTGCAGCTAGGGAGCTTGCAGTGAGCTGGGATCCATGCTTCTCCCCCTTGGGAAGAAGGGCGAGGCAGAGAAGGTTTTGTGTCAGAATTCTTCTGGTCTGAGCCCAAGTTCTCAAGTGAGATTAATACAAGTTTGACTCCACCTGGGCACCGCAGAAACACCGTACAGTTTATCAGAAAAATCCTGGGGAGATGACCATTCTGATTCGGACACGTTGAAAGTATGTCACCATAGTGACATTTGCTTGTGCCCACTGTGGTTTGAATAAAAATGGCACCCATAGGCCCATGCATATATTTGAATACTTAGTCACCAGGCAGAGGTACTATCTGAAGATTAGAAGGATTAAAGAGTATGGCCTTGTTGGAGGAAGTGTGTCACTGGGGGGGTGGGCTTAAGGTTTCAAAAGCAGCCCAGCATCTCTCTCTCTCTCTCTCTCTCTCTCTCTCTCTCTCTCTCTCTCTCTCTCTCTCTCTCTCTCTCTCTCTCCCTCTCATTTCCTGCCCGTGGATTAGATGTAGATGTAGCTTTCAGCTACTGCTCCAGAGACATGTGTGCTTGCCATGATAATGATGGGCTAACCCTCTGAAACAGTAAAGCAAGCTCCCGTGCTTAAATGCTTTCTTTTACACGTGTTGCATTGGTCATGGCGTCTCTTCACAGAAACAGAACAATGACTAAGACACACAGATTCTGGATAAATAAAGACATAAGCTCTAAATTCAGTGCTTTTTCCCCTTTTGCCATGTTATGTACAGAAAACACGAAGATCAATAAACTCATCATGAATTAAAGCTTTAAAATCCCACATGTCTGGATGTGTGTAATAGCATAGGTACTAATGTTATTGTCCAGGCAAGAAAGTTAAAAGACCACTGCTCATACAGGGTCAAATAAGAGCCCTTCATTTATGCTGGTGGCCAAGAGCAGTTCCTGCCGCAAAGATCTGTTGACAATGATGCTCGGGGATACAGTGTTTATATAGGAAAGTACCATTAAAAATCACAACGACAGCATTGTTAGGTGCAGGACATGTGGCTTGGTTATACATTCGACAGACATTTTGGTTATACATCTGGGTCATGGTCAGGACCATGGGGAGTCCTGGATGTGTTGCTAAGGCAGATGTGGCTCCTCAGGGTGTTACGGGATGAAAGGCATCATAATGCAGGGATGAGAGGAAGGTCTGGATAAGATGGCATTACTTCAGTCACTTCACTAATATATTTTTGCCAAGAAAGTTCACATTTTCATTCAGAGGACCTAAAATCTGACCAATTTCCTTAGGCAATTTTTTTTTTCTCTTTTAAGATTTATCTCTGTATTTATGTCCTGTAAACCATGTGTGAGCCAATGGGTGGAAAGGCTCTAGCTTGAATCTTCATAGTTAGAAGTCAGGCACTGAAGGGGTGATTAGGGACTTGGGGCTCATAGGAGCATGTCACAGTCATGTCAGAGGGGAAGGAGTTGTTGCTAGGATGGTCAATGATGTGGATTGAGTTTGTTGAGAACCAATGTCTACTTAAAGAGCTATAGCAGTCCCCTGCCCTCAGCAAACTTACCCCACAATGTGAATGGGTGCATTGAGAGCCATGCCTGTGTCTTGGACACCCCTGTGCTGCAGTATGAACTGTGTGAACTCAGCTGAGACCGAGACCTTGACTGGGTCCTGAAGGTACTGAATTCAGTACTCACTGCTGTTCTTCAACCAGCGTGCAGACTGCTCATTTCTGGAGTGAAACACATGTGGGCACCTTCCCGCTGCTGTCTTTTCTGCAGAATCATGGGCTACTGCTTTAGATCACTCATGTGTATACACTCGGACATTTCTTATTTTGTAGCAATGCATAGAAATATGCTAAAATAAGAACACACTTTCCTCTGGTTATCAGGACCCTCCTCCTTCCTGTCGGTTGTTTTGAAAAAAAAAATATTTGAACTTTTGTGTGCTCCACAACACCAAAAAGTAATGTGAAATGAGTATTTTCTATAATTAGAAAGGATAATTAGCTTTAAAAACATAAGGATTTAAAACTTAAAAGCCTACGGGTGCTTTAAAATGAAATGAAGACTGTAATTTGTGGCAGTGACACCACGGAGAGCAAAACTTTATATGCCCTCAGAATTGGGAGCATTTATGGCTGCTACCAGGATTGTGAGCATGCCATGTTTGCTTTAGGCTTTGCTTACTCTGGCCTCTTATCACCAGTGTGTGTGTGTATGTGGTGGTGGTGGTGGGGGGAAGCTTTGGTGGATGCAAGAGTGATTAGAACAACATCTGCTTCTTAAATCCCACCAAACTCATCCATTTTGGTTCATATAATTGAAATGATAATTGGAGATTTTCATTAAAGAACCTTAAATTTCATTTTTAGTTCCTATTTGCAAGCTGAGGTCCTAGTGTTTCTTGGAGGTATTTTTGAGGTTAGAACTGAGGGACATGCAGGCACTAAGCGTACATGCTACCACTGAGCCACACCCCAGTCTCAACAGACATTCATTTTTAACTGGGAGTAAATAATCTTCCTATAGCACGTCTGCTAGGGCATTGCATTCAACATTTTTGTTGAATAAATTTTCATTTTTTTTGGTATTTATATAATTTGTGACTTGGTTATTTGCTGCATTTTGTAAAATTTATTATTTGTGGAAAGAATCTCTCATCATCTAATTAGAAGAACTGTGTAGCTCCTTTGTTGGGAAGATGCCCGTTTAAAGAGAGTGTCTGTCACTGGATAATATACACGTGAAAAGATGATTTATTTCTGAATCACTGCAGAAGTTCCCTGGGGATTTACTGTTAATCCCAACAAGATTAATGGGATCAGAAACCATATGCTAGTCTCCATGGTAACTCTTCCGAGTTCAGTTAATTCAGACCTCACCAGCAGCGGATGAATCACTATTTAGTTGCTGTTTAGTCAAAACGAAACAAAAACACTTCAGACCTTCCTTCAACACATTTATGTAACCCTGGTTGGGACATATTTTCTTCCTTTCAGGTCTTACCAAAGATGAGAAAAGAGCTTCTAGGAAGCCAGTATGGTATAGGGAGGGCAAAGAATCTTTGATGTTTTATAACATTTTACACACA